>JAOPSE010000112.1:5346060-5710268 GCA_029449295.1 Zea luxurians
CGGACTCGACCTCGGCTTCGGAGGAGCCTCCACGACGCCCGACCTAGGACACGAGACCGCCACGTCAACAGGGAGCGTCATCATCACCCTGCCCCGAGCCGACTTGGGTCGCAGAGAACAAGACCGGCGTCCCATCTGGCCAGCCACGCCAGATAGGCAAATCATGGCGCCCCGCTAGACCATGACGACGGCGGCTCCCAGCTCCCTTACGAAAGCAGGAGAACGTCAGCAAGGACCCAGCCACCTCGACAGCTGTCCCCCCGTCCGGCTCCGTTACTCCTCCAACAGCCACGACGCCACACCAACAGGGTGCCAAGATCTCTCCGGCTGCCACCTGGGCATGTACATAGGGCGCTAGCTCTCCCTCGCTAGACACGTAGCACCTTGCTACACCCCCATCTTGTACACCTGGACCCTCTCCTTACGAATATAAAAGGAAGGGCCAGGGCCTTCTTAGAGAAAGGTTGGCCTCGCGGGGACGAAGGGCAGGGGCAGGCGCTCTCTCGGGGCCGCTCACTCCCCTCACCTCGCGCGGACGCTTGTAACCCCCTACTGCAAGCGCACCCGACCTGGGCGCGGGACGAACACGAAGGCCGTGGGAATTTCTCCGACTCCCCCACGATCCGGCTCCGGCCACCGACCTCTCTCTCTCTCCGTTCCCCCCTTCGCGCTCGCTCCACGCGCTCGACCCATCTGGGCTGGGGCACGCGGCACTCTCACTCGTCGGCTCGAGGACCCCCCGGTCTCGGAACGCCGACAGTTGGCGCGCCAGGTAGGGGCCTGCTGCGTGTTGACGTTCGATTTCCCGTCGAGCTCCAGGTGGGCAGTCTCCAACAACCTCTTCAACCCGGGACGGTGCTCCATTTCGGGAACCTCGAGTTCATGTCTCTCGATGGCGACTACGACATGATACTCCTTCCACCGCCGCGCGACGGCGGCATTGATGGCGGACAGCCCGCCCGCCGGCGGCGGAACCGACGACGTCTTTCCCGCGTGGGGGAAGGACAACTTTCGAGCTCGCCCCATCCTCTCCCTCGCCATCGGAGGAGGAGGAGGCGGGGCAACCGGGGCCGAGCGGGAGATCGCGCTCCGACGGCTGTCGAGCAAATCGACATCCCCGGCGCCTCGACGGAGGACACGCCAAGCGTCGCCCTCGCGTTCAAGGCAAACGCGAGCGCCATCCCCCCGCAACACGTCGACTCCGAGCAAGTGGACGACGCCAGCACGCTCACGGAGGGCCTGCAGGACGTCGCCCTCGTACCCAAGACGACGACGCGGTCAGCCCCCGACGTGACTTCATCGCTCCTCGTCGACAAAAAGGTACCGACTGCCACCCATCTTTCGTCATTTCGACTCGGCCTCAGCCCGCCTGGCGATCTCGCTTTGGCGGGCGCTCACATTGAGGCGAGTGCAACCTCTCTGGGGTTTCGTGTGCGGTCGCCCTGGGACCGATTGACGGGTGTCTCGACCTACGGACCCTCTGGGTCCGAGGAAGATGACGACCCCAGCATCTGCTGGGATTTCTCCGGATCTGGCAACCCTAGTGCCATGCGGGACTTCATGACCGCATGTGACTACTGCCTTTCCGACTGTTCCGACGGCAGCCGCAGCCTTGGCGACAAGGACTGCGGCCCGAGTCGCGAATGTTTCCACATCGAGCTAGGGGATCCCTCCGGAGGCGGCTGTCTCGGCCTGCCGGAGGATGGTGATCCCCCTAGGCCAGCGCCTCGCGCCGACATCCCGCGGGAGCTAGCTGTGGTCCCCGTTCCGGCGGGGGGTCACGACCCACAGCTCGAGCAAGTCCGCGGGGCGCAGGCCGGGCTCGATGAGGGAGCGGGAGCGCTCGAGGCGATCCGCTAGAATGTCGGGCAGGTCTGGGCGGGCCAGCCCCCGGCCGGAGAAATACGTCACTTGCCCCAGGGTCTCCAGCACCGCATTACCAACGATGCCAGGGCCAGACTGCCTCCCGCATCCGGCGGAACCGGTCAGGACCTGGCAGCGGCAGCGATGCTCCTCCGCGCGATGCCGGAGTCATCAACCACCGAGGGTCGGCGAATCCAGGGAGAACTTAAGCATCTCCTGGAAGGCGCTGCGGCCCGGCGGGCCGAGAGCTCTGCCTCCCGAAGGCAGGGATACCCCTCGGAACCTCGTGCCGCGACTTCCCGACTCACGCGGGAAGCCTCGGTCTTCAACGGGCGCACGCGCAACACCGCGCCTGCGGCCCCGGGCCACCTCGGCGACGAGCACCCTCATCGTGACCGTCGGGCACGCCTCGACGAAAGAGTGCGCCGAGGCTACCACCCCAGGCGTGGGGGACGCTACGACAGCGGGGAGGATCGAAGTCCCTCGCCCGAGCCGCCCGGTCCACAGGTCTTTAGCCGAGCCATTCGGCGGGCGCCGTTTCCGCCCCGATTCCGACCCCCGACTACTATCACGAAGTACTCGGGGGAGACGAGACCGGAATTGTGGCTTGCGGACTACCGCCTGGCCTGTCAACTGGGTGGGACGGACGATGACAACCTCATCATCCGAAACCTCCCCCTGTTTCTCTCCGACACCGCTCGTGCCTGGTTGGAGCACCTGCCTCCGGGGCAGATTTCCAACTGGGAAGATTTGGTCCAGGCTTTCGCCGGGAACTTCCAGGGCACGTACGTGCGCCCCGGGAATTCCTGGGACCTCCGAAGCTGTCGGCAACTGCCGGGAGAGTCTCTCCGAGACTACATCCGGCGGTTCTCGAAGCAGCGCACCGAGCTGCCCAACATCACCGACTCTGATGTCATCGGCGCGTTCCTCGCCGGCACCACCTGCCGCGACCTGGTGAGCAAGTTGGGTCGCAAGACCCCCACCAGGGCGAGCGAGCTGATGGACATCGCCACCAAGTTCGCCTCCGGCCAGGAGGCGGTAGAGGCCATCTTCCGAAAGGACAAGCAGCCCCAGGGCCGCCCGTCGGAAGATGCTCCCGAGGCGTCTGCTCCGCGCGGTGCCAAGAAGAAAGGCAGGAGGAAGTCGCAAGCGAAACGCGACGTTCCCGATGCAGATCTTGTCGCCGCCGCCGAGCGCAAGAACCCTCGGAAGCCCCCCGGGAGTGCTAACCTCTTCGACAAGGCACTCAAGGAGACGTGCCCCTACCATCAGGGGCCCGTCAAGCACACCCTCGAAGAGTGTGTTATGCTTCGGCGCCACTTCCACAGGGCCGGGCTGCCCGCAGAGGCTGACAGGGCCCACGACGACGACAAAAGGGAGGATCGCCAAGCAGGAGAGTTCCCGGAGGTCCGCGATTGCTTCATGATCTACGGAGGGCATGCGGCAAACGCCTCGGCTCGGCATCGTAAGCAAGAGCGTCGGGAGGTCTGCTCGGTCAAGGTGGCGGCACCAGTCTACCTAGACTGGTCCGACAAGCCCATCACCTTCGACCGGGACGACCACCCCGACCACGTGCCGAGCCCGGGGAAGTACCCGCTCGTCGTCGACCCCGTCATCGGCGACGTCAGGCTCACCAAGGTCCTGATGGATGGAGGCAGCTGCCTCAACATCATCTACGCCGAGACCCTCGGGCTCCTGCGCGTCGACCCGTCGTCTGTCCGAGCAGGCGCTGCGCCCTTCCACGGGATCATTCCCGGGAAGCGCGTCCAGCCCCTCGGACAGCTCGACCTCCCTGTCTGCTTCGGAACGCCCTCCAACTTCCGAAGGGAGACTTTGACGTTCGACGTGGTCGGGTTTCGAGGAACCTACCACGCAGTGTTGGGAAGGCCATGCTACGCGAAGTTCATGGCCATCCCCAACTACACCTACCTGAAGCTCAAGATGCCGGGCCCCAATGGGGTCATCACCGTCGGCCCCACGTACAAACACGCATTCGAATGCGATGTGGAGTGCGTGGAGTACGCCGAGGCCCTCGCCGAGTCCGAGGCCCTCATAGCCGACCTGGAAAGCCTCTCCCGAGAGGTGCCGGATGTGAAGCGGCATGCCGGCAACTTCGAGCCAGCGGAGACGGTTAAGGCCGTCCCTCTCGACCCCAGCGGTGACACCTCCAAGCAGATCCGGATCGGTTCGGGGCTCGACCCCAAATAGGAAGCAGTGCTCGTCGACTTTCTCCGCGCAAACGCCGACGTTTTCGCGTGGAGTCCCTCGGACATGCCTGGCATACCGAGGGATGTCGCCGAGCACTCGCTGGATATTCGGGCCGGAGCCCGGCCGGTCAGACAGCCTCTGTGCCGATTCGACGAGGAAAGGCGCAGGGTGATAGGCGAGGAGGTCCACAAGCTGATGGCAGCAGGGTTCATTAAAGAGGTATTCCATCCCGAATGGCTTGCCAACCCTGTACTCGTGAGGAAAAAAGGGGGGAAGTGGCGGATGTGTGTGGACTACACTGGTCTCAACAAAGCATGTCCGAAGGTCCCCTACCCTCTACCTCGCATCGACCAAATTGTGGACTCCACCGCAGGATGCGAAACCCTGTCTTTCCTCGATGCCTACTCAGGGTATCATCAAATCAAGATGAAAGAGTCCGACCAGCTCGCGACTTCTTTCATCACGCCCTTCGGCATGTACTGTTATGTCACAATGCCGTTCGGGTTGAGGAACGCGGGTGCAACGTACCAGCGGTGCATGAACCATGTGTTCGGCGAACACATTGGTCGCACGGTCGAGGCCTACGTCGATGACATCGTAGTCAAGACGAGGAAAGCATCTGACCTTCTCTCCGACCTCGAACTGACATTCCGGTGTCTCAAGGCGAAGGGCGTCAAGCTCAATCCCGAGAAGTGCGTCTTTGGGGTGCCCCGAGGCATGCTCTTGGGGTTCATCGTCTCCGAGCGGGGCATCGAAGCCAACCCAGAGAAGATCGCAGCAATCACAAACATGGGGCCTATCAAGGACTTAAAAGGCGTACAGAGGGTCATGGGATGCCTCGCGGCCTTGAGCCGCTTTATCTCGCGCCTCGGCGAAAGAGGCCTGCCCCTGTACCGCCTCTTAAGGAAGGCCGAGTGCTTCACTTGGACTCCCGAGGCTGAGGAAGCCCTCGGGAACCTGAAGGCGCTCCTCACCCAGGCGCCCATCTTGGTACCCCCAGCTGATGGAGAAACCCTCCTAGTCTACGTCGCCGCAACCACTCAGGTGGTCAGCGCCGCGATCGTAGTCGAAAGGCAGGAAGAGGGGCATGCTTTGCCCATTCAGAGGCCAGTCTACTTCGTCAGCGAAGTGCTGTCCGAAACCAAGATCCGCTACCCACAGGTCCAGAAGCTGCTATATGCAGTGATCCTGACGAGGCGAAAGCTGCGACATTACTTCGAGTCCCATCCGGTGACTGTGGTGTCATCCTTCCCCCTGGGGGAGATCATCCAATGCCGAGAAGCCTCCGGACGGATCGCGAAGTGGGCGGTGGAAATCATGGGCGAGGCAATCTCGTTTGCCCCTCGGAAGGCCATCAAGTCCCAGGTACTGGCGGATTTCGTAGCCGAATGGGTCGATACCCAGTTACCAACGGCTCCGATCCAACCAGAGCTCTGGACCATGTTTTTCGACGGGTCGCTGATGAAGACGGGAGCTGGCGCGGGCCTGCTTTTCGTCTCGCCCCTCGGAAAACACCTGCGCTACGTGCTTCGCCTCCATTTCCCGGCGTCCAACAATGTGGCTGAGTACGAGGCTCTGATCAACGGATTGCGAATCGCCATCGAGCTAGGGGTCCGACGCCTCGATGCACGCGGCGACTCGCAGCTCGTCATCGACCAAGTCATGAAGAACTCCCTCTGCCGCGACCCGAAGATGGAGGCCTACTGTGAGGAGGTTCGACGCCTGGAAGACAAGTTCTACGGGCTCGAGCTTAACCACATCGCCCGGCGCTACAACGAGACTGCGGACGAGCTGGCGAAGATAGCCTCGGGGCGAACGACGGTTCCCCCGGACGTCTTCTCCCGGGATCTGCACCAACCCTCCGTCAAGACAGGTGACGTGCCCGAGCCCGAAGCACCCTCGGTCTCGTCCGAGGTGACCTCGTCCCAGCCCGAGCCATCCTCGGCTCACCCCGAGGAACCCTCGGAGCCCGAGGGCGAAGCACTGCGCATCGAGGAGGAGCAGAACGGGATCGTGCCAGATCAAGATTGGCAAACCCCGTACCTGCAATATCTCCGCCAAGGAGAACTGCCCCTCGACCGCGCCGAGGCTCGGCGGGTAGCGCGACGTGCCAAATCGTTCGTCTTGCTGGGCGATGAGAAGGAACTCTACCACCGAAGCCCCTCGGGCATCCTCCAGCGATGCATTTCCATCGCCGAGGGCCAGGAACTCCTGCGGGAAATACACTCGGGGGCTTGCGGTCATCATGCAGCACCCCGAACCCTCGTCGGGAATGCTTTCCGCCAAGGCTTCTACTGGCCAACGGCGGTGGCCGACGCCACTGGAATTGTCCGCGCCTGCGAAGGGTGCCAATTCTATGCGAAGCAGACCCACCTGCCCGCTCAGGCTCTGCAGACGATACCCATCACCTGGCCCTTCGCTGTGTGGGGTCTGGACCTCGTCGGCCCTCTGCAGAAGGCGCCCGGAGGCTACACGCACCTGCTGGTCGCCATCGACAAATTCTCCAAGTGGATCGAGGTTCGACCCCTAAACAGTGTCAGGTCCGAGCAGGCGGTGGCATTCTTCACCAATATCATCCATCGCTTCGGAGTCCCGAACTCCATCATCACCGACAATGGCACCCAGTTCACCGGCAAAAAATTCTTGGATTTTTGCGAGGATCACAACATCCGGGTGGACTGGGCCGCCGTAGCTCACCCCATGTCGAATGGGCAAGTGGAACGTGCCAATGGCATGATTCTACAGGGGCTTAAGCCTCGGATTTATAACAGTCTCAACAAGTTCGGCAAGCGATGGATGAAGGAACTCCCCTCGGTGGTCTGGAGCCTGAGGACGACGCCAAGCCGAGCCACAGGTTTCACGCCGTTCTTCCTGGTCTACGGGGCCGAGGCCATCCTGCCCACGGACCTGGAATACGGCTCCCCGAGGACGAAGGCCTACAACGAAGAAAGCAATCAAGCTAGCCGAGAAGACTCGCTTGACCAACTGGACGAGGCTCGGGACAGGGCCTTACTACACTCGGCACGGTATCAGCAGTCCCTGCGACGCTACCACGCCCGAGGGGTCCGACCCCGAGATCTCCAGGTGGGCGATCTGGTGCTTCGGCTGCGGCAAGACGCCCGAGGGAAGCACAAGCTCACGCCCCCCTGGGAGGGGCCGTTCATCATCGCCAAAGTACTGAAGCCCGGAACGTACAAGCTGGCCAACAGTCAAGGCGAGGTCTACGGCAACGCTTGGAACATCCAACAGCTACGTCGCTTCTACCCTTAAGATGTTTCCAAGTTGTTTATATACCTCGCACCCACGCAAAGTTTAGTCAACAAGGAAGGGTCAGCCTCGCCTCGGCAGAGCCCGACCCTCCCTCGGGGGCTAAAAGGGGGGAAACCCCCTCTGCGTCAAAATTTTTCTCGAACGAAAAATCCCTTTTACCAGAACATCTTTCGTGCTTTTTGACTACTTCGAAAAGCGGGTCCTGGAAACGACGGGGTGCACGTAAGCAGTCAAGGCTGACCGAGCCGAGGGACTCCTACGCCTCCGGGATACGGATACCTCACTCATCACCTTCTGCGATAAGTAACTCGCGCTCGGATAAGGCGAATCCGCGGATCGAACGAGTCTTTACGTACGGGAGCTCTTCTGTCGAAGTGATTCTTCGAGCCTTCTCGACCGAGTCGGTGACAGGGCTTCATGGGCGGGTAAAAGTACGTGTAAGCGGCAAGGCCGACCGAGCCGAGGGACTCCCACGCCTCCGGGATACGGATACCTCACTCATCACCTCCCGCGAGAAGCAACTCTTGCTCGCACTAACATCCCTGCTACCGACAAAAAGTCCAGATACTCGAAACAAGAGGAAAAGAGACGCAGCTTTACAACGCAACAAGGGTATGTGTTCTGGCCTTAACGGCCGCACAAGGCCCACGCTACAAGACGATTCGACCCTGCAGGCTTGGATCTTGACGCTGGAAGAAGGCGACGACACCCTCGGCATCGACGGCACCTTCGGCAAGGCCCGACCTAGCCTCGGGCGGCGACGCGGTCCGAGGGCCTCCGCTCCGAAGGGCGACGTCATCACCACGCTCGAGCAATCTCTGCCCGAGACTCCTCCGAGAACCCGGCCCGAGCGGACGGCTCGGCCGGCCGCCTCCGAGGCCTCGGCCGACCACCTTCCGAGGGCGCCAGCTCGGTTCGAAGCCTCGGCTGAGCAACTCCGGTGACGATCCTGCCGGCAAACAACCCGGCTAGGCTCCGGCCAACCAGGTTTCATTTCCGAGTCGACAACGCCTCCGCTCATGCTGATATCGCTACCCCTGGCCTCGGCTCGACGAAGAGCGGCCGAAGGGTCTCTTTAACTAAGCTAGAGGAGCCTCGGACAACAGGTCTGACCGAGCCGAGGGATTCCTACGCCTCCGGGATACGGATACCTCACTCGTCACCTTGACACGGGGCGACTCATGCTTGGTGAAGCGGTTCAGACAATCGACAGGCGAGTCTTAGTGCTCAGAAATGAGGAAAAAACACGGCTCTGTGCCGTAAGTTACATACATGTTCAGGCCCCGAAAGCCGAAATGAACAAAAAACCCGGCACTCAAAGTGCCATTACAAACGGAACTCCGGTTCCGCCCCCGCGGGTACGGGCAACCTCCCCAGGGAAGTCCGTGGAGCGACGAGCTCTGAGCGAATCACCAGCAAACGCGGGACGCCCCCAAACACCCCGGCAGATCCTCGCAGCCGTCCTCGCCACGAATGCGAGGAGGAAGGCGGAATGTTGCATCCTAGCTGGGCAGCAACAGTTCTCCTTCCCCGGCATGACTGGAGGACGTCTCCGCCGTGGGGCTAAAAGGCGATTGCCGCCACCAGAAGCTGGAAGATGAGGTGGCTCGCCGACCGGCATAGGAGGTGGGGCCCCGGCTCGCCTCGCTCCCCGCCCTGGCGAGGATGACGAACACCCTCAACACTGAGGGCGGGGCCGAGACCACAGCCCGGTTTGCCCCTCCCCATTCGGGGGCTGGAGGCCACCACCTTGAGTGGCCACCGGCGGAGGGAAGCCGCTGGGCTGTGTGATGAAAATCCTTGAAGCCGAACGATGGCTGAAAGGTACCAACTCCCATGGAGTTGCGTTCCTCCAGTGATGGAGCGAAAAGACGGCGGTTTCCCCCCCATCCGGGGGGCTCGGAAGATGGAAAGACACAATGCATTGGGGAGGAAGGAGACGCGGTTACCTCACGAAGGGGGTCGCCCTCCTTTTAAAGGCAACTCCCCCTGCTTGCGCCCTCAACCGTCACGGGCTGAGTCTTCTCCAACACGCCTCCAAAGCCCTTCCCTGCGGCGCGGGGGCTGGGACCCGCCTGTCATGCAGACCGGCTCTGAGCAGAAGAAGCCGAACCGCCGCGCACGACGCACGCAACCACCCAGCGGTTACAAGTAACCCTCCACTTTTGCCCGGACCAGCGGGCGAAAGGGGCAGGCGGCCATGCAGGCGGCATGCAACCGCGCCAAGTGGACGCGCCTCTCCGACTCCTGACAGGCCAGCGCGACAGCTCAGGCCCACGCGTCGTGCAACTGGTGCGCCGGGCGCTGCATGCGAACCGCTATGCCACTCGCTCCACCGCCGCGCCTCCTCGATTGCGGAACCGATACCGCGATTCGAGGCGACCCAGCCCGCGACCCGGCAGCGCCAGCCTGGCGCAGCGGTCAAAAGCGGTCAAAAATGGGCCGGCAGTGATGACGGTGGCAGGCGTGCGAGGGCAGCGGTCACGCCATCGGCCAGGCTCACGTCCCATCCGGAGGCAGCAAGAGAACCCCTCTCACGGCGTGAAGACGACGCGCCCGTGACCCGTACCTCGAACGGCTCGCGCACGCGCAACGGCAACCTCGCCAACTACTCACCCCGGCGCATTAACTCCGCGGCTCGACGGGCAGCGCTACGGGCGGGAGCGGCTGGTGACGTTTCGCCTTCGCCAAAACGACCGCGCCGAAAAAGGTGCGCCACGACGTTCAATTTCGAATCCTTTTTCCCTTTTCCTTCTTTCTCTATCTCTTGCAACAGGGACCGAGAAGGGGGATAACCCCAAAGGGATCCTTCCCCGTGAAGGAACTAGGCTCCGAGCCTCCCTACTGATCAGGGGTTCGAAGGCTGGCCCCCCGAGGGGTTCAACAGCCGCCTCAGATCGCGTGGGCCCGACACCCACTACTGGTCAGGGGTTCGAAGGTCGGCCTCCCGAAAGGTTCCATGACCGCCTCAGGCTACTAGGGCTCCGTGCCCCCTACTGATCAGGGGTTCGAAGGCTGGCCTGTCGAAGGGTTCACAGCCGCCTCAGACGCCGAGCGAGGGATGACCAGGGGTACGTTCGATACATAACCAAGGCTCGGGCTGCGCTCCCGAGGTACCCTAGGACATTTCCGAGACCAGCGGGAACGACTCTGTAACGGAATCCCATCGGAGGGAGGCAACGAGCCCTCGGACCCCGTCGCTAGGGGACCGGGTCCGGCAGATCACCCGCAGGTACTTTTGGGCGTGCCTCCGGGCCCCTAGCCGACCCCCAACGAACGGGGCACGGACGTCCACTCGGATTACCCGATTGCAGCTCACCGGAGACACCATGTTCGGTGCCCATCGAGGGTAACATGGCGCACTCCCCCCTCCTCCTTGCAGAAAGGCGACGCAGGGGCGTATATAAAAAGTCGAGTCTGTCCCTGATCGTCCTCTCGCTCCGTGCGAAGGCTCGGGGGCTGCTCTCGCGAACCCGGCTCCGGCCGAACCGTTGACAGCGTCAACATACCAGCCCGAGAACTTGGGCCCCGACAGTGCACCTGGGTTACGCCCTGCTCGCATAAGGGAACCGCTAGTCACGCCGAAGCATTACGCAAGGCATTAAGACCTCGAAGGAGTGAAACCACTCCTCCGAGGCCTCGGGGGCTACACCCGGCGGGTGCGCTCGCGCGCACCCACCGGAACAAAAGTACCACCGAGAAAGGCTGGTCCCCTTGCAAAAAAGTGCGACGCAAGCCTCCAAGCGAGTGTTAACACTCCCTTCGAGGCTCGGGGGCTACTGTCGGGGACCATAATTAGGGGTACCCTCAAGACGCCTAATTCTCAGCTGGTAACCCCCATCAGCATAAAGCTGCAAAGGCCTGATGGGTTTGATTAAGTCAGGGATCAGTCCATACGAGTGACTTGACCACGCCACGCCCGAGCCTAGCCTCGGGCGAGGGCAGCCGACCCTAAGATGACTCCGTCTCGCCTGAGGCCTCCTCTTTCACGGCAGACGCATCTCCGGCTCGCCCCAGGCCCCGCCTTCGATAAGAAGAAACCCTGACTAAATCACCGCGCCAACCAACCGAGTCACCGGGGCGTTTAACGCAAAAGGTAAGACCAACAGGCGACCAGACTTCGCCAGAGGTGCCATAAGAGACTCCGCCCGACCCAGGGCTCGGACTCGGGCTAAGGCCCCGGAAGACGGCGAACTCCGCTCCGCCCGACCCCAGGGCTCGGACTCGGGCTAAGGCCCCGGAAGACGGCGAACTCCGCTCCGCCCGACCCCAGGGCTCGGACTCGGGCTAAGGCCCCGGAAGACGGCGAACTCCGCTCCGCCCGACCCAGGGCTCGGACTCGGGCTAAGGCCCCGGAAGACGGCGAACTCCGCTCCGCCCGACCCCAGGGCTCGGACTCGGGCTAAGGCCCCGGAAGACGGCGAACTCCGCTCCGCCCGACCCCAGGGCTCGGACTTGGGCTAAGGCCCCGGAAGACGGCGACCTCCGCCTCGCCCGACCCAGGGCTCGGACTCCGCCTCGGCCTCTACCGAGTGATCTCCGCCTCGCCCGACCCAGGGCTCGGACTCTGTCTCTGTCTTGCAGGACGGACTCGACCTCGGCTTCGGAGGAGCCTCCACGACGCCCGACCTAGGACACGAGACCGCCACGTCAACAGGGAGCGTCATCATCACCCTGCCCCGAGCCGACTTGGGTCGCAGAGAACAAGACCGGCGTCCCATCTGGCCAGCCACGCCAGATAGGCAAATCATGGCGCCCCGCTAGACCATGACGACGGCGGCTCCCAGCTCCCTTATGAAAGCAGGAGAACGTCAGCAAGGACCCAGCCACCTCGACAGCTGTCCCCCCGTCCGGCTCCGTTACTCCTCCAACAGCCACGACGCCACACCAACAGGGTGCCAAGATCTCTCCGGCTGCCACCTGGGCATGTACATAGGGCGCTAGCTCTCCCTCGCTAGACACGTAGCACCTTGCTACACCCCCATCTTGTACACCTGGACCCTGTCCTTACGACTATAAAAGGAAGGGCCAGGGCCTTCTTAGAGAAAGGTTGGCCTCGCGGGGACGAAGGGCAGGGGCAGGCGCTCTCTCGGGGCCGCTCACTCCCCTCACCTCGCGCGGACGCTTGTAACCCCCTACTGCAAGCGCACCCGACCTGGGCGCGGGACGAACACGAAGGCCGTGGGAATTTCTCCGACTCCCCCACGATCCGGCTCCGGCCACTGACCTCTCTCTCTCCGTTCCCCCCTTCGCGCTCGCTCCACGCGCTCGACCCATCTGGGCTGGGGCACGCGGCACTCTCACTCGTCGGCTCGAGGACCCCCCGGTCTCGGAACGCCGACAGGCGGCGCCTGAGGCAAAGCTACGCGCGCGCGGCTCCTGGAAGCTTCACGGCACAGCGCGAGAAGGTTGCCTGGGAGGTATTGTGTGGAACCGTTGATACGTAATCGGACGACTAGATGTTTTTCTGATAACGTGGATGGGCTATCAGGCCGCGTTTTCTTGCTATTTTAATAATAAGAAAATTATAAATATCAATTGTTTTTTGTTTATATAGTCGATCAAATTTAACATACTTTGATTTAATATTGTACTAGAATTGTATTTTACGGATCAGAGAAACTGCATAGGGTTGTTAGGTATTAATTTACATCCGCCTCTAATATTAACACAACTTTACCTATTTTACGAACTAGGCAAAAATCTAGCTAATCTAGCAAGGACAACTATTTTTATGAGGCTTTAAAATCTTCTCCAAGCCTATGCTCACAATAGCTCTAGAGCGAAGATCTATTTTTTATTGGTGTTATATTTAGACACACCGATGATTTTTTTTCTATAGCCATCTATTGTCGTGGCACAACATAAGAATATGTAAAGTACCAAAAAATTATTGAAGAGGGTGAAGGTATGAGTGACCAGTGTGTTGAACCTAAGCACGACCGAGAGCGAATCTAGGATTATAGCTGGGGACTTCGGCAACAGAAGGGTCCTAAGCTTAACTTGTAATAGTCCCCTTAAGATTCGCTTGCTCTAAACTAGACCCTTGGCAACATAGAGGCTCGATGTGGCTTGTTCGGTCCTTGGGACATTGGTCCCTGAGGTCGGAATGGTAGACGTCAACTTTGTTAAATAGTTCAAACTATTACTGAACATAATCTTAACGAAAGTGGTAAAAAAATTATCGTATCAGGGATGGCACCTTTTTAGCACCCCGAATGATGGCTTAAGAAGGAGGTTTCTAGCCGTGGGTCCTGAATAAATGGCAGCGCAGAGGAACAACAAACTAGGCTAGAAAAAGCGACCCACTATATGAAAGGAGATCTAATTTTGCTACGGTAATGCCTCCAAACATCTTTGTCGGACCATTTAGCACGTGAGCATTCCAACCTTGACCTGGCTTACTCTAGGACACACCAAACTTAATTAAACAAAAGAGTAAAGTGCATTGTCGTTCCTTGAACATGGCACGCTGTGTCACTTAGGCCCTTAACTCAGAAAACCGGAAAAACATGTTTTCGAACTTTGTCGGTCCATTCAAAACCATTGAAAGCCGAGTTTGCAAAATTGGATGTCGACATGGCATGGCACCTCAGAACCATTTGGGATCTCGAACTTGGCATGTTGTGTCACATGGGTCCCTAAACTTAGATGTTGTGTCACTAGGCCCCTAAACTTTCTTTATTGTGCTTGTCGGGTACCATAATTAGGGGTACCCCCAACGCTCCTAATCACGGCTGGTTAACACCTTCAGACCAACTGACGGGTGCGGTTCAAGCCAAGACTTCGTCTACCCGAAGGACGCGATCTTACCCGAGCCCAGCCTCGAGTTGGAACAGTGGTCCCAGACGAATTCACACCTCGCCCGAGGGCCTCCTCCGACGGCAGGCGCCCCCTTAGCTCTCCCAAGGCCCAGCTCGGGCAGGCTTCGTTGTGAAGAAACCTTGGCCATACCACCTCACCAACCGACCGCTTCGCAGGCGCATTAAATGAGGGGGATGCCTGACGACGTATCCTGACACACGCGCCTCAGTCGGCCAGGCCAAAGTGACCACAGTCACTTCGCCCCTCCTCTTTACTGTCCGATATGACAGGAAAACAGCGCCGCTCGCTCCGCTCCGACTGCCGCGTCAGTCACCCCGACAATGACTGACAACAGGTCACGATCAACCACCAAGCTCAAGCCTCGGGCGCAACAGGAGGTCTCCGCCTCGCCCGACCTCAGACTCTGGCCTCGGGAGGAGGTCTCCGCCTCGCTCGACCCTCGGACTCGGCCTCTACCCCGGTCTCGGGAGGAATCGTGTCCTCGCCCGACCACGGCCTCGCCCACAAGAGAAGTCTCCGCCTCGACCGACCCTGGGCTCGGACTGACCGTGCTGATAGGGGATGCATCATTCCCCTACTCCTAGCCTACTCAGGCTATAACGAACAAGACCGGCGTCCCATCTGGCTTACCCCGGTGACGGGTAATGATGGTGCCCCGCGTGCGCCATGACGCCGGTGGCTCTCAGCCCCTTACGACAGCAAGGAGACGTCAGCAGGGTCCTCGCCGCGCTGCCAGCTATGCTCCTACAGGACTCAGGCGCTCCTCCGGCGGCCACGCCATCACATGTACAGCGCCCAAGCTCTCCCCCGACGGCCACGTTGGCATGTACACAGGGCTTAGGCACTCCACTGCCGGACACGTTAGCGCATAACTACGCCCCCCCTTGTACACCTAGACTCTCTCCTTGCCTCTATAAAAGGGGAGTCCAGGGCCACCCTGAAGGAGGGTTCGGGTTCGCGCGAGGGAAGCGGCGGACGAGCTATCTCTCTCTCTCTCTCTCCCTCACGCGACGCGCTTGTAACCCCTACTGCGAGCGGCACCCCTGGTGCAGGATAATACAAGGCTTGTCCCACATCTTGTGTTCCATCCCGCGCCAACCCATCTGGGCAGGGACACACAGCGACAATTTACTCGTCGGTCTAGGGACCCCCCCAGGGTCGAAACGCCGACAGTTGGCGCGCCAGGTAGGGGCCTGCTGCGTGTTAACGAACACCTTCCCGTTGAGATCCAGATGGGGAGTCTTCAGCAACCTCTCCAGCCCGGGACGGTGCTCCGCTTCGGGATCCTTGAGTTCATGTCCCTCGACGGCAGCTACGACATGGTACTCCTCCCCCCGCGGCGCGACGACAACGACGGTCTTCGACTCGCACGGCGACGACGAGCTCTACAACAGCATCCCCTCGCGGCAGAAGAGGAGCACTCCGGTCGTCCCCGCCACCCTCCTCGTCGGAGGAGGCAGAGACGGGGCAACCATGGCCACGCAGGAGGCGACACCTTGTCGGCTGTCGCACCAGAGCGAGTCGACGACGCAGGAACTCCCCCATGGGACATGTCGGACATTGCCCTCGCACCTAGGGCGACGGCGGGTGTCACTTCCCCACGACGTGTCAGCCCCAAGCGGACTGATGACGCCAGCACCCTCGCGAAGGACCTGCTGGGCGTTACCCTCGTACCTGAGATAACGGTGTGCACCACCCCCGACGCGACTTCACCACCGTCCAACAACCAAGAGGTACCGTCCGTTTTCCATCCCATACCTTTTTGGTTCAGCTTTGATCCACCTAGAGACCCCGCAATGGTGAGCGCCTTCGTAAAGGCGTATCCAAACCTTCTGGGGTACCACATGTGGTCGACCTGGGACCGACTGAAAGCCGTCTCGACCTTCAGACCGGCGGGTTCTAGGAGGAGGACATCCCCGACTCCGGTTGGGATTTCTCTGCCCTCAATGACCCCGGTGCCATGCGGGGCTTCATGACCGCATGCGACCACTGCCTCTCCGGTTGTTCTGACGATGGCCATGACCTTGACAGCGAGGGTTACGACCCAAGTCACGAATGCTTCCACGTCGATTTGGGAGATCACAATGAAGGCAACCACCTCGATATGCTACAGGTTGACGATCTCCCTGGGCCCTCATCTCGCGTTGACATCCTGCGGGAGCTAGCTGTCGTCCTAGTCCCTGCGGGGGGTCAGGACATATAGCTAGAGCAAATCCATGAGATGCAGGCCCGGGTCGACGGGGAAGCAGGCCGGCTTGTACAGCTCCGGCAGAACATCGAACAGGAGTGGGCAGGCCGATCACTCGCCGGAGAAGCCTGTCACCGGGCCCAAGACATCCGGCACCGCATCGTCGACAATGCCAGGGCAGCGCTGCCTCCGGCCGTCAGCGGGTCCGGCCAGGACCTAGCTGCAGCGGTGATGCTGCTTCGGGCCATGCCGGAGCCATCCACCACCGAGGGACGGCGCATCCAGGGCTAACTCAAGAATCTTCTAGAGGGCGCCGCGGTTCGACGAGCCGAGAGCTCTGCCTCCCGTAGGCGAGCTGACCCCTCGGAGCATCACGCGGTGTCCTCCCGGCGCATTCGGGAAGCTTCGGTTCATCCCGAGCGTACACGGGACAAGGTGCCCACCGCCCGAGAACGCCTCGGCAACGAGCACCACCATCTCGACCATCGAGCCCGCCTCGACGAGAAGGTGCGCTGAGGCTACCATCCTAGGCGCGGGGGACGCTGCAACTGTAGGATTACGGGGATGCTACACTAGCGCAAAACAAAATTTTCAACCCCATAATACCAAGAACTACTGCGGTTATAGGTCATGGAATTACCACTAGACGCGCAGAGCAGCGGAAGACGTCTCGATGTAGACGAACGCGTCGAGCAGTGCCGTGCAGTCGCCGGCATCCTTCACGTCCTCGCACGGTTCGTCCAAGTGCTCCAGATGCAGCACCTCCGAGGTATCCACACGTACAGGGAGGAAGCGCCGCGTACCGAACTGCTAGGTTCACGACGGCGGCTTGGCGAGGGCGAGAGGCGAGCGGCGGCTGCTGGTTTGCAGGTGGCGAATTAGGTTATCTCTTAACCGCGGCCCCGCCCCTCATTATATAGGCGTTATGGTGGGCTTCTGACGCCGAGGCCCATCATTAACCCTAAAGCCCAGTCTAATTTCGGATCTAATCCGAATTAGGCTTCCTTCCCCTTAAGTGTGTGACCCTATAGGTTCACGTACAAATAGACATAGCCCGAGTACTCTTACTTGGTCCAATAATTGACAGCGACCTCTAGCAAGACATGTCAACTCCTATGTGTACGTAAAGATCATATCAGACGAACCATTGCGACATTACGTACATGCTGTTCCCTTTGTCTCATGATATTTGGTCTGGCTCTAAGCTGACCTCTCTTTCTCGATACTGTGAATTGGAATCCTTTCAATGGTTAACTCTTAACCCTAGCACGGCCATGCATTTCTTGATCCAATCACTCGAGGGGCCCAGAGATATCTCTCTCACAAAGAGAGGGACAAATTCCATCTTGACTGACCATGCCTCATAGCATGCTTCCTGACAAACCCAAAACTACCTTTATAACTACCCAGTTACGGGATAGCGTTTGATAGTACCTAAGTAAGTCAATTCACATCTTGAGAACATGCGATAATCTCAGGTCTAAGGATACAGTATTCATGTTGCAATAAGAGAACTATATTACAATATCTCACGTTGGGTCGGTCCAGCCTCATGTCATACATGCGCCCACATTATTAGTTTAACATCTCCATGTTCATGACTTGTGAAATGTAGTCATCAACTAATACATATGCTAGTCATCGACTCTGACTAGGGACATCATTTAGAAAAACCATATAAGTAAAGAATCTCACAAACAATTCACATAATTGCTAATCAATACAAGGTGCCTTCCATGGATATTCAATTAAGCAATATATATATATATATATATATATCATGGATACAAAGAAATATGCTCATCTCTATGATTATCTCTAGGGCATATTTCTAACAGTCTCCCACTTGCACTAGAGTTAATCTAGAAGATATCTAATACCCATAGATCTCACGTGTGCCTCATGCTTAGGTTGTGGAAGAGGTTTTGTCAAAGGATCAGCAACATTCAAATCCGTATGTATTTTGCATATCTTTATCTCACCCTGCCTAATGAATTCCCGTATGAGGTGAAAGTTCCACAGTACGTGTTTGTTTTTCTGGTGGTTCCTTGGCTCCTTAGCTTGCGCAATAGCCCCATTGTTGTCACAGTAGAGGTTCAATGGGCTAGATGCATTAGGAAACACACCAAGCTCGATGAGGAACTTTCTTATCCAAACACCTTCCTTCGCAGATTCAGAAGCTGCAATGTACTCGGCTTCTGTTGTAGAATCAGTCACAGTCTCCTATTTGGAACTCTTCCAACTAACAGCACCACCATTTATTGTGAACACAAAACCTGATTGCGATTTTAACTCGTCTGGGTCAGTTTGGAAGCTAGCATCGGTGTAACTAGTTACAACGAGCTCCTCCTTAGCCCCATATACCAGGAACATATCTTTAGTCCTTCTTAAGTACTTAAGAATGCCTTTTACCGCTGTTCAGTGATCCTCACCTGGATCAGCCTGGTATCTACTCGTAGCACTTATAGCGTATGAAACATCTGGGCGTGTACTTATCATGGCATACATGATTGAACCAATTGCTGAGGCGTATGGTACCTTACTCATGCGCTCCCGCTCATTAGCCGTTGCAGGACATTGCATCTGGCTAAGGTGTTTACCATGTGACATAGGTATGAACCCTTTCTTGGACTGTTCCATGTTGAATCGTTTCAAAACCTTGTCAATGTACGTATCTTGACTTAATCCTATAAGCCTCTTCGACCTATCTCTATAGATCCTTATGCCCAAAATATATGCTGCTTCCCCTAAGTCCTTCATAGAAAAACTCTTTTTCAGTGAAGCCTTGACGGACTCCAGCATAGGAATGTCATTCCCAATCAATAATATGTCATCCACATACAAGATCAGAAATACAACAGCGCTCCCACTTTCCTTCTTGTAAACACAAGCTTCTTCTTCATTCTGATGAAAACCAAGCCCTTTGATCACTTCATCAAAACGAATGTTCCAACTCCGAGATGCTTGCTTCAACCCATAAATGGATTTCTGAAGTTTGCATATCTTTCCAGCATTGATCGGATCGACAAAACCCTCGGGCTGTATCATATACACGTCCTCATCTAGGTTTCCATTAAGGAAAGCTGTTTTGACATCCATCTACCAAATCTCATAATCGAAATATGTGGCAATAGCTAGAATGATCCGAATAGATTTAAGCATCGCTACTGGCGAGAATGTCTCGTCATAGTCAACTCCTTGAACTTGTCGAAAACCCTTTGCAACAAGTGGAGCCTTATAGATGTGAACATTTCCATCCATGTCTTTCTTCTTCTTATAGATCCATTTGCATTCTATAGGTCTAACACCATCAGGCGGGTCAACCAAGTTCCAAACTTGATTTTCTCCCATGGAATCTATCTCGGATCTCATGGCGACATGCCATTTCTCGGAATCTGGGTCCATCATCGCTTCTGAATATGTTGCAGGTTCGTCGTTGTCTAACAACAACACTTCCCCATTGCCCAACAATAGCACTTCTCCTCGTGCCTCGCGAAGCCTTGCTGACCTTCGTGGTTGTGGTGGTGTTTCTCTTGCCATAGACGTCTCAACTTGTTCTGCTACATTAGCATCACTTGTTGAATCTTGTCCCACTGGCTCATCCTGAACTTCTTCAAGATACACCTTTTGTTTACTTTTCTCTCTTTTGAGAAACTCTTTCTCTAAGAACACACCGTTCTGGGCGACAAACACTTTTCCCTCTGACCGGTGGTAAAAGTAATATCCTAAAGTTTCCTTTGGATATCCCACGAACATGCACTTGTCCGATTTTGGAGTGAGTTTATCCGACTGTAGTCGCTTGACGTAAACCTCACAACCCCAAATCTTCAGAAAAGACAAACTGGGAGTCTTCCCAGTCCACATCTCATATGGTGTCTTAACTACGGACTTAGACGGTACCCTATTTAGTGTGAAAGCTGCTGTTTCTAGAGCGTATCCCCAAAACGACAAAGGTAGGTCCGACTGGCTCATCATTGATCGAACCATATCCAATAAAGTCCGATTACGTCGCTCAGACACGCCATTCCTCTGAGGCGTTCCAGGCGGCGTAAGCTGTGGAACAATTCCACAACTCTTTAGATGATTGCTAAACTCATGACTCAAATATTCACCACCACGATCTGATCGCAGTGCTTTAATTTTCTTGCCACGCTGATTTTCTACTTCATTCTGAAACTCTTTGAACTTTTCTAAGGATTCAGACTTGTGTTTCATTAAGTAGACATACCCATATCTACTAAAATCATCAGTGAAGGTTATGAAGTATTGGAATCCTCCCCTAGCTGTCGTACTCATTGGTCCGCACACATCAGTATGTATGAGTTCCAATAAATCTAATGTCCTCTCCGGTAAACCCGTGAAAGGCGCCTTGGTCATCTTACCAAGTAAGCAAGCTTCACATGTCTCGTATGATTCAAAATCAAACGAAGTTAAAAGCCCATCAGAATGAAGCTTCTTCATGCGATTCTCACTTATATGACCCAAATGACAGTGCCACATGTAGGTAGGACTTAAATCATTAGGCCGAGGCCTTTAAGCACTAATATTACAGATAGGTGCATCATCAAGATTTAAAATGAATAACCCATTCATAATGGATGCAAAAGCCACAAACATGCCATTCTTAGAGATCACACAACCATTGTTTTCACTCGCAAATGAATAACCATCCTTCATCAAACTTGAAGGAGACATAATGTTTCGACTCATACTAGGAACTAGATAACAATTATTTAACTCCAAAATAAATCCTGATGGGAGGTGGAGTTGCATCGTCCCGACGGTCAATGCAGCAACTCTTGCATTATTGCCTACCCGGAAATCAACTTCTCCTCTTTTCACGCTTCTACTTCTTATCATTCCCTGCATCGAATTGCAAATATGGGCAACCGATCCGGTATCAAATACTCAAGAATTAATATAAGAATCAGCAAGAAAAATTTCTGTAATGTGAATAGCAAGTGTACCTGCTGCGGCTGTACCCTTACCGCCACGATCCTTAATAGAGGCCAAGTACTGCTTGCAATTCCTTTTCCAGTGACCAAGTTCTTTGCAATAAAAGCACTCTGCATCTGCAGCTGGTCCAGCCTTGGGCTTTTGATTTGGCTTGGATACTGTATCCTTTGCCTTGCCCTTCTTCTTTTGAGTTTTACCCTTCTTCTTAAAGTTGGGTTTGTTTTGGACCGCCATCACATGACCGCTGCTGCCAGCGCTTTTCTTTATGTCCCCCCTCTGCAGTTTTAAGCATGCCACATAGTTCATTGAGGCCCCTCTCCGCCCCATGCATATGGTAGTTCGTGATGAAGTTTCCATAACTGGGCGGAAGAGATGCCAAAACGAAGTCAGTGGCCAACTCTTGGCTTATTGGGAAGCCTAGCTTCTCCAACCTCTGACTGTAACCAACCATTTTGATTACGTGTGGCCCAACTGCTGCGCCTTCTGCTAGCTTGCATTCCAGAAAGGCTTTGGACACATTGAACCTTTCAGTCCTAGCCTGAGTCTGGAACATATCCTTGAGCGCCACGATCATATCGTGTACCTCATGGTTTGTCTCAAACTGCATCTGCAGCTCAGGCTCCATGCAAGCAAGCATTAGGCAACTCACTTCAAGATTAGTATCCATTGCTTTCTTGTAAGCGGTTTTAGCTGCAGCAGTTGCATTTTCACCAGGATCCTCTGGTAGTGGGGTGTCTAGAACGTCTTCCTTTTTTTCAGCCCTGAGAACAATTCTCAGGTTACGGATCCAATCCGTATAGTTTGTTCCATTTAACTTATCCTTTTCAAGAATTGATCGCAAAGTAAATGTTGGTGTGCTAGGTGCCATTTATCTACAACAAAATAATGCAAAATACTAAGACAAAAATATCCATGACAGAGTAAATCATATTAAACATTTAATAGTCTACTCCCACTAAAATCAATATCCCTCGATTGATACTTAGTGATTCAGAACCCACAACTAACAAGTCTACTAGTGAGCTTTAGCATCACCGCTAGAAGACAAGGTAGATCGGTAAGCAACTCCTTGCTAATCATATCATATATATGACTCCTGTTGTTGGGTGACATCTCTATGTCTCGGCTCCCAACCTTATGCCTCAAAGTCCTTAACCATTAAGCTGACTTTGTTTAAGTTAACCAACCCTTTCTGCAGTTCGTATCCGATACAAACCTATCTAGTCAAGGAAAACTGGTGGCACCCTAATTTCATAGACCCACCACCAATTGTACAAGACTTATGATAGTGCAAGGTTTGGAGAGGCATTAAAGCTTAAACATTTATGAGGGATCGTCCTACTTATAACATCGCACGCAAGGACATATATGCAATATAAACAAGTAGAACAATAAGAATGGCATTCACACAACAGTTGTGATTCGGTATGGCTTGCTGTCACATGGTGATCCCCATCTCCAATAATCTGTCCATCACGATGATCTCCATCTCCATGATATAGGTATGCCATCCTCCAGGTGATGAGTCCTTCAAGACCTATCTAACGTATGCTGGTAAACAAATTACATATACGCTTTGGATCATCACATGTTGACACACAGGTCATTACATTAAATTTGGACAATACATGTGGCTCCAGCCGTATTGCCCTGGTCACGACACGCAGGTCATGAATAATTTATTAACATGCATCATATACACAATAGCCATACCGATCACAAGATGTCCTGCAAAAACAGGTTAGACAAACACGTTTCTATACATTCGCCACTTCATACACACTTCAGTAGGATTACGGGGATGCTACACTAGCGCAAAACAAAATTTTCAACCCCATAATACCAAGAACTACTGCGGTTATAGGTCATGGAATTACCACTAGACGCGCAGAGCAGCGAAAGACGTCTCGATGTAGACGAACGCGTCGAGCAGTGCCGTGCAGTCGCCGGCGTCCTTCACGTCCTCGCACGGTTCGTCCAAGTGCTCCAGATGCATCACCTCCGAGGTATCCACACGTACAGGGAGGAAGCATCGCGTACCGAACTGCTAGGTTCGCGACGGCGGCTTGGCGAGGGCGAGAGGCGAGCGGCGGCTGCTGGTTTGCAGGTGGCGAATCAGGTTATCTCTTAACCGCGCCCCCGCCCCTCATTATATAGGCGTTATGGTGGGCTTCTGACGCCGAGGCCCATCATTAACCCTAAAGCCCAGTCTAATTTCGGATCTAATCCAAATTAGGCTTCCTTCCCCTTAAGTGTGTGACCCTATAGGTTCACGTACAAATAGACATAGCCCGAGTACTCTTACTTGGTCCAATAATTGACAGTGGCCTCTAGCAAGACATGTCAACTCCTATGTGTACGTAAAGATCATATCAGACGAACCATTGCGACATTACGTACATGCTGTTCCCTTTGTCTCACGATATTTGGTCTGGCTCTAAGCTGACCTCTCTTTCTCGATACTGTGAATTGGAATCCTTTCAATGGTTAACTCTTAACCCTAGCACGGCCATGCATTTCTTGATCCAATCACTCGAGGGGCCCAGAGATATCTCTCTCACAAAGAGAGGGACAAATTCCATCTTGACTGACCATGCCTCATAGCATGCTTCCTGACAAACCCAAAACTACCTTTATAACTACCCAGTTACGGGATAGCGTTTGATAGTACCTAAGTAAGTCAATTCACATCTTGAGAACATGCGACAATCTCAGGTCTAAGGATACAGTATTCAGGTTGCAAGAAGAGAACTATATTACAATATCTCACGTTGGGTCGGTCCAGCCTCATGTCATACATGTGCCCACATTATTAGTTTAACATCTCCATGTTCATGACTTGTGAAATGTAGTCATCAACTAATACATATGCTAGTCATCGACTCTGACTAGGGACATCATTTAGAATAACCATATAAGTAAAGAATCTCACAAACAATTCACATAATTGCTAATCAATACAAGGTGCCTTCCATGGATATTCAATTAAGCAATATATATATATCATGGATACAAAGAAATATGCTCATCTCTATGATTATCTCTAGGGCATATTTCTAACAGCAACAGCGAGGAGGACCGCAGTCCTTCACCCGAACCACCCGGCCCACGAGTCTTCAGCTGGGCTATACGACAAGCACCGTTCCCTGCCCGTTTCTGAGCCCCGACTACTATCACCAAGTACTCGGGGGAGACAAGGCTGGAGTTGTGGCTCGCGGACTACCGACTGGCCTGCCAGTTGGGAGGGGCAGATGATGACAACCTCATCATCCGTAATCTACCCCTTTTCCTCTCCGACGCCGCCCGAGCCTGGCTGGAGCATCTGCCTCCTGCGCAAATCTCCGACTAGGATCATCTGGTCAAAGCTTTCGCGGGGAACTTCCAAGGCACGTATGTGTGCCCTGGGAACTCGTGGGACCTCCGAAGCTGCCGCCAGCAGCCAGGGGAGTCCCTCCGAGAGTACATCCGGCGGTTTTCGAAGCAGCGCACCGACTGCTCAATGTTACCGACTCGGATGTCATCGGGGCTTTCCTTGCCGGCACCACTTGCCGGGACCTGGTGAGCAAACTGGGGCGCAAGACTCCCACCCGCACAAGCAAACTGATGAACGTCACCACCAAGTTTGCCTCGGGTCAAGAGGTGGTCGAAGCCATCTTCCGGAAGGACAAGCAGCCTCAGGTCAAGCCGAAGACAGACACCCCTGAGGTGTCCGCCCAGCGGGGCACGAAGAAGAAGGCCAAAAACAAGTCGTGAGCGAAGCGCGACGCCGCAGACGCGAATCTCGTCGCTGCGGCCGAGCACAGGAACCCTCGGAAACCACCTGGAGGGGCCGGCGCGTTCGACAAGTTACTCAAAGAGCCGTGCCCCTATCACCAGGGGCCTGTCAAGCACACCCTCGAAGAATGTATCATGCTCCGACGCCACTTCCATAAGACCGGACCCCCGGCGGAGGATGGCAAGGGTCATGACAACGACAAGAAGGAGCACGGCAAGGAAGAGGGATTCCTGGAAGTCCATGACTGCTTCATGATCTATGGCGGGCAGGCGGCGAACGCCTTAGCTTGGCACCGCAAGCAGGAGCGCCGGGAAGTCTGCTTGGTGAAGGTGGCGGCGCTAGTCTACCTAGACTGGTCCGACAAGCCTATCACCTTCGACCAAGGCGACCACCCCGACTTTGTGCCGAGCCCGGGAAGGTACCCACTCATCGTCGATCCGATCATCGGCAACGTTAGGCTCTCCAAGGTTCTCATGGACGGAGGCAGCAGCGTTAACATCATCTACGCCGAGACCCTGGAACTCTTAGGGGTTGATCGATCCGAAGTCCGGGCCGGTGTGGCACCATTCCACGGGATCGCGCCCGGGAAGCGAATCCAACCCCTCGGACAGATCGACTTACCCGTCTGCTTCGGAACTCCCTCAAACTTCCGAAAGGAAGCCCTCACCTTTGAGGTCATCGGGTTCCGAGGAACCTACCATGCGGTGTTGGGAAGACTATGCTACGCCAAGTTTATGGCCGTCCCCAACTACACCTACCTCAAGCTCAAGATGCCGGGCCCGAATGGGGTCATCACTATCGGGTCCACATACCGCCACGCGTACGAATGCGACATGGAGTGCGTGGAGTTGAAAGGGAAATGTGCCCTTGGGCCATTTCTAAGTATTTTGGTGATTGAGTGCCAACGCAAGTGTTTTTGTGTTAATCTATGCAAAGTGGTGGACAAAGTTCAAATCATGTCAAAAGGTATGTTTCTAGACTTAGTACATTGTTTTATGGACTAATGTATTGTGTCTAAGTGCTGGAAACAGGAAAAATTGAATTGGAAATGAGATGGTTCTGATCAGCCAAAGTCAGCTCGGTCTGGGTGCACCGGACAGTGTCCGGTGCGCCAGACTGGCTCTGGCGAACTTGATGCTCTCGGGAGTTCGACGGCGGTGTACGGCTATAAATCACCGGACTGTCCGGTGAGCCGTTCACAGGCGAACTCGTCGCTCTCGGGAGTTGATAAACGGTGTACGGCTAAAATTCACCGGACTGTCCGGTGAGCCAACGGTCAGCCGGGGCAACGGTCGGCCGAGGATTCCGCGCGTGACGCGTGGCCGAGCCAACGGTCACATTGGAGCACCGGACTGTCCGGTGTGCACCGGACAGTGTCCGGTGCGCCAACGACTCTCAATCAGCAACGGTCGACTGCGCCATAGAAGGAAAGAAATCCGCACCGGACAGTGTCCGGTGGTGCACCGGACTGTCCGGTGCGCCAGTCGACAGAAGGCAAGATCTGCCTTCCAGGAATGTTCTCAACGGCTCCTAGTGTATCACCCTGAATTTGGGGGTATAAAATTTCTTTTCTAATATCCACCAAATTCAGGTGTTACCCTCTCTTTTCCTTGCTTTTCTTTTCTTTTTCCTAAATAGTGAAGATTTATTTTGTTTTATATAATTGTAAGCCGAGTAAAATAAAACCCAAAAGGGTCATAATTATTGCACGACATGCTGAATCATCTTTTCTTTTTGTATGTTGATTTATTCTAGTTGTGCATTCACGTAATCCGCAAATTTGTGTTTTGAAGTTGAATTCAAAAGAAAATAGCATAAATAGAAGATAGAAAACAAGAGCAAGAAATAAAGAAAATAAAACCAACGCTTCCCAATCCTCCCTGCGGCCCAGCTCCCAGCCCAAGCCACACCGCTCCCCGTGTGGCCCGCCTGCGCGTCCGTAGCCGAGTCACCGCAGCCGGCCTAGGGCATGGTTGCACGCTACAGCTGACCGGTGGGGCCCACGCGGCCCTGTTCATCTTCCCCCAACCATCGCTCCCACACGTCCTACGCCCAGCCGCCGTTCACGTCGCCTCTTCCCTTGCCAAAACCGCCAGCCACCCTTTTCTCTCTTTTCCCATGCCAGAACCATCGCAGCGCCTTGCCTCGTGCCCGAAGGCCTCGACGTCGTGCCCATCATCCCCCTTCTTGGAGCCTTGACTACGCGCGTTCGGAGCTCGCCGTCGAGCCTCGTCGACATCCCCGTTCGCGACGTCCGGCGTTGCTAGGGTTAGTACTCTGGTCTCCCTAACCCCTTCTTCTCTGGCCTTCTTCCTCGCACAGCCATGGCACTTGGGCGAACCCCCCTGTGCGCGAGCATTCCCTAGCCCTACCCGCCGGCGGCTGTGGTCTTCACCAGGCATGGCACGGCGCGGTGGCCTGGCGCGGCGACCCCCTGCTCGCGCTCCCGCCCCTGCAGGCTTGTCTCGCGCCCCAGCGCGGCATCCCTGCAGCCCCAGCGAGCGGCGACCCGGCTCCCTGTGCCCCTCGACGTACTGGCTAGCTGGCCGGTGAGGCCTCGGCCAGCCATGCCCGCGCCCGCAGCCCGCGTAGCGCGCGTGAATCCGGCCGCCCCTCTCCCTCTTCTTCCCCTCTCCCTTCTCCCCGCCGCGGGTGCGCTCGAGCTCGGCGCACGCGGCCAGCCCGTGGCCAGCCAGCACAGCCAGTCTGCCTCCCCTGCATGGTCTAGCACGTCCAGCCGCTCGCCCCTGTGCTGGCAGGCACGTCCAGTCGCTCCCTCCCCTCGCCGGTGGTCAGCAGACCCTCTGTCGCGCCCCTGCGGCTTGCCCGGCCAACCCCCCTGCGTGCTCCAACAGAGAAGAAGATAGAGGAAGAAGAAGAGTTGCGTGGGATTTGGGAAGAAGCTAGCCACACTAGATCCCACTCCTTTTCATCCTATGTGGTTGTGTCCCATGTGGCCCTTCGTGTGGTTTCACTTCGACCAATAGAATCGCACCACATAGTTTAAATTCGAGAAATGTTATTTATCTAATATAATTTGTGTCGAAAACCCGTCACGACTCGTCCCAATTGCGTTAACTTCGTAATAGCATCAATTTCGTATTAGTAACATTATTTTGGTATGTCGTGGATCTCAAGTAATTAATTATTTGTTCATTCAATAGTGATTAAAAATGACTTTCCAATTAAAACTAATTTATAGTTCTAACTTGCGCTTTACAAATACTCGTTAATTTGATTAATGCAAATTCAAATATTTTACATTAATACTCGCTTAGTGTATGTGCGTTATCTATTTAAGTATTTATCGTATGTCGCACATGTAATTCCGCGCGTAATGGCGTGCTGGATCGCGCGTGCTGTTTTGCGCGCGTCACCACACGTGGTCTTCACGTGTCGCGCGTGCGGATCGTGCGCATCGCCGCATGTTGTCTACACGCTAAGTCGCGTGTGTCCGTGCGTCGTCGCATATTATTCGCGCGTTGTTTGCGCGTCGTCGACATTCCTTCGCGCGTTCATGCCGCGCATCTGGTTCGCGTGTCACGCGTATCTCGCGTGTCAATTACGCGTGCCGTGCGGCGTCATCGCGTGATAATAAATTATTTTCGCTTATAGATACTCATGTTAATAACGTTAATTCGTCAGGTCGCATATTTTAGATAATTAACTTAAAGTTTGCTCGACTAATATTTATTAGATTAATATTTCAATTAGATTAAATGTGTAGTGTTCAACTTAGGCATTTATAATAAACATTGACATGACAAATATCAAGTTAACTACTTTTTATGTATTTAATATTTGTTTAGTACAAATGCGTCACATGTTTAGTTTTTCGTCTGTCGCGCGTGCTGTTCTGCACGTGGTAACGTGCTGGTCCACGAGTCGTTCGTGCCGGTCGCCTGCACTGTCTCGTGCGTCGTTCGCGTGCTATGTAACGCCTGTCCACGCATCGTCTACACGCTGTCGTATTGTTTCGTGCGTCGTAAATTCGCCTCGCTTAGAACCCCTCGTGCTAATTATATTAGTTATTTGTTTGATAGCTACTAGTATGGTAGATTTAATCAAAACTACATAGCGGTTATAAGTTATATTTTATAATGTCAAATTAAATATCCTGACTACTACTTGCGTAGCGTAAACGTTATAACTTTTCGACCGTAGCTTCGACTATCGCGTTTCTTTTTTCTCGCGTGACCGTAATAACGCGCTCTATTTCATTTTGCATGTTTTATTATGTTTTTCTTTGAATGGTGTAATGTTCTTATGCATAAATGTTTGTTTGCTTGTGCCTGTTTGTCTTCGCTTCGCGTTGCGACTAGATTGCGATTTGTTTCCAAGCTTCGAGGAATCAATGATCAAGCGTTGGCGACCAAGTGATCTGGCTCTTCGAGTTCTACGAGGTTGAAGACCCTGAGCATCTGTTTAGTGAAGGCAAGTGTCCTCTGACCCATTATGTCCCATTTACTTTATAATTCACTATCCCGCATACTATGAACAACCTAAGGATTGACTAGCTTTCCATTTACCTTGTCCTTGATTACCTTTTTGGGTTACTATGGTAAGATTCATGCTATTGCTTTACTTTAATCAATGAACATGATGTGAACACTTATGATACGATGTTGTCTCTATGATTATGATGTTGGACTGGTGATACTTTAGGGGGCTCGAGCGGTTTCTCGAGTGCCTCTCCGTAAGGACCTGTTCGTTGGATGACCGCCCGAGAAAACAGTGCAACCATGAGGGTGGAGTGGGACGCCCTTAGCTGAATAATTAGAGGAACCGTGGTGTAGTTCGCTTAGCCGTCGTGCCGTCAATGGGGCTCGGTGTATGCGGCTCGCTCTGCCAAGGTTGATTTGTCCCTTGGGGAGGAGTGCGGTACATTTAGGAAACCTAACGGGCGGCTATAGCCCCGGGGAATCTTTGTAAAGGCTTCATAGTGAATCCCTGGCCATTCACCTTGGGAGTGAATAAGGGTCTTGCAAGCCCGGGCTAGAGAGGGAATCACGACTTGTGGGTAAAGTGCGCAACCTCTGCAGAGTGTTATGAAACTGATATATCAGCCGTGCTCGCGGTTATCAGCGGCCAAGGGAGCTCCATTGATTAGAGACACTTGATCAGAGATGGTTTGTTTACAGATGATGATGAGGAAGATGGTTATGATTATGCTTATGGTAATGGTAAGTGGTATTCTTTCCGTTTAGAAAGGGTACTTTGGGTTAATAACTTGGGTTAATGCTAAAACCTGGCTTTCTACTAGTAATAATAACCTGACCAACTAAAAGCAATTGCTCGACTTAACCCCACATAAAGCTAGTCCACTTCAGCCAAACGGGACATTTGCTGAGTACGTTGATGTGTACTCACCCTTGCTTTCACAAAACACCAGGTTGCCTTTGGTGCAATTTATGCTCAGGTAAAGAGGAAGAAAAAGGCGTCGAGGTAGATCTTTAGGAGTTCCAGGACTTCGACGAGTTCGAGGATTAGGCTAGCGACCTCCCCCAGTCAGCTGCCTGTGGTGAGTTGTTTACGTTGGCCACGTTTCGATTCTGTGTACTTTGATTTATATTATGTAAATGGCTCTAGTCTGTAATATTATTACCTACTCTTTATTGTAATTCGAAGCATTGTGCTATGATGAGTCATTTATGTAATCGCCGTGTACATGAATTTCTGATCCTAGCACGTACATGGTTCGCATTCGGTTTACCTTCAAAATCGGGTGTGACACCTAGCTGCCTTGGGGCTATAAAAGGGACCCCTAGGCGCATGGAGGAGAACACCAAGAATACTCAAAGCATTCCTAAGCACCAAGACTTCGATTCCACGTATTTGTTTCTTCGTGATAGCATCTAGAGCTCTTGTTGAGTTGTGAACTCGTCGGGTTGTGTTGCGAGCTCTTGTTGCGACTTGTGTGCGTGTTGACATTCTGATTTTGTGTCTTGTGTGTGTTGCTCATCCCTCCCTTACTCCGTGATTCTTTGTGAACTTCAAGTGTAAGGGCGAGAGGCTCCAAGTTGTGGAGATTCCTTGCGAACGGGATTAAGAAAAGCAAAGCAAAACACCATGGTATTCAAGTGGGTCTTTGGACCGCTTGAGAGGGGTTGATTGCAACCCTCGTCCGTTGGGACGCCACAACGTGGAGTAGGCAAGCGTTGGTCTTGGCCGAACCACGAGATAACCACCGTGCCATCTCTGTGATTGATATCTTTGTGGTTATTGTGTTTTGTTGAGACTCCTCTCTAGCCACTTGGCGATTATTGTGCTAACACTTAACCAAGTTTTTGTGGCTTAAGTTTTAAGTTTTACAGGATCACCTATTCACCCCCCCTCTAGGTGCTCTCAATTGGTATCGGAGCCGTTTTCTTCACAAAGGGACTAATCGCCCGAAGAGATGGATCCTAAGGGGAAGGGAATCATGATCAACGATAAGGAGGAGTCCTTCATCAACGAACCGAAGGATGACAAGCCTACCGACTCGGGCTTGGGCCATAAACAGAAAGATGGGAAGAAGAAGAAGACAAGGCGCATCAAGGAGATCGTCTACTACGACGACAGCGACGAGTCTACTTCTTCCCAAAAGGACGACTACGACTACGAGAAACGAAAGACGGTTAATTCGAACTTTTTTCGACTACTCTCGTATTCCGCAGAATTCAAATGCACATTTGCTTTCCATCCCTCTTGGCAAACCTCCACACTTTGATGGGGAGGACTACGGATTTTGGAGTCACAAAATGCGTAGTCACTTGTTCTCTCTCCATCCAAGCATATGGGAGATTGTTGAGAATGGAATAAAATTTGATAGCTCGGATAGTCCTATATTTATTAATGAACAGATTCATAAAAATGCACAAGCTACTACTGTATTGTTAGCCTCTTTGTGCAGGGACGAGTACCATAAGGTGAGCGGCTTGGACAATGCCAAGCAGATCTGGGACACCCTCAAGATCTCTCATGAGGGGAACGACGTCACCTTACTCACCAAGATGGAGTTGGTGGAGGGCGAGCTTGGAAGATTCGCGATGATAAGGGGCGAGGAGCCAACCCAAACATACAACTGGCTCAAGACCCTTATCAACAAAATAAGGAGCTATAGAAGCACGTGATGGACGGACCACGACGTCGTCCGCCTAATGTTAAGGTCCTTCACTGTACTTGATCCACATTTGGTGAACAATATTCGTGAAAATCCTAGGTACACCAAGATGTTGCCCGAAGAAGTCCTTGGAAAGTTCATAAGCGGGCGAATGATGATCAAGGAGGCGAGGTACGTGGACGACGCGTTGAACGGTCCAATCCATGAGCCTCATCCCATTGCTCTCAAGGCAACAAGGAGCAAGGAGGCGCTACCTAGCAAGGTGGCGCAAGTTGAGGCGGCCGGGCTCAATGATGAAGAGATGGCTCTCATCATCAAGCGCTTCAAGACGACGCTAAAGGGTCGCAAGGGACAGCCTAGCAAGACCAAGACAAAGGGGAAGCGCTCATGCTTCAAATGTGGTAAGATTGGTCATTTTATTGCTAACTGTCCCGATAATGAAAGTGATCAGGAACAAGGGAGCAAGAGGGAGAAGAAGAAGGCATACAAGAAGGCTAAGGGCGAGGCACACCTTGGCAAGGAGTGGGACTCGGATTGTTCGTCGTTCGACTCCGAAAATGAAGGACTCGCCGCCACCGCCTTCAACAAGTCATCCCTCTTCCCCAACGAGCGTCACACATGCCTCATGGCGAAGGAGAAGAAGGTATGTACTCGAGACAATACTACTTATGATTCTTCTAGTGATGATGAGTCTAGTGATGAAGAAATAGATTACTCTAGTTTGTTCAAGGGATTGGATAGAACTAAAATAGATAAGATTAATGAATTGATTGATGCCCTGAATGAAAAGGATAGACTTTTAGAGAAACAAGAGGACCTTTTATATGAAGAGCATGATAAATTTGTTAGTGCACAAAATTCACTTGCTCTAGAAGTTAAAAGGAATGAAATGCTTTCTAGTGAAGTGTCTACATGTCATGACTCTATCTCTAGCTTAAAGAGAATTAACAATGATTTAAATGCTAAACTAGAAGTAGCAAATAAATCTAACTCTTGTGTAGAACATGTTATGATTTGCACTAGGTGTAAAGATTTTGACATTGATGCTTGTAGTGAACACCTAGTTTGCATTTCTAAATTAAATGATGAAGTGGCTAGTCTTAATGCCCAACTTAAGACTAGCAAAAGTGAATTTGACAAACTAAAATTTGCAAGGGATGCCTACACGATTGGTAGACACCCCTCAATTAAGGATGGTCTTGGCTTCAAGAGAGAAGCCAAGAACTTAACAAGCCATAATGCTCCCATCTCCGCCAAGGAGAAAGGGAAGGCCCCTATGGCCAGTAGTGTGCAAAAGAACCATGCTTTCATGTATCATGGTAGGAGACATTCTAAGAATGCCTTTAGAAGTTATGATGCTTTTGATTTTCATGCTATGACTGCTTCTAGTTCCCATGTTATGCATGATAGAAATGTTGCTAGGAGAAATGTTGTTCATAATATGCCTAGGAGAAATGTTGTTAATGTTCCTAGGAAAGTTAATGAACCTTCTACAATATATCATGCTTGCAATGCTTCATTTGCCATTTGTAGAAAGAATAAGAAGGTGATTGCTAGGAAGTTAGGGGCAAGATGCAAGGGAGATAAAACTTGCATTTGGGTCCCTAAGACAATTGTGACTAACCTTGTAGGACCCAACAAGAGTTGGGTACCTAAGACCCAAGACTAAATTTGCCTTGCAGGTTTATGCATCCGGGGGTACAAGCTGGATTATTCTACAGCGGATGCACAAACCACATGACGGGGGAAAAGAGGATGTTCTCTTCCTACGTCAAGAACAAGGATCCCCAAGATTCAATAATATTCGGTGATGGGAACCAAGGCAAGGTAAAAGGGTTAGGTAAAATTGCTATTTCATCCGAGCACTCTATTTCTAATGTGTTTTTAGTTGAGTCGCTTGGATATAATTTGTTGTCTGTTAGTCAATTATGCAATATGGGATATAATTGTCTATTCACAAATGTAGATGTGTCTGTCTTTAGAAGGTGTGATGGTTCACTAGCTTTTAAGGGTGTACTAGACGACAAACTTTATTTGGTTGATTTTGCAAAAGAAGAGGCCGGTCTAGATGCATGCTTAATTGCTAAGACTTGCATGGGCTGGCTGTGGCATCGCCGCTTAGCACATGTGGGGATGAAGAACCTTCACAAACTTCTAAAGGGAGAACACGTGATAGGTCTAACTAACGTACATTTCGAAAAAGATAGACCTTGTGCAGCTTGTCAAGCAGGGAAACAGGTGGGAGGCTCTCATCACACCAAAAATGTGATGACCACATCAAGACCCTTAGAGATGCTTCATATGGACCTCTTCGGACCCGTCGCCTATCTAAGTATAGGAGGAAGTAAGTATGGTCTTGTTATAGTTGATGATTTTTCCCGCTTCACTTGGGTATTCTTTTTGCAGGATAAATCTGAAACCCAAGGGACCCTCAAGCGCTTCCTCAGGAGAGCTCAAAATGAGTTTGAGCTCAAGGTGAAGAAGATAAGGAGCGACAACGGGTCCGAGTTCAAGAACCTTCAAGTGGAGGAGTTCCTTGAGGAGGAAGGGATCAAGCTCGAGTTCTCCGCTCCCTACACACCACAACAAAATGGTGTGGTAGAGAGAAAGAACAGGACGCTCATCGATATGGCAAGGACTATGCTTGGAGACTTCAAGACCCCCGAGCGCTTTTGGTCGGAAGCCGTGAACACGGCTTGCCACGCCATCAACCGGGTCTACCTTCACCGCCTCCTCAAGAAGACTTCGTATGAGCTGCTAACTGGTAACAAACCCAATGTGTCTTATTTTCGTGTATTTGGGAGCAAGTGTTATATTCTTGTGAAGAAAGGTAGAACTTCTAAATTTGCTCCCAAAGCTGTAGAAGGGTTTTTATTAGGTTATGACTCAAATACAAAGGCATATAGGGTCTTCAACAAATCATCGGGTTTGATTGAAGTCTCTAGCGACGTTGTATTTGATGAGACTAATGGCTCTCCAAGAGAGCAAGTTGTTGATTTTGATGATGTAGATGAAGAAGACATTCCAACAGCCGTGATACGCACCATGGCGATTGGAGATGTGTGGCCTCAGGAACAATTGGAGCAAGATCAACCGTCTTCCTCAACAATGGTGCATTCCCCAACCCAAGATGACGAACAGGTACCTCACATGGAGGCGCATGATCAAGGGGGAGCACAGGATGTTCAAGTTGGAGAGGAAGAAGCTCCTCAGGCACCTCCAACCCAAGTTCGAGCGACGATTCAAAGGAATCATCCCGTCGATCAAATTTTGGGTAATATTAGCAAGGGAGTAACTACTCGTTCAAGATTAGTTAATTTTTGTGAGCGTTACTCCTTTGTCTCTTCTATTGAGCCTTTCAGGGTAGAAGAGGCCTTGCTAGATCCGGACTGGGTGTTGGCCATGCAGGAGGAACTCAACAACTTCAAGCGTAATGAAGTTTGGACACTGGTGCCTCGTCCCAAGCAAAATGTTGTGGGAACCAAGTGGGTGTTCCGCAACAAACAGGACGAGCACGGGGTGGTGACAAGGAACAAGGCTCGACTTGTGGCAAAAGGTTATGCCCAAGTCGCAGGTTTGGACTTTGAGGAGACTTTCGCTCCTGTGGCTAGGCTAGAATCAATTCGTATTTTGCTAGCATATGCCGCTCACCATTCTTTCAGGTTGTACCAAATGGATGTGAAGAGCGCTTTCCTCAACGGGCCGATCAAGGAGGAGGTGTACGTGGAGCAACCCCCTGGCTTCGAGGATGAACGGTACCCCGACCACGTGTGTAAGCTCTCTAAGGCGCTCTATGGACTTAAGCAAGCCCCAAGAGCATGGTATGAATGTCTTAGAGACTTTCTAATTGCTAATGCTTTCAAGGTTGGGAAAGCCGATCCAACTCTTTTCACTAAGACTTGGATGGCGATCTTTTTGTGTGCCAAATTTATGTCGATGACATAATATTTGGTTCTACTAACCAAAAGTCTTGTGAAGAGTTTAGTAGGGTGATAACGCAGAAATTCGAGATGTCGATGATGGGCGAGTTGAACTACTTCCTTGGGTTCCAAGTGAAGCAACTCAAGGACGGCACTTTCATCTCCCAAACGAAGTTCACGCAAGACTTGCTAAAGCGGTTTGGGATGAAGGACGCCAAGCCCGCAAAGACGCCGATGGGAACCGACGGACACACCGACCTCAACAAAGGAGGTAAGTCCGTTGATCAAAAAGCATACCGGTCAATGATAGGGTCTTTACTTTATTTATGTGCTAGTAGACCGGATATTATGCTTAGCGTATGCATGTGTGCTAGATTTCAATCCGATCCAAGGGAGTGTCACTTGGTGGCCGTGAAGCGAATTCTTAGATATTTAGTCGCTACGCCTTGCTTCGGGATCTGGTATCCAAAGGGGTCTAACTTTGACTTGATTGGATATTCCGATTCCGACTATGCTGGATGTAAGGTCGATAGGAAGAGTACATCGGGGACGTGCCAATTCTTAGGAAGGTCCCTGGTGTCATGGAATTCTAAGAAACAAACTTCTGTTGCCCTATCCACCGCTGAGGCCGAGTATGTTGCCGCAGGACAGTGTTGCGCGCAACTACTTTGGATGAGGCAAACCCTCCGGGACTTTGGCTACAATCTGAGCAAAGTCCCACTCCTATGTGATAATGAGAGTGCTATCCGAATAGTGGAAAATCCTGTTGAGCACAGCCGCACAAAGCACATTGACATCCAGCATCACTTTTTGAGAGACCACTAGCAAAAGGGAGATATCAAAGTGTTTCATGTTAGCACCAAGAACCAGCTAGCCGATATCTTTACTAAGCCTTTAGATGAGAAGACCTTTTGCAGGCTGCGTAGTGAGCTAAATGTCCTAGATTCGCGGAACTTGGATTGATTTATAGCATACATGTGTTTATTCCTTTGATCATGTTCCTTATGCATTTTGTTGCTTACTTGTGGTGCTCAAGTTGTACAAACACTCCCTGGACCTCACAAGTCCTTTTTGCAAGTGATGCACATATTTAGGGGGAGCTGTGCTACAACTTGACCCTTTGAGACTAACCGTGTGCTTGAGTTTGCTTGTTTTAGTCTCAAAGGAGGTTTGAAAGGGAAAAGGTGGACTTGGACCAAGAAAGACTTCCACTGCACTCCGATGAGAGGGTAACTTATTCCAAGTTCATCTCATGTACTCTTATTGCCTTTGTATTCTTATTGAAGATTTTGGTGAGGCAATGGGGTTCTAGGGCCAAGATTGATCCCGTTTTGGTGCTTGATGCCAAAGGGGGAGAAAATAAAGGTCAAAGCAATAAATGGATCAGCTACCACTTGAGAAATTTTGAAAATAGTAGAATAGAGCTTTTGGTTTGTCAAAACTCTTTTATTGTCTCTTTTGTCAAAAGTTGGCCTCTTGTGGGGAGAAGTGTTGATTATGGGAAAAAGGGGGAGTTTTTGAAATCTTGAATCAATTTCTCTTGGAATGACTCTCTTTATGTCTTAACAAGTGTGTTTGACTTAGAGATAGAAATTTGAGTTTGATTTGCAAAAACAAACCAAGTGGTGGCAAAAAGTGATCCATATATGCCAAATTTGAATCAAAACTATTTTGAGTTCTCATTTGTATTGATGTTGCACTTGCTCTAGTTGCTTTATGTTGTGTTGGCATAAATCACCAAAAAGGGGGAGATTGAAAGGGAAATGTGCCCTTGGGCCATTTCTAAGTATTTTGGTGATTGAGTGCCAACGCAAGTGTTTTTGTGTTAATCTATGCAAAGTGGTGGACAAAGTGCAAATCATGTCAAAACGTATGCTTCTAGACTTAGTACATTGTTTTATGGACTAATGTATTGTGTCTAAGTGCTGGAAACAGGAAAAATTGAATTGGAAATGAGATGGTTCTGATCAGCCAAAGTCAGCTCGGTCTGGGTGCACTAGACTGTCCGGTGGTGCATCGGATAGTGTCCGGTGCGCCAGACTGGCTCTGGCGAACTTGATGCTCTCGGGAGTTCGACGGTGGTGTACGGCTATAAATCACCGGACTATCCGGTGGTGCACCGGACTGTCCGGTGAGCCGTTCACAGGCGAACTCGTCGCTCTCGGGAGTTGATAAACGGCGTACGGCTAAAATTCACCGGACTGTCCGGTGGTGCACCGGACTGTCCGGTGAGCCAACGGTCAATCGGGGCAACGGTAGGCCGAGGATTCCGCGCGTGACGCGTGGCCGAGCCAACGGTCACATTGGAGCACCGGACTGTCCGGTGTGCACCGGACAGTGTCCGGTGCGCCAACGGCTCTCAATCAGCAACGGTCGACTGCGCCATAGAAGGAAAGAAATCCGCACCGGACAGTGTCTGGTGGTGCACCGGACTGTCCGGTGTGCCAGTCGACAGAAGGCAAGATCTGCCTTCCAGGAATGTTCTCAATGGCTCCTAGTTGCCTTGGGGCTATAAAAGGGACCCCTAGGCGCATGGAGGAGAACACCAAGAATACTCAAAGCATTCCTAAGCACCAAGACTTCGATTCTACGCATTTGTTTCTTCGTGATAGCATCTAGAGCTCTTGTTGAGTTGTGAACTCGTCGGGTTGTGTTGCGAGCTCTTGTTGCGACTTGTGTGCGTGTTGACATTCTGATTTTGTGTCTTGTGTGCGTTGCTCATCCCTCCCTTACTCCGTGCTTCTTTGTGAACTTCAAGTGTAAGGGCGAGAGGCTCCAAGTTGTGGAGATTCCTCGCGAACGGGATTAAGAAAAGCAAAGCAAAACACCGTGGTATTCAAGTGGGTCTTTGGACCGCTTGAGAGGGGTTGATTGCAACCCTCGTCCGTTGGGACGCCACAACGTGGAGTAGGCAAGCGTTGGTTTTGGCCGAACCACGGGATAACCACCGTGCCATCTCTGTGATTGATATCTTTGTGGTTATTGTGTTTTGTTGAGACTCCTCTCTAGCCACTTGGCGATTATTGTGCTAACACTTAACCAAGTTTTTGTGGCTTAAGTTTCAAGTTTTACAGGATCACCTATTCACCCCCCCCTCTAGGTGCTCTCAGGAGTACGTCGAGGTTCTCGCCGAGTCCGAGGCCCTCATCGCCGACCTTGAACGCCTCTCCAAGGAGACGCTCGATGCGAAGCGGCACGCCGGCAACTTCGAACCAGTTGAGGCGGTCAAGTCCGTCTCTCTTGACCCCAGCAACGATGCCAGCTAGCAAGTTCGGATCGGCTCCGAGCTCGACCCCAAATAGGAAGCAGTGCTCGTCGACTTTCTCCACGCAAACGCCGAAGTCTTTGCGTGGAGTCCCTCAGACATGCCTGGCATACCAAGGGATGTCGCCGAGCACTCACTGGATATCAGAGCTGGAGCCCGACCCGTGAAGCAAACCCTGCGCCGTTTCGACGAGGAAAAGCGCAGGGCCATAGGCGAGGAGATCCACAAGCTACTCGCGGTAGGGTTCATCAAAGAGGTATTCCATCCCGAATGGTTAGCTAACCCTATTCTCGTAAGGAAGAAGGATGGGAAATGGAGGATGTGTGTAGACTACACTGGTCTAAACAAAGCATGTCCGAAAGTTCCCTACCCTCTACCTCGCATCGATCAAATCGTGGACTCCACAGCTGGGTGCGAAACCCTGTCATTCCTCGATGCCTACTCAGGCTATCACCAAATCAAGATGAAAGAGTCCGATCAGCTCGCGACTTCTTTCATCACACCTTTTGGCATGTACTGTTACACCACAATGCCATTCGGGTTGAGGAATGCAGGCTCCACTTACCAGAGGTGCATGAACCACGTGTTCGGAGAACACATCGGCAGAACGGTCGAGGCTTACATCGACGACATCGTTGTCAAGACGAAGAGAGCCTCCGACCTCCTCTCTGACCTTGAAACGACATTCAAGTGTCTGAGAGCGAAAGGCGTGAAACTCAATCCTGAGAAGTGTGTCTTCGAAGTCCCCCGAGGCATGCTCCTTGGGTTCATCGTCTCCGAGCGGGGCATCGAGGCCAACCCGGAGAAAATTGCGGCTGTCATCAGCATGGGACCGATCAAAGATTTGAAAGGAGTACAGAGGGTCATGGGATGCCTTGCGGCTCTAAGCCGCTTCATCTCACGCCTTGGCGAGAAAGGCTTGCCTCTATACCGCCTCTTAAGGAAGGCCGAGTGCTTCACCTGGACCCTCGAGGCCGAGGAAGCTCTCGAAAACCTTAAGGCGCTCCTTACAAAAACACCCATCCTGGTGCCCCCCGCCGCAGGAGAAGCCCTCCTGATCTACGTAGCCGTGACTACTCAGGTAGTCAGCGCCGCTATCGTAGTCAAGAGGTGAGAAGAAGGGCATGCACTGCCCGTCCAGAGGCCAGTCTACTTCATCAGTGAAGTACTTTCCGAGACCAAAGCTCGCTACCCACAGATCCAGAAGCTGCTCTACGCAGTGGTCTTGACACGACGAAAGTTGCGACACTACTTCGAGTCTCATCCGGTAACTGTGGTGTCATCCTTCCCCCTAGGGGAGATCATCCAGTGTCGCGAGGCCTCGGGTAGGATAGCAAAGTGGGCGGTGGAGCTTATGGGCGAAACGCTATCATTCGCTCCTCGGAAGGCCATAAAATCCTAGGTCTTGGCAGACTTCCTGGCTGAGTGGACCGACACCCAGTTACCGACGACTGCAATCCAGCCCGAGCTCTGGACCATGTACTTCGATGGGTCACTCATGAAAACAGGAGCAGGGGCTGGCCTGCTCTTCGTTTCACCCCTCGGAAAGCATCTCCGCTATGTCATTCGCCTCCATTTTCCAGTGTCAAACAACGTGGCCGAGTACGAAGCATTGGTTAACGGGCTATGCATCGCCGTCGAGCTAGGGGTCCGACGCCTCGACGCTCGAGGCGACTCGCAGCTTGTCATTGACCAAGTCATGAAGAACTCCCACTGCCGTGACCGGAGGATGGAAGCCTACTGCGACGAAGTCCGACGCTTGGAGAACAAGTTCTACGGGCTGGAGCTCAACCACATCGCCCGATGGTACAACGAGACTGTGGACGAGCTGGCGAAAATAGCCTCGGGGCGAACGATAGTTCCCCCCGACGTCTTCTCCAGAGACCTGCATCAACCATCCGTCAAGATCGACGACGCGCCCGAGCCTGAGGAAGCCTCGGCCTAGCCCGAGGCACCCTCGGCCGAGCCCGAGGCACCCTCGGACGTCGAGGAAGAGGCCTTGCCCATCGAAGAGGAACAGAATGGGGTCACGCTAGATCTGAACTGGCAGGCCCCGTACCTGGAATATCTCCTCCGAGGAGAGCTTCCCATCGACAAGACCAAAGCTCGGCGGCTGGCTCGGCGCGCCAAGTCATTTGTCCTGCTGGGTGATGAAAAAGAGCTCTACCACCGCAGCCCCTCGGGCATCCTTCAACGATGCATATCTATCGCCCAAGGACAAGAGCTGTTGCAAGAAATACACTCGGGGGCTTGCGGCCACCATGCAGCGCCTCGAGCCCTCGCAGGGAATGCCTTCCGACAAGGTTTCTACTGGCCAACCGCGGTGGCCGACGCCACTAGTATTGTGCGCTCCTGCCGGGGGTGTCAATTCTACGCAAAGCAGATGCATCTGCCCGCTCAGGCCTTACAGACGATACCCATCACCTGGCCATTTACTGTGTGGGGTCTGGACCTCGTCGGACCCTTGCAGAAGGCACCCGGGGGCTTCACGCACCTGCTGGTCGCTATCGACAAATTCTCCAAGTGGATCGAGGTCCGACCCCTAAACAGCATCAGGTCCGAGCAGGCGGTGGCATTCTTCACCAACATTATTCATCGGTTCGGGGTCCCAAACTCAATCATCACTGACAATGGCACGCAGTTCACCGGAAAAAAGTTCCTGGACTTCTGCGACGACCGCCACATCCGTGTGGACTGGGCCGCCGTACCTCATCCCATGACGAATGGGCAGGTGGAGCGTGCCAACGGTATGATTCTGCAGGGGCTCAAACCAAGGATCCACAACGACCTCAACAATTTCGACAAGCGGTGGATGAAAGAGCTACCCTCGGTAGTCTGGAGTCTGAGGACGACGCCGAGCCGTGCCACGGGTTTTACGCCGTTCTTTCTAGTCTATGGGGCCGAGGCCGTCCTCCCCATGGACTTAGAATATGGCTCCCCGAGGACCAAGGCGTACGACGACCAAAGCAACCAGACCAGCCAAGAAGACGCGCTGGACCAACTCGAGGAGGCTCAGGACGTCGCCTTACTACATTCGGCACGGTACCAGCAGTCGCTGCGGCGCTACCATGTCTGAAGCGTTCGGGCCCGAGGCTTCCAAGTGGGAGACTTGGTGCTTCGCCTGTGACAGGATGCCCAAGGGTGTCACAAGCTCACTCCTCCCTGGGAAGGGTCCTTCATCATCGCCAAGATCTTGAAGCCCGGAACATACAAGCTGGCCAACGACCAAGGCGAGGTCTACAGCAACGCTTGGAACATCCAACAGCTATGTCGCTTCTACCCTTAAGATGTTTTAAGTCGTTCATGTACCTCATTTACGTACACAAAGTCTAACCATCAAGGAAGAGTCGGCCTTGCCTCAGCAAAGCCCGTCCCTCCCTCGAGGGCTAGAAGGGGGGAACCCCCTCTGCGTCAAAATTTTCCTCGGAAAAATTTTCTACCAAAACAACCTTTGTGCTTTCGACTTCCGTATTGATAGCGGGATCCTAAGAACGACGAGAGTGCACATAAGCGGCAAGGCTAACCGAGTCGAGGAACTCCTAAGCCTCCGGGATACGGATACCTTACTCATCACCTTCCACGAGAAGTAACTCACGGTCGGATAAGCGATCCTGCTACCGAACAAGTCCTAACACTCGGGTAGAAAACGACTTTCGTGCCTTCTTGACTGTCCCAATAATGGAATCCTTCGACTGAATGAGAGCGCACGTAAGCGGCAAGGCCGACCGAGCCGAGGGACTCCTACGCCTCCAGGATACGGATACCTCACTCATCACCTTCCGCGAAAAGTAACTCTCGTTCAGATAAACGATTCTGCCATTGACAGACAAGTCGTGATGCTCGAAACAAGAGGAGAGAAGACGCAGCTTCTTAAACATGACGATAAAGTGTTTAGGCCTCGGTGGCCACAAAAAGGCATGTGCATGCTACAGACAAACTATTCCTGTAGGTTCTGGCATCAGCGGGGGGAGCAGCAGCACCCTCGGCGTTGATTCCACCCTCGGCGGAACCGGGCCCGGCCTCAGATGGCGACCCAGGCAAAAGGACCTCCACCTAAGGGAGGACGCCAGCACCGTGCCAGCAGATGTTTTGGCCAAGCTCCAGCAGCTGCTGCCACACCTTCTTCGGCCCGGGAAGCCGCCGTCTCCCAGGCCGACAAAGACTCTTTCCGAGTGGACTTCGCGTCTATCCGTGCTAACACAGATGCCTCCAGCTCCGGCTCATCGTAGAGCAGCCGAGGGTTTCGGAAACTGAGCAAGGGAAGCCTAGAGCGGCAAGGCCGATAGAGCCGAGGGACTCCTATGCCTCCGGGATATGGACACCTCACTCGTCACCTTCCGTGAAAGGCGACCGACGCTCGGTTAAGTGGTTTGGCTAGCCAACAAACAAGTCCCAGCGCTCGGAATGAGGAAGACACATAGCTTCGTTCTTGAATACCCAAATGTTCAGGCCTTGACAGCCACAAAGAACAAACACATATACCCGGGGTAACTATGTTACACAGGCTTAGGCGTCGGCAGAACCCTCGGTGGTTCTCCCGACCTACGATAAATGTCTAAGTGCCTGAAGCGGTTACATTTTGCTCCGGCAAAAACCCGGTATATCTCCTTACAAACGGGACTCCGGTTCCGCTCCCGTGGGTACGAACGATCCCCCACATCGGAGGGCCTGCGGGACGGCAAACTCCGGATGGCTCGCCGGCGACCCATGACAGCGGTGACAATGACCCCCGCTTCGGGCGGCTAAACAGCAGCAGCAATGACCTCAGGACCGACGCTGCTGTGACGAGGCCCTCGCCCATGTCTCTTCTCTAGGGGCGAGGACAAGCCATCAAAGCCAAAGAGTAGGGGGTCCGGTCGCAGCTGGTCCCGACGGTCTCGTCGGCAGAGACAACCTCCTCCGGCTGCCACCACCTCAGCACCGATGACAGCGGCCACCTGCGCGCCAGCGCCACGCTGGCGAATGGCGGACGCCCCAGCCTGCACCGGTAGATCCCCACTCAGGTCCTCGTGGACAGGCAGGCCTCGACCTCCGCACAGAGGCGTCATGCCGGAGTGAGGACAAGACAATCCAAGAACACGAACGCCGCCCATGCGGCGTATGGCGTCTTGGACGGTCCACCGGTGCGCGTGGCGCAACAGACGCCCGAGCCCAGATCAAGCGGCAGGAGGCAGCGTCGGAGGCCACGACAGAGCCAGCTGAGCCAGCGAGCCAGGCACACTGGAGCTGACAGCGCTTATGGCCGACCGGTCCTACGTTGCCGAAGTTCGCCCCTCCGCAAGGCCGGTGAGTGCCTTCTCCCCTAAATGCTGAAGGAGGAGACGGCCTGCCGGCCCATGCGGGAGGTAGAACCCCGGCTCAGCGCTCCCTCCGCCTCAGCAAGGATGACGAAGATCTTGAAGCTGAGGGCGGGGCGGAGGCCGCAGCCCGGCTTGCTTCTCCCCACCAAACTGCCCATTGGTGAGGGAATGCAGCCGGGCTGCACGACAAAAATCCTTGAAGCCGAACGATGGCTGAAAGGTACCGATCTCCACGAGGTCGCGCTCCTCCAACGACAGCAAGAGCAAAGCAACGCTGGAGCACCCCGTCCGGGGGCTCAAAAGGCGGAAGGGCGCAAGGCATGAGGGGAGGACGAAGGCATGGCCACTGCCCAAGGGATCGTTTCCCCCTTTTATAGGCAGACCTCCTCGCTTGCACCCCTTAGCGTCACGGGCGAAGTCCCCACTGACAACCTCTAGGGTTCTCCCCCCACGACACGGGGGCTGGGACCCACATGTCATACGAGCTGAACCGAAGCACGAAGAAGGCGAACCGCCGCACGCAAGGCATGTAACCGTCCCGCGGTTACAAGCACTCTCCCATCTTCGGAGAAACCGGTGGTTGAAAGGGTGGACTGCCACGCGACAAGCGTCCAACTGCACTGCAGCTGTGCGCCCCTTCGGCTCCGTCCACATCCGGTGGACCAACGCAAAGGAAGCGGGTCCGCATGTCATGTAACCGGCGCGCCGGTTACGACGTGCAAGAAGCTACACCACCACTCATGCCAATGCTACTCCTTCTCGACTGCGGGACCAGTACCGCGACTCGAGGTACCCCTGCGCATGACCCAACAGTGCGAATTAAAGGCGACAGCCACGGGTCGATCAGCCGCGGGGTAGGCACGACGGTTGGCATGGTCAAAAGTGGGCCGACAGTAACTGCAGCGGCAGACGAACGGAGGCAGCAGTCAAGTCGCTTGTAGGCTCGTGTCCCCTCCTGAAGCGACGGGAGAGCCCTCCCTCATGGCGTGAAGACGACGCGTCCGTGCCCCGTTCCTCGAACGGCTCGCACGCGCAACGGGCGCCACGCGAATCACCCGTCCCGTCGCATCAACTCCCCGATGGAGCAGGCAACACCTTTGGCAGGCGAGGCGGACGTCGCTTCGTCTTCGCCATAATGACCGTGTTAAAATAGGTGCGCCACTTTATTTAAAATTCATATCCTTCCCCTCCTCCTCTCTCTCTCTCTCTCTTGCCACAGGGACCGAGAAAGGGGATGTTGTGGAAAGGATCCTTCCCGGTGAAGGAAGCGGGCCCCGAGCCCTCCTACTGATCAGGGGTTCGAAGGCTGGCCCCTCGGAAGGGTTCGACAGCCACCCCAAAGCGCCCGAGCTCCGTGCCCACTACTGATCAGGGGTTCGTAGGCTGGCCCCTCGGAAGGGTTCGACAGTCGCCCCAGAGCATGCAGAGTGAGGGATGACTCTGGGTACGTTCGATACATAACCAAGGCTCGGGCTACGCTCCCGAGGTACCCTAGGACATTTCCGAGACTAGCGGGAACGATTTGTAACGGAATCCCACCGGAGGGAGGCATCGAGCCCTCGGACCCTATCGAAGGGGTCTGGGTCCGGCGAATCACCCGCAGGTACTTTTGGAGCGCGCCTCTGGGCCATAGCCGACCCCTAACGAACGGGGCACGGGCGTCCACTCGGATCACCCATTAGCAGCTCACTGGAAACACCATGTTCGGCGCCCTCCGAGGGCAACATGGCGCTTTCCCCCCTCCTCCTTGCGGAAAGGCGACGCAGGGGCGTATAATAAAAGTCGAGAAAGTCCTTGATCGTCCTCTCGCTCCATGTAGAGGCTCGGGGGCTGCTCTCGCACCCGGCTACGGCCAAAACTGTTGACAACGTCAACGAACCAGCCTGATAACTTGGAACCCGACCACGCACTCGGGCTACTGCCGGGCCGCAAGAGGGAACGACTAGACCGGCCGAAGCACCACGAAAAGCATTCAGACCTCAGAGGAGTCAAACCACTCCTCCGAGGCCTCGGGGGCTACACCCGGCGGGTGCGCTCACGCGCACCCACCAGAACAAGGCAAAAAAACCGAGAAAGGCCGGTCCCCTCACCGAAAACGCGGCAAAAGCCTCCAAGCGAGTACCATCATTCCCTTCGAGGCTCGGGGGCTACTGTCGGGTACCATAATTAGGGGTACCTCCAACGCTCCTAATCATGGCTGGTTAACACCCTCGGACCAACTAACGGGTGTGGTTCAAGCCAAGACTTCGTCTACCCGAAGGACGCGATCTTACCCGAGCCCAGCCTCGGGTTGGAACAGTGGTCCCAGACGAATTCACGCCTCGCCCAAGGGCCTCCTCCGACGGCAGGCACCCCCTCGGCTCTCCCGAGGCCCAGCTCGGGCAGGCTTCGTTGTGAAGCAACCTTGGCCATACCACCTCACCAACCGACGGCTTCACAGGCGCATTAAATGAGGGGGATGCCTGACGATGTATCCTGACACACGCGCCTCAGTCGGCCAGGCCGAAGTGACCGCAGTCACTTCGCCCCTCCTCTTTACTGTCTGATATGACAGGAAAACAGCGCCGCTCACTCTGCTCCGACTGCCACGTCAGCCACCCCGATAACGACTGACAACAGGTCACGATCAACCACCGAGCTCAAGCCTCGGGCGCAACAGGAGGTCTCCGCCTCGCCCGACCTCAAACTCCGGCCTTGGGAGGAGGTCTCCGTGTCGGCCGACCCCCGGACTCGGCCTCGACCCTGGTCTCGGGAGAAATCGCGTCCTCGCCCGACCCCAGCCTCGGCCACAAGAGAAGTCTTCGCCTCGACCGACCCTGGGCTCGGACTGACCGTGCTGATAGGGGATGCATCATTCCCCTACTCCTAGCCTGCTCAGGCTACAAGGAACAAGACCGACGTCCCATCTGGCTTACCCCGACGACGGGTAATGATGGTGCCCCGCGTGCGCCATGACGCCGGTGGCTCTCAGCCCCTTACGATAGCAAGGAGACGTCAGCAGGGTCCTCGCTGCGCTGCCAGCTGTGCTCCTACAGGACTCAGGCGCTCCTCCGGTGGCCACGCCATCACATGTACAGCGCCCAAGCTCTCCCCCGACGGCCACGTTGGCATGTACACAGGGCTTAGGCACTCCACTGTCGGACACGTTAGTGCATAGCTACGCCCCCCTTGTACACCTGGACTCTCTCCTTGCCTCTATAAAAGGGGAGTCCAGGGCCACCCTGAAGGAGGATTCGGGTTCGCTCGAGGGAAGCGGCGGACGAGCTATCTCTCTCTCTCCCTCACGCGACGCGCTTGTAACCCCTACTGCGAGCGGCACCCCTGGTGCAGGATAATACAAGGCTTGTCCCACATCTTGTGTTCCATCCGGCGCCAACCCATCTGGGCAGGGACACGCAGCGACAATTTACTCGTCGGTCCAGGGACCCCCCGGGGTCGAAACGCCGACAGTGCTTTAACATGGTATGGCACGTTATTATTATGTTTTAAATGAGAGGTATACATGTTACAAAGGTACATATTTATCTTATATACCTTAGCATCATTTAGTGGTGTCAATTTTCCAACAAATTTCATACTCGTGCATGTGTATAAGGTTGAATCTAAATCATTGAAGCATACATGTAGGGGAAATTATCACTACTAAATCAACTTTTATGGTGCTTATTGAAATCATAATGACAAAGTTTAAAAGTTGTATAAGTGACATAAAATCCAAATCAAGTTAGAAATTTACACTAGTGTGAAGTGATACCTTAGATTATGCTTAGTTTCTCTATGTTTGTAGAATTGCCATCAATTATCAAGAAGGGGGAGATTGAAAGGTCCTTGTTTTATTTTGCAAACAAGTGACAATTTATGTGGACTAATATGTTTTTATGTTGAAATACATGGGTTAGTCTATAAGTACACTAGGGTGAGCAACTCTAGCCATGGAGATATGATATTAAAAGATTGTCACTAAGATGCTAAGGTATACAATATAAAGATGTACATTTATAACATATATAAACTGAGTGTTACGTGGTGTGCCATGTTAGAGCACACTAATGAAAGTTCGAGGATCCAAGTGACGCAACACCAAAGTTTGAGGACCCATGTGACAACATGCCAAGTTTGGAATCCTAAATGGCTCTGATATGACTTGCCATGTCGACATCCAATTTTGCAAACCTAGCTTTTGATGGTTTTGAATATACCGACAAATTTTGAGGACCGCCATGTTTACCTGATTTTCTGAGTTGGGAGCCTAAGTGACAGTGTGGCTAAGTTCGAGGACCGCTAGTGTATTTTACTCTAAACAGAACTACAGAAGGTCAAAAGCAGTGTGTTTCGAATAGAGAATACTTGACCCATGAATGGTTGATCATGCAATTTCCTGTCTGAAAGGATCACGATGCCTAAGAGGGGGTGAATTGGGCTTTTTTAAAAATCAACAACAATTAAACCCTAAGCAAGAGCCCAACTTCACCCAATAACTAGCAATAAGAGAATACTTCTAGAAATACAACAATACTGTCGGGTACCATAATTAGGGGTACCCCCAACACTCCTAATCACGGCTGGTAAACACCCTTAGACCAACTGACGGGTGCGGTTCAAGTCAAGGCTTCGTCTACCCAAGGGACGCGACCTCACCCGAGCCCAGCCTCGGGCTGGAGCAGTAGTCCCAGACGAGTTCATGCCTCGCCCGAGGGCCTTCTCAGGCAGCGGGCACCCCCTCAGCTCTCCCGAAGCCCGGCTCGGGCAGGCTTCGTTGTGAAGCAACCTTGGCCAGACCGCCTCACCAACCGACCGCTTCGCAGGCGCATTCAATGCAGGGTCGCCTGACGCCGTATCCTGACACACGCGCCTCAGTCGGCCAGGCCGAAGTGACCGCAGTCATTTCACCCCTCTTTTTTACTGTCCGATATGACGGGAAAACAGCGCCGCTCGCCCCGCTCTGACTGCCATGCCAACCACCAGGCGAAGACTGACAACAAGTCACGATCAACCACCGAGTTCGGCCTCGGGCGCAACAGGAAGCTCCGCCTCGCCCGACCTCAGGCTCTGGCCTCGGGAGGAGGTCTCCACCTCGCCCGACCCCCGGACTCGGCCTCGACCTCGGTCTCGGGAGGAATCGCGTCCTCGCCCGACCCCAGCCTCGGCCTCAAGAGAAGTCTCCGCCTCGCCCGACCTTGGGCTTGGAGCGACCGCGCCAACAGGGGATACATCATTACCCTATCCCTAGACAGCTCAGGCTACCAGGAACGAGACCGGCATCCCATCTGGCTTACCCCAACGACGGGTAATGATGGTGCCCCGCGTGCAACCATGACGCCGGTGGCTCTCAGCCCCTTATGGCAGCAAGGAGACGTCAGCAGGATCCTTGCCGCACTGCCAGCTGTGCTCCTACAGGGCTCAGGCGCTTCTCCGACGGCCACGCTATCACGTGTACAGGGCTCAAGCTCTCCCCCGACAACCACGTTGGCATGTACACAGGGCTTAGGAATTTCTCTGCCGGACACGTTAGCGCATAGCTACACCCCCCTCATTATACGTCTGGACCCTCTCCTTGCGTCTATAAAAGGGAGGTCCAGGGCCATCTTGGAGGGGGGTTCGCGCGGGGAAGGAGCGAACGAACAGGCTCCCTCTCTCTCTCCCTCTCGCGACGTGCTTGTAACCCCTACTACGAGCAGCACCCCTGGTGCAGGATAATACAAGGCTTGCCCCACCTCTTGTGTTCCATCCCGTGCCAACCCATCTGGGCAGGGGCACACAGCGACAATTTCACTCGTCAGTCCAGGGACCCCCCGGGTTCGAAACACTTACAGTTGGCGCGCCAGGTAGGGGCCTGTTGCGTGTTAACGAACGCCTTCCCATTGAGTTCCAGATGGGGAGTCTTCAGCAACCTCTTCAGCCCGGGATGGTGCTCCGCTTCGGGAGTCTCGAGTTCATGTCCCTCGACGGCAGCTACGACATGGTACTCCTCCCCTCGCGGCGTGATGACAACGACGGTCTTCGACTCGCCTGGCCATGGCGATCTCGGCGACAGCATCTCCCCACGGCAGAAGAGGAGCACTCCGGTCGTCCCCGCCACCCTCCTCGCCGGAGGAGGCGGAGACGGGGCAACCATGGCCACGCAGAAGGCGACACCTTGTCGGCTGTCGCACCAGAGCGAGTCAACGACGCCGGCACTCCCCCGGGGGATATGTCAGGCATTGTCCTCGCACCTGAGACGACGGTGGGTGTCACTTCCCCGCAACGTGTCAACCCCAAGCGGACTGATGACGCCAGCACCCTTGCAAAGGATCTGCTAGGTGTTACCCTCGTACCTGAGATGACGGTGTGCTCCGCCCCCGACGCGACTTCACCATCGTCCATCGACCAAGAGGTATCATCCGTTTTCCATCCCGTGCCCTTTCGATTCAGCTTCGATCCACCTAGCGACCCCGCTACGGTGAGCGCTTTCATAAAGGCGTATCCAAACCTTCCGGGGTAATATATGTGGTCGACTTGGGACCGACTGATAGCCATCTCAACCTTCGGACCGGCGGGTTCTGAGGAAGAGGACGGCCCCGACTCCGGTTGGGATTTCTCTGGCCTCGGTGATCCCGGTGCCATGCGGGACTTCATGTCTGCATGTGACCACTGCCTCTCTGGTTGTTCTGACGATGGCCATGACCTTGACGACGAGGGTTATGGCCCAAGTCCCGAATGTTTCCACGTCGATCAGGGAGATCACAACGAAGGCAACCACCTTGGTATGCCGGAGGTTGACGATCCCCATGGGCCCGCATCTCGCGTTGACATCCCGTGGGAGCTAGTTGTGGTCCTAGTCCCTGCGGGGGGTCAGGACACACAGCTTGAGCAAATCCGTGAGATGCAGGCCCGGGTCGACGGGGAAGCAGACCGGCTTGTGCAGCTCCGACGGAACATCGAACAGGAGTGGGCAGGCTGGACACTCGCCGGAGGAGCCTGTCATCGGGCCCAAGACGTCTAGCGCTGCATCATCGACAGTGCCAGGGCAGCGCGACCCCCGGCCGTCAGCGGGTCCGGCCAAGACCTAGCTGCAGCGGCGATGCTACTTCGAGCCATGCCAGAGCCATCCACCACCGAGGGACGGCGTATCCAGGGCGAACTCAAGGATCTCCTGGAAGGCGTCGCGGTTCGACGAGCTAAGAGCTCTGCCTCCCGGAGGCGAGCCGACCCCTCGGAGCACCGCGCGGTGTCCTCCCGACGCATGCGGGAAGCCTCGCTCCGCCCTGAGCACACGCGGGACGAGGCGCCTGCTGCTCGGGATTGCCTCGGCAACGAGCACCACCATCTCGACTGTCGAGCCCGCCTCGAGGAGAAGGTGTGCCGAGGCTATCATCCTAGGCGCGGGGGACGCTGCGACAGCGAGGAGGATCGGAGTCCTTCGCCCGAGCCGCCTGGTCCGCGAGTCTTCAGCCGGGCCATACGACGAGCGCCGTTCCCCGCCCGTTTCCAAGCCCCGACTACCATCACCAAGTACTCAGGGGAGACGAGGCTGGAGCTGTGGCTCGCGGACTACCGACTGGCATGCCAGTTGGGAGGGGCAGATGATGACAACCTCATCATCCGTAATCTACCCCTTTTCCTCTCCGACGCCGCCCGAGCCTGGCTGGAGCATCTGCCTCCTGTGCAGATCTCCGACTGGGACGATCTGGTCAAGGCTTTCGCGAGAAACTTCCAAGGCACGTATGTGCACCCTGGGAACTCGTGGGATCTCCGAAGCTACCGCTAGCAGCCAGGGGAGTCCCTCCGAGAGTACATCCGGTGGTTTTCGAAGCAGCGCACCGAGCTGCCCAACGTTACCGACTCGGATGTCATCGGGGCTTTCCTTGCCGGCACCACTTGCCGAGACCTGGTGAGCAAACTGGGGCGCAAGACTCCCACCAGTGCGAGCGAACTGATGGACGTCGCCACCAAGTTTGCCTTGGGTCAAGAGGCGGTCGAAGCCATCTTCCGAAAGGACAAGCAGCCTCAAGGAGAGCTGAAGAAAGACGCCCCCGAGGCGTCCGCCCAGTGGGGCATGAACAAGAAGGCCAAGAACAAGTCGCAAGCGAAGCGCGACGCCGCTGACGCGAATCTCGTCGCTGCGGCCGAGCACAGGAACCCTCGGAAGCCCCTTGGAGGGGCCGGCGCGTTCGACAAGATGCTCAGAGAGCTGTGCCCCTATCACCAGGATCCCGTCAAGCACACCCTCGAAGAATGTGTCATGCTCCGGCGCTACTTCCACAAGGCCGGGCCCCCGGCGGAAGATAGCAAAGGCCATGACAACAACAAGAAGGAGGGCGACAAGGAAGAGGAGTTCCCGGAGGTCCACAACTGCTTCATGATCTACGGCGGGCAGGCGGCGAACGCCTCGGCTCAGCACCGCAAGCAGGAGCGTCGGGAGGTCTGCTTGGTGAAGGTGGCAGCGCCAGTCTACCTAGACTGGTCTGACAAGCCTATCACCTTCGACCAAGGCGACCACCCCGACTTCGTGCCAAGCCTAGGGAGGTACCCGCTCATCGTCGATCCGATCATCAGCAACGTTAGGCTCTCCAAAGTCCTCATGGATGGAGGCAGCAGCCTTAACATCATCTACGCCGAGACCCTGGAACTCTTGGGGGTTGATCGGTCCGAGGTCCGGGCCGGTGCGGCACCCTTTCACGGGATCGCACCTAGAAAGCGTATCCTCCCCCTCGGACGGATCGACTTACTCGTCTGCTTCGGGACTCCCTCCAACTTCCGAAAGGAAACTCTCACCTTCGAGGTGGTCGGGTTCCGAGGGACCTACCACGAGGTGTTGGGAAGGTCGTGCTACGCCAAGTTCATGGTTGTCCCCAACTACACCTACCTCAAGCTCAAGATGCCGGGCCCGAACGGGATCATCACCGTCGGATCCACGTACCGCCACGCGCACGAATGCGACGTGGAGTGCGTGGAGTACGCTGAGGCCCTCGCTGAGTCCAAGGCCCTCATCGCCGACCTAGAACGCCTCTCCAAGGAGGCACCCTACGCGAAGTGGCACGCCGGTAACTTCGAACCAGTAGAGGCGGTCAAGTCCGTCTCTCTCGACCCCAGCAACGATGCCGGCAAGAAAGTCCGAGTCGGCTTTGAGCTCGACCCCAAATAGGAAGCAATGCTCATCGACTTTCTCCACGCGAACGCCAAAGTTTTTGCGTTGAGTCCCTCGAACATGCCAGGCATACCAAGGGATGTCGCCGAGCACTCACTAGAAATCAGAGCTGGAGCCCGACCCGTGAAGCAAACCCTGCGCCGTTTTGACGAAGAAAAGCGCAGGGCCATAGGCGAGGAGATCCACAAGCTACTCGCGGTAGGGTTCATCAAAGAGGTATTCCATCCCGAATGGTTAGCCAACCCTATTCTTGTAAGGAAGAAGGATGGGAAATGGAGGATGTGTGTAGACTACACTGGTATAAACAAAGCATGTCTGAAAGTTCCCTACCCTCTACCTTGCATCGATCAAATTGTGAACTCCACTGCTGGGTGCGAAACCCTGTCATTCCTCGATGCCTACTCAGGCTATCACCAAATCAAGATGAAAGAGTCTGACCAGCTCGTGACTTCTTTTATCACACCTTTTGGCATGTACTGTTACACTATAATGACATTTGGTTTGAGGAATGCAGGCGCCACCTACCAGAGGTGCATGAACCATGTGTTCGGAGAACACATCGGCAGAACGGTCGAGGCTTACGTCGACGACATTGTTGTCAAGATGAAGAAAGCCTCCGACCTCCTCTCTGACCTTGAAATGACATTCAAGTGTCTGAGAGCGAAAGGTGTGAAACTCAATCCCGAGAAGTGTGTCTTCGGAGTCCCCCGAGGCATGCTCCTGGGATTCATCGTCTCCGAGCGGGGTATCGAGGCCAATCCGGAGAAAATCGCGGCCATCACCAACATGGGACCGATAAAAGATTTGAAAGGAGTACAGAGGGTCATGGGATGCCTTGCGGCTCTGAGCCGCTTCATCTCACGCCTTGGCGAGAAAGGCTTGCCTCTGTACCGCCTCTTAAGAAAGGCCGAGCGCTTCACTTGGACCCCCGAGGCCGAGGAAGCCCTTGGAAACCTTAAGGCGCTCCTTACAAATGCACCCATCCTGGTGCCCCCGCTACAGGAGAAGCCCTCTTGATCTACGTAGTCGTGACCACTCAGGTGGTCAGCGCCGTGATCGTAGTCGAGAGACGAGAAGAAGGGCATGCACTGCTCGTCCAGAGGCCAGTCTACTTCATCAGCGAAGTGCTTTCCGAGACCAAAGTCCGCTACCCGCAGATCCAGAAGCTGCTCTACGCAGTGATTCTGACACGGCGAAAGTTGCGACACTACTTCGAGTCTCATCCGGCGACTGTGGTGTCATCCTTCCCCTGGGGGAGATCATCCAGTGCCGTGAGGCCTCGGGTAGGATAGTGAAAGGGAATTAGGCTTACACCTATTTCCTAAACTAATTTTGGTGGTTGAATTGCCCAACACAAATAATTGGACTAACTAGTTTGCTCTAGTCTATAAGTCATACAGGTGCCAAAGGTTCACAAAAGGCCAATAAAAAGACCAAGAAAAGGGTTCAACAAAAAGAGCAAAGGGACAACCGAAGGCACCCTGGTCAGGCGCACCGGACTGTCCGGTGTGCCACCGGACAGTGTCCGGTGCACCAGGGGACTCCAAGCTGAACTCTTCACCTTCGGGAATTTTCAGAGGCGCCGCGCTAAAATTCACCGGACTGTCTGGTGTACACCGGATAGTGTCCGGTGCTCCAAGGGGACGCGACTCTGAACTCGCCAGCTTTGGGAATTCGCAACGGCTACTCCGCTATAATTCACCGGACATGTCCAGTGTACACCGGACTGTCCGGTGTAACGGCGGAGCAACGGCTACTTCGGCGCCAACGGTCACCTGCAGGCGCATTAAATGCGCGCCAGAATGCGCAGAAGTCAGGCACGCGCGAAGTGGCGCACCGGACACTCTACAGTACATGTCCGGTGTGCCACCGGACATCCAGGCGGGCCCAGCGTCAGAGCTCCAACGGTCGAAACCCTAACGTTCGGGTGACGTGGCTGGCGCACCAGACATGCACCGGACATGTCCGGTGCACCATGCGACAGACATCCTCCACCCAAACGGCTAGTTTGGTGGTTGGGGCTATAAATACCCCCAACCACCCCACATTCAAGTCATCCAAGTTTTCCACTTCTCAACCACTTACAAGAGCTAGGCATTCAATTCTAGACACACCCAAGTGATCAAATCCTCTCCAATTCCACACAAGGCTTTAGCGATTAGCGAGAGAGATTTGTCGTGTTCTTTTGAGCTCTTGCGCTTGGATTGCTTCTTTTCTTTCTCACTTGTTCTTGTGATCAAATCTCAATTGTAACCAAGGCAAGAGACACCAATTGTGTGGTGGTCCTTGCGGGGAAGTTTTGTTCCCGGTTTGATTTGAGAAGAGAAGCTCACTCGGTCCGAGGGACCGTTTGAGAGAGGGAAAGGGTTGAAAGAGACCCAGTCTTTGTGACCACCTCAACGGGGAGTAGGTTTGCGAGAACCGAACCTCGGTAAAACAAATCCGCGTGTCACACTCTTCATTCGCTTGTGATTTGTTTTGCGCCCTCTCTCTCGGACTCATTATTATTTCTAACGCTAACCCGGCTTGTAGTTGTGTTAATATTTGTAAATTTCAGTTTCGCCCTATTCACCCCCCTCTAGGCGACTTTCAATTGGTATCAAAGCCCGGTGCTTCATTAGAGCCTAACCGCTCGAAGTGATGTCGGGAGATCACGCCAAGAAGGAGATGGAGACCGGCGACAAGCCCACTACAAGCCACGGGTCGACTTCATCGGAAGAGTCCCGCAACAAGAGGAAGGAGAAGAAGAACTCCTCCAACAAAGGGAAGGGAAAGGAGAAGAAATCCTCTTCCCATAAGTCACATCGGAGAGGCGACAAGCACAAAAGGATGAGGAAAGTGGTCTACTACGAGACCGACACTTCATCAACGTCGACCTCTGGCTCCGACGCGTCGTCCATCACTTCTAAGCGCCAAGAGCGCAAGAAGTATAGTAAGATCCCCCTACGCTACCCTCGCACTCCTAAACATACACCTTTACTTTCCGTCCCATTAGGCAAACCACCAACATTTGATGGTGAAGATTATGCTAGGTGGAGTGATATGATGTGATATCACCTAACCTCACTCCACAAAAGTATATGGGATGTTGTTGAGTTTGGTGTACAGGTACCATCCGAAGGGGATGAAGATTATGATGAGGATGAAGTGGCCCAAATCGAGCACTTCAACTCCCAAGCCACCACTATACTCCTCACCTCTCTAAGTCGAGAGGAGTATAACAAGGTGCAAGGGTTGAAGAGCGCCAAGGAGATTTGGGACGTACTAAAGACCGCGCACGAAGGAGATGAGGTGACCAAGATCACCAAACGGGAAACGATCGAAGGGGAGCTCGGTCGCTTCCGTCTTCGCCAAGGGGAGGAGCCACAAGACATGTACAACCGGCTCAAAACCTTGGTGAACCAAGTGCGCAACCTCGGGAGCAAAAAATGGGATGACCACGAAGTGGTTAAGGTTATTCTAAGATCACTTGTTTTCCTTAACCCTACTCAAGTTCAATTAATTCGTGGCAATCCTAGATATACTCAAATGACCCCCAAGGAAGTTATAGGTAATTTTGTGAGCTTTGAGTTGATGATCAAAGGCTCAAAGAAGATCAACGAGCTTGACGGCCCCTCCACGTCCGAAGCACAACCGGTCGCATTCAAGGCGATGGAAGAAAAGAAGGAGGAATCTACTCCAAGTCGAACACCCATCGACGCCTCCAAGCTCGACAACGAGGAGATGGCGCTCATCATCAAGAGCTTCCGTCAAATCCTCAAGCAAAGGAGGAGGAAAGATTACAAGCCCCGCTCCAAGAGAGTGTGCTACAAATGTGGTAAGCCCGGTCATTTTATAGCAAAATGTCCACTATCCAGTGACAGTGACAGGGGCGACGACAAGAAGGGCAAGAGAAGAGAAAAGAAGAGGTACCACAAGAAGAAGGGCGGCGATGCCCATGTTTGCCGGGAGTGGGACTCGGACGAGAGCTCCACCGACTCCTCCTCCGACGAGGACGCCACCAACATCGCCGTCACCAAGGGTCTTCTCTTCCCCAACGTCGGCCACAAATGCCTCATGGCCAAAGAGGGCAAAAGGAAGAAGGTAAAATCAAGATCCTCCACCAAATATGAAACATCTAGCGATGAGGATAATGCTAGTAATGAGGAGGATAACTTGCGTATTCTTTTTGCCGACCTAAACATGCAACAAAAGGAAAAACTAAATGAGCTAATTAGTGCCATCCATGAAAAGGATGATCTCTTGGACTCCCAAGAGGACTTCCTAATCAAGGAAAATAAAAAGCATGTTAAGGTTAAGAATGCTTACGCTCTAGAAGTAGAAAAATGTGAAAAACTATCTAGTGAGCTAAGCACATGCCATGAGACTATTGACAACCTTAGAAATGAGAATGCTAATTTGTTAGCTAAGGTTGATTCTAATGTTTCAATTCCCAATCTTAGAGATAATAATGTTGATTTACATGCTAAGATCAAAGAATTGAATGATTCTCTTGCTAGCCTTAGGATTGAAAATGAAAAATTGCTTGCTAAGGCTAAAGATTTTGATGTTTGCAATAATACTATTTCTAACCTTAGAAGTGAAAATGATATATTGCATGCTAAGGTTGTAGAATTAAAATCTTGCAAACCCTCTACATCTACCATTGAGCATGTTTCTATTTGCACTAGATGTAGAGATGTTGATATTGATGCTATTCATGATCACATGGCTTTAATTAAACAACAAAATGATCATATAACAATATTAGATGCTAAAATTGCCGAGCATAACTTAGAAAATAAAAAGTTTAAATTTGCTAGAAGTATGCTCTATAATGGGAGACGCCCTGGCATCAAGGATGGCATTGGCTTCCAAAGGGGAGACAATGTCAAACTTAGTGCCCCTGCTAAAAGATTGTCTAATTTTGTTAAGGGCAAGGCTCCCATGCCTCAGGAGAACGAGGGCTACATTTTGTACCCTGCCGGCTATCCTGAGAGCAAAATTAGGAGAATTCATTCTAGGAAGTCTCACTCTGGCCCTAACCATGCTTTTATGTATAAGGGTGAGACATCTAGCTCTAGGCAGCCAACCCGTGCTAAGTTGCCTAAGAAGAAAACTCCTAATGCATCAAATGATCATGATATTTCATTCAACACTTTTGATGCATCATATGTGCTTACTAACAAATCCGGCAAGGTAGTTGCCAAGTTTGTTGGGGGCAAACACAAGGGCTCCAAGACTTGTGTTTGGGTACCCAAAGTTCTTGTGTCTAATTCCAAAGGACCCAAAACCGTTTGGGTACCTAAAGTCAAGAACTAAATTTGTTTTGTAGGTTTATGCATCCGGGGGCTCAAGTTGGATAATTGACAGCGGGTGCACAAACCACATGACAGGGGAGAAGAAGATGTTCTCCTCCTACGAGAAAAACCAAGATCCCCAACGAGCTATCACATTCGGGGATGGAAACCAAGGTTTGGTCAAAGGTTTGGGTAAAATAGCTATATCTCCTGACCATTCCATTTCCAATGTTTTTCTTGTTGATTCATTGGATTACAATTTGCTTTCCGTATCCCAATTATGTCAAATGGGCTACAACTGTCTCTTTACTGATGTAGGTGTCACTGTCTTTAGAAGAAGTGATGATTCAATAGCCTTTAAGGGAGTGTTAGAGGGTCAGCTATACTTGGTAGATTTTGATAGAGCTGAACTCGACACTTGCTTAATTGCTAAGACTAACATGGGTTGGCTCTGGCACCGCCGACTAGCCCATGTTGGAATGAAGAATCTTCATAAGCTTCTAAAGGGAGAGCACATTTTAGGACTAACAGATGTTTATTTTGAGAAAGACAGGATTTGTAGCGCATGCCAAGCCGGGAAGCAAGTTGGTGTTCATCATCCACACAAGAACATCATGACGACTGACAGGCCACTAGAGCTCCTACACATGGACCTATTCGGCCCGATCTCTTACATAAGCATCGGCGGGAGTAAGTATTGTCTAGTTATTGTGGATGATTATTCTCGCTTCACTTGGGTGTTCTTTTTGCAGGAAAAATCACAAACCCAAGAGACTTTAAAGGGATTCTTGAGACGGGCTCAAAATGAGTTCGGCTTGAGGATCAAGAAAATTAGAAGCGACAACGGGACGGAGTTCAAGAACTCACAAATTGAAAGCTTCCTTGAGGAGGAGGGCATCAAGCATGAGTTCTCTTCTCCCAACACGCCACAACAAAATGGTGTAGTGGAGAGGAAGAATCGAACTCTATTGGACATGGCAAGAACCATGCTTGATGAGTACAAGACACCGGATCGGTTTTGGGCCGAGGCGGTCAACACCGCCTGCTACGCCATCAACCGGTTATATCTACACCGAATCCTCAAGAAGACATCCTATGAACTCCTAACCGGTAAAAAGCCCAATATTTCATATTTTAGAGTTTTTGGTAGCAAATGCTTTATTCTTGTTAAAAGAGGTAGAAAATCTAAATTTGCTCCTAAAACTGTAGAAGGCTTTTTACTAGGATATGACTCAAACACAAGGGCATATAGAGTCTTTAACAATTCCTCAGGACTTGTTAAAGTTTCTTGTGACGTTGTGTTTGATAAAACTAACGGCTCTCAAGTAGAGCAAGTTGATCTTGATGAGATAGGTGATGAAGAGGCTCTGTGCATCGCGCTAAGGAACATGTCCATTGGGGATGTGTGTCCTAAGGAATCCGAAGAGCCTCTAAATACACAAGATCAACCATCCTCCTCCACGCAAGCATCTCCACCAACTCAAAATGAGGACGAGGCTCAAGTTGATGAAGGAGAAGATCAAAGAGATGAGCCACCTCAAGATGATGGCAATGATCAAGGGGAGATGCAAATGATCAAGACAAGGAGGATGAAGAACCAAGGCCGCCACACCCAAGAGTCCACCAAGCAATCCAACGAGATCACCCCGTCGACACCATCCTCAGCGATATTCATAAGGGGGTAACTACTTGATCTCGTGTTGCACATTTTTGTGAGCATTACTCTTTTGTTTCCTCTATTGAGCCACACAGGGTAGAGGAAGCACTACAAGATTCGGATTGGGTGATGGCGATGCAAGAGGAGCTCAACAACTTCACTAGGAACGAGGTATGGCATTTAGTTCCACGTTCTAACCAAAATGTTGTAGGAACCAAGTGGGTCTTCCGCAACAAGCAAGATGAGCATGGTGTGGTGACAAGGAACAAAGCTCGACTTGTGGCCAAGGGATACTCCCAAGTCGAAGGTTTGGATTTTGGTGAAATCTATGCACCCGTAGCTAGGCTTGAGTCAATTCGCATATTATTAGCCTATGCTACTTACCATGGCTTCAAGCTTTACCAAATGGACGTGAAGAGTGCCTTCCTCAATGGACCAATCAAGGAAGAGGTCTATGTTGAGCAACCTCCCAGCTTTGAAGACAGTGAGTATCCTAACCATGTCTATAGGCTCTCTAAGGCGCTTTATGGGCTCAAGCAAGCCCCAAGAGCATGGTATGAATGCCTTAGAGATTTCCTTATTGCTAATGGATTCAAAGTCGGCAAGGCCGATCCTACTTTATTCACTAAAACTCTTGACAATGATTTGTTTGTATGCCAAATTTATGTTGATGATATCATATTTGGGTCTACTAACAAATCTACATGTAAAGAATTTAGTAGGATCATGACACAAAAATTCGAGATGTCGATGATGGGGGAGTTAAAGTATTTCTTGGGATTTCAAGTAAAGCAACTCTAAGAGGGCACCTTCATTTGCCAAACGAAGTATACTCAAGACATTCTAAACAAGTTGGGAATGAAGGACGCCAAACCCATCAAGACTCCCATGGGAACAAATGGGCATCTCGACCTCGACACGGGAGGTAAGTTCGTGGATCAAAAGGTATACCGGTCGATGATTGGTTCATTACTTTATTTATGTGCATCTCGACCGGATATTATGCTTTACGTATGCATGTGTGCAAGATTCCAAGCCGACCCTAAGGAATCTCACCTTACGGCCGTAAAACGAATCTTGAGATATTTGGATTATACTCCTAAGTTTGGGCTTTGGTACCCTCGGGGATCCACATTTGATTTGATTGGTTATTCGGATGTCGATTGGGCGGGGTGTAAGATTAATAGAAAGAGCACATCGGGGACTTGCCAGTTCTTGGGAAGATCCTTGGTGTCTTGGACTTCAAAGAAGCAAAATTCGGTCGCTCTTTCTACCGCCGAAGCCGAGTACATTGCCGCAGGCCATTGTTGCGCGCAATTGCTTCGGATGAGGCAAACCCTGCGGGACTATGGTTACAAATTAACCAAAGTTCCTCTTCTATGTGATAATGAGAGTGCAATCCGCATGGCGGATAATCCCATTGAGCATAGCCGCACTAAACACATAGCCATTCGGTATCATTTTCTTAGGGATCACCAACAAAAGGGGGATATCGAGATTGCATACATTAATACTAAAGATCAATTAGCCGATATCTTTACCAAGCCACTAGATGAACAAACTTTTACCAAACTTAGGCATGAGCTCAATATTCTTGATTCTAGAAATTTCTTTTGCTAATTTGCACACATAGCTCATAAATATACCTTTGATCATGTCTCTTTTATATATGCTATGACTAATGTGTTTTCAAGTGTATTTCAAACCAAGTCATAGGTATATTGAAAGGGAATTGGAGTCTTCGGCGAAGACAAGGCTTCCACTCCACTCTATCACTCATCCTTCGCCGTCGCCCCAAGCAATTCTTCGTCTTTGGTATAACCTTCACTCATATGTTTTATTTGCCAAAGGGGAGAAACTAGTTAGGAAAAGGGCTTATATCTCACTCAAAGTATCCGTTTTTGGCGATTCATGCCAAAGGGGGAGAAAAGTATGAGCCCAAAGCAAAAGGACCGCACCACCACCCTAATTTTAAAATTAATGTTTTTCAATTGGTAAATTTCAAATTGGTATCTCTTTGTGTTCTCAAGGGGGAGAAAGTAGCACCTTTCAAAATTGATATCTTAAAACCCTCTTGAACACTAAGAGGAGAATTTATTTGAGGGGGAGTTTTGTTTAGTCAAAGGAAAAGCATTTGAAAAAGGGGAGAAAATTTCAAAACTTGAAAATGCTTAGCAAAATCTTATTCATTTACCTTTGACTATTTGCAAAAGGACTTTGAAAAGAATTTACAAAAGCATTTGCAAAAACAAAACCTGTGGTGCAAGCGTGGTCCAAAATGTTAAAAATAAAGAAACAATCCATGCATATCTAGTAAGTAATATTTATTGGCTCAATTTTAAGTAACCTTTGCACTTGCATATGCAAACTAGTTCAAATTCTGCACTTCTATATTTGCTTTGGTTTGTGTTGGCATCAATCACCAAAAAGGGGGAGATTGAAAGGGAATTAGGCTTACACCTATTTCCTAAACTAATTTTGGTGGTTGAATTGCCCAACACAAATAATTGGACTAACTAGTTTACTCTAGTCTATAAGTCATACAGGTGCCAAAGGTTCACAAAAGGCCAATAAAAAGACCAAGAAAAGGGTTCAACAAAAAGAGCAAAGGGACAACCGAAGGCACCCTGGTCAGGCGCACCGGACTGTCCGGTGTGCCACCGGACAGTGTCCGGTGCACCAGGGGACTCCAAGCTGAACTCTTCACCTTCGGGAATTTTCAGAGGCGCCGCGCTATAATTCACCGGACTGTCCGGTGTACACCGGACAGTGTCCGGTGCTCCAAGCGGACGCGACTCTGAACTCACCAGCTTCGGGAATTCGCAACGGCTACTCCGCTATAATTCACCGGACATGTCCGGTGTACACCGGACTGTCCGGTGTAACGGCGGAGCAACGGCTACTTCGGCGCCAACGGTCACCTGCAGGCGCATTAAATGCGTGCTAGAACGCGCAGAAGTCAGGCACGCGCGAAGTGGCACACTGAACACTCTACAGTACATGTCTGGTGCGCCATCGGACATCCAGGCGGGCCCCGCGTCAGAACTCCAACGGTCGGAACCCTAACGTTTGGGTGACGTGGCTGGCGCACCAGACATGTCCGGTGTGCACCGGACTGTCCGGTGCACCATGCGACAGACAGCCTCCACCAAAACGGCTAGTTTGGTGGTTGGGGCTATAAATACCCCCAACCACCCCACATTCAAGTCATCCAAGTTTTCCACTTCTCAACCACTTACAAGAGCTAAGCATTCAATTCTAGACACACCCAAGTGATCAAATCCTCTCCAATTCCACACAAGGCTTTAGCGATTAGCGAGAGAGATTTGCCGTGTTCTTTTGAGCTCTTGCGCTTAGATTGCTTCTTTTCTTTCTCGCTTGTTCTTGTGATCACATCTCAATTGTAACCAAGGCAAGAGACACCAATTGTGTGGTGGTCCTTGCGGGGAAGTTTTGCTCCCGGTTTGATTTGAGAAGAGAAGCTCACTCGGTCCGAGGGACCGTTTGAGAGAGGGAAAGGGTTGAAAGAGACCCGGTCTTTATGACCACCTCAACGGGGAGTAGGTTTGCGAGAACCGAACCTCGGTAAAACAAATCCGCATGTCACACTCTTCATTCGCTTGTGATTTGTTTTGCGCCTTCTCTCTCGGACTCATTATTATTTCTAACACTAACCCGGCTTGTAGTTGTGTTAATATTTGTAAATTTCAGTTTCGCTCTATTCACCCCCCTCTAGGCAACTTTCAGATAGCAAAGTGGACGGTGGAACTCATGGGCGAAACGCTATCATTCGCCCCTCAGAAGGCCATAAAATCCCAGGTCTTGGCAGACTTCCTGGCTGAGTGGACTGACACCCAGTTACCAACAACTCCAATCCAACCCAAGCTTTGGACCATGTACTTCGATGGGCCGCTCATGAAAACAGAAGCAGGCGCTGGCTTGCTCTTCGTTTCACCCCTCGGAAAGCATCTTCGCTACGTCATACGCCTCCATTTTCCGGCATCAAACAACGTGGCCGAGTACGAGGCTCTGGTTAACGGGCTGCGCATCGCCGTCGAGCTAGGGGTCCGGCGCCTCGACGCTCGTGGCGACTCGCAGCTTGTCATCGACCAAGTCATGAAGAACTCCCACTGCCGTGACCGAAGGATGGAGGCCTACTGCGATGAAGTCTGGCGCCTGGAAGACAAGTTCTACGGGCTGGAGCTCAACCACATCGCCAGACGGTACAACGAGACTACGGATGAGCTGGCGAAGATAGCCTCGGGGCGGACGACGGTCCCCCGGACGTCTTCTCCAGAGACCTACATCAACCATCCATCAAGATTGACGACACGCTCGAGCCCGAGGAAGTCTCGGCCCAGCCTGAGGTACCCTCGGCCGAGCCCGAGGAGACCTCGGCCATCAGGGAGGAGGCCTTGCCCGTCGAGGGGAAACAGAATGGGGTCACACTAGATCCGAACTGGCAGACCCCGTAACTGGAATATCTCCTCCGAGGAGAGATTCCCCTCGACAAGGCCAAAGCTCGGCAACTGGCTCGGCGCGCCAAGTCGTTTGTCTTGCTGGGTGATGAAAAGGAGCTCTATCACCGCAGCCCCTTGGGCATCCTCCAACAATGCATATCCATCGCCCAAGGACAAGAGCTGTTGCAAGAAATACACTGAAAAGGAAATAGGGTCAAACCTTTTCCTATTTAATTTTGGTGGTTGAATTGCCCAACACAAATAATTGGACTAACTAGTTTGTTCAAGATTATATTCTACAGGTGCAAAAGGTTCAACACAAATCAATCAAAAGAACAAGTTAGGTCTCAAGAGAAAGGAGCAAGAAGGAAACCGAAGGCTGCCCTGGTCTGGCGCACCGGACTGTCCGGTGTGCCACCGGACAGTGTCCGGTGCACCAGGGTGCTTCAGCTCGAACTCCTCACCTTCGTGTTTCCCAGGCGCAGCTCCGCTATAATTCAACGGACATGTCTGGTGCACACCAGACTGTCAGGTGTACCAGCGGAGCAACGGCTATCTGCACGCAACGGTCGACTCTGCAAAGTGTACAGTGTAAATCAGATGTCAGAGTAGACGGTCAGAGGGGCACCGGACTGTCCGGTGTCGCACCAGACTGTCCGGTGCCACAAGAGGACAAAGCCTCCAACGGTCGACCAGCTCCAAGACCTAACGAGAGGATGACGTGGCGGCGCACCGGACACTGTCTGGTGGCGCACCGGACTGTCCGGTGCACCCTTCGCCAGCAGACTTCACCAACGGCTAGATTTTGGTTGGTGGCTATAAATACCACCCCAACCGGCCACTTCAATGTGTGGGAGCCCAAGCAACATTCCAAGTCATCTAGTTGACATATTCAAGCCCTCCCAACCACATATATTCATTGATCCATCCTATACACAAGATTTAGTCCACTACAACCAACACAAGTGCCACAAAAGAGAGAGCAAGCAATTGAGAGCTACTCAATTGAGTTTAGCCCTAGCGCCTTGTGAGATTCATTGAGAGATAGTGTGTGCTACATCTTTGTGTTCATTTGTGCGTGGAGTATTGACTCCCATCGAACTTCCTCCAAAGTTTTGGAGGCTTGTAAAAGCTAGCAAGAGACACCAAAGAGTGTGGTGGTCCTTGTGGGATCGAGAGTGATCCTTGACAAGAAGAAGAGCTCACCGATCCTTGTGTGATTGGGGGAGAGAGGGAAAGGGTTGAAAAAGACCCGTCCTTAAGTGGACTCCTCAACGGGGACTAGGCCTTCGAAGGCCGAACCTCGGTAAAACAAATCACCCGTGTCCATTGTGTTTATTGCTTGTGATTTGTTTGTTTTCCTTTGCTCTAAGTTTTCTTGCACCATTATTTGCTAATATCATTTGGTGTTGCTTAAAGTTCAATTCCCATTTAGTGAAGCAACACGTTGCAAGAAAGAACTTGTCCTAGTGCTCTTCTCATCTAAGGCTTCTTGCTTTGTTATTCTATAACTTATTAGGTGTATTGATTTATCACTCCCGCATTATTTAGCAATACTCTTTGCAAGCAAGAACTTAGTTTGTATACTCCTATTATTGTATATCTTGTTCTAACCACTAATCAAGGGATCTAGTTGGGGGATAAAGTTTTAATTTTCAGATTTCGCCTATCCACCCCCCCCCCCCTCTAGGCGACTTTCAATTGGTATCAGAGCTAGGCACTTCATCTTGAGTCTAACAACTCGAAGTGATGGCTCGTAGAAGATCCCAAAAGAACAAGAAGACCCAGGAGACCAAGGAGGTAACTCTTGAGATATTACTTTCCGATTGTTCTAATTATGATTCATGGTCTACTAGAGTGATAAATGCTTTTAGAGCGGTAGATCCTCAATTAGAACAAATTTTAGACAAGAGTATTATTCCTCCTAACTATGCTAGATAAAATGCCTCCGAAGAAGATTTAAGATGTATACGCTTAAACTATCTAGCTTATGACATCTTAAGTAAATCCCTTAGCAAAGAAGATTATCATGCCTTCATAATAAAATATGACAAACCCATTTGTGATGTGCATGATATTTGGACTAGAATTAAAGGCAAATTTAATAAACATGATAGTTTATTTTGTGCTTCTACTTCCTTTGGTATTTGTGATACTAACCCTTGCAAGGAAGAAGAAAATGAACGGTGGAGACCAAACGATGAATCCACCTCTCCAAAAGGTTTGTCTTCCCATTTCGATTCCCACATGTGTTGTGTGGCTAATGCAAATGATAGCGGAAGCACAAATGAGGATGAGGAGGAAGAAAGAAGCTTTGTGCAACTCTACGCTCGCCTAAGCCAAGAATATAAGGCGGTCATGCTCAAACTTTTCGAAAGAGCAAGAGAGCAAGGCAAAGCTCGTCAAAGGCTAGAAAGTATTCTCTCCATGAAGATGCAATACTTTGACGAGTTGACTAAAGAACATGAGGAGCTAAAGTGCTCTCATGTTAATTTGGTCCAAAGGTATGAAACTATTTCAATTGAGCAAGATAACGCTTTACATTGTATAGCTCAATTAGTAAATAAGAATACCTTGCTTAAGGACCAAGTAGAAAAGCTAAAAATTGAAAATCTAGCTTTTCAAGAAAAATATGATATGCTTCTATGCTCTCATGAAAATCTTAGAGATGATCATATCATATTAAACATTGCTCATGAGGTTGTGATAGAAAACTTAAAATCCCAACAACCTCACTCATGCACATGTATTCAAATTGATACTATATTACCATGTGCTAATGCTTGTTGTCCGTCGACAAGCAAATCTTCCTTTGAGCTAAAATTTGCAGAAACAAATGATGATACATATCAAAAGCTCAAGGAATAAAATGAGAGGCTAAAGATGAACTTGACACAACTAAAAGGGAAGTGTATTGCTCAACCTTCTCAAGATAACCGTGATCACATGGTGAAGAAGCTTGAGACGGGAACAACCGTGGCATGCACTACATCCCTTGAAGAAAATGTCAAGGATTTGAGGATTGCCAACAGGAGGAAACAAAAGATGAAATACAATGCCTCCTCCAAAAACCCCAACCATGCCTCCACAAAAGGTAACATCCAAGGTAATAATCAAGTTACACTTCATACAAATGAAAACAAGGAGTGTAGTGAATGCTTTGAAAAGGGGCACTTGATTAGGTCATGTCCCTACATTAAAAAGGGCTTGATTATTAACAAGGATGATAGACTTTGTTTTAAATGCTCCAAGAAGGGACACTTGCTTAGATCTTGTCCCCATTTAAAACAAAAAGGCTTAGGGTTAGAAAAGAAAGTTTTTACTAACCATGTAGCAAGCAACAAACAAGGAAAGAAGAAAGCTTCAAAACTTGAAAAACGCCTATGCTACACATGCCGAAAGAAGGGACATCAATGCAAGGATTGTCCCATTGGTAACAATTTCACTCCTAACTTGTCAATTAATTCTCATATAACTAGGCAACCCAAAATTGCAACTTATGCTAGAAAGGTAATAAGTTTACCTAGTGCTAACACAAAGGACATTTGGGTTCCTAGATCTTTGTTGACTAACCTTGATGGACCCATCAAGCGATGGGTACCAAAATATGCTTGACAAGCTTTGCAGGAGAAGGAGATGATATGAAGCTTTGGGGTGCTTGAGAGAGTCCATTTAATACTCAATAACTCAAGCTATCAATCTTCAAAGATCTATATCCGTGATTGACCCAAGGTTATTTTTCAAATTGTTATGTCTAAAATTCATATCATCTCGGGGAAGATATTATATGTTGTAGGAAATGAAGAAATATCATGTACGAAAAATCAAGGCCTACAACATGGAGGAAAGCCAAAGGATGGTAACACTTATCTTTTAAGTGCAAGTATTTTAGAATATCATTTCTTATGTGTCTTGTGTAGTCACATAGAAATATGAAGCACTTCAAATGCCTTTAAATTTATATTACCATTCTTTGAAGAATTTCCTCTCATATGGTAGATTGCATACTCATCATTTCCATCCTATGGCAATCTACATGCTTTAAAATGTTGCAAGTATCTCATGGCATGTTTTTCACTAAGTTGTTTTATTATTGCCATGATTCTAGATATAGAGAGATATTTCAAGTTCTTAAAAGAATAAGGAGTTATGTAAGGAATTCAAATCCTTAGGACACTTATAAAAGGAAAACTCTCTCTATAACTAGAATAGTGAGACTATTGATCTTATTTAAATAACCCAAGTAGTCTCACTTGTAGAGAATATGTTTCTCTTTGGAGATGCGTAATTTAACTTAAATAGAAAAGTCAATCCAATGATTTATGTTGTTTTGCTTCTTGCGTATATTGGATGTGATTCTTCTACGTTTATTGCTCTCCATGTTATGAATTAGATTTATTCCCGTAATCTTAAAAGAACTTACCTTGCTTGTTCCATAAGTTAAAGCATACTTCAAGGAATTATCTAGTTCATATTATAAAGTTTGCATGCCTTAGTAATCCACTATTCATTCCCTATCAAAATGATTACGAAAAGGGAAACTAGTGCTTGTGTTGCTATTAACATTTCTCTTAAGCCTACTTATGAAAATCTACAAGAGAAGTGAGTGCAAGGTCAAAGCCACAAGCCTCAAAGGGTACTCTTCACCCAAGAGGTAGAAAGGTAAAAGCAAAGGTATGGGAACTCATCTTCTTAATCAAATATAGTTCCCATCAATGATTATTTACTCTAATTATATCTCTGTGAAGAAATAGATTCTTTATCGAATTTAAATTGGCTAAGATGTGCATTCAATCTCATTCTCATCAATGCACTTATCCATTAGAATCCATTTCATGCCTTTGCTATATTTGTTATCATATTGATTTGCTTCCAAGTAATGATTAACTAAATTCAATATGATAAAGTGAAATCTCTAATGATTATTAAAATGCTTAAAAGGTGCTCACTCATATTTCTCAAATGAAATGCATTAATGTTAAGGATTTTACTTCATGTCTGTGTGACTTATGGATGATGAATTGTGCTTATTTCCTATCTGAAAGAAATCATCCTTCATTATATACTCCCTTGTGTTACTAACATCTTTCTTGAGTATTTTCAATTAGTTTGAAAGGAAAAAAGAAACAACTACAAAGGGAGGATTCTCAAATGAAAGAGGAGGACATCAAGAACAACACCACCTACTTGGATAGTAAGATCTACAAAACAATCAATGGTGTGGTTGTGAGTATTCTAAATCCTTTCATAATGAGAATGCTAGGCTTAAGTTGTTTATTGCAAAATTTTATGAGCCTTAATCAAGATGTATAATGCTTCTCCATATTTGTCTTTAAAGTAAATGCATCCATTCAATTCAAAATACTTGATGCATATCTCTAGGGGGAGCCTCTATCTACATCTTGATTACGATGAGACTGTCACTTTATCTTAGTAATTTCATATAGTCTCTTGCATGAGAATGAGTTTCTCATGAAGTATGCTACTATTTTTAAAATTCTTGTCTTTCACTCTAAAGTAGCATATTTGCTGGATTCTCCTACTCTAAACTTAATTGATAATTTATTGTGTATGTTGTTCTCTTGATCACATCTGTTATTTGTTTGATCATAGAATGACTTCTATTAACAATCATACTTCTTAGTGCCGCATATACTATCAATCAATATCTCTTGATATGCACTAAGTTAAAAGGAGAATTCATGATACATTTATGCAATTTGTGATCCATTTGCCATATGCTAACAATAACTTAGAAAAGGATCACTTGTTGTAGTACTCTCTTTTGTGCAAAATATTTCCATATATTGTCTTAAGAATAGGTCTTAAAGCAACTAAGACAAAGGACAAAGCACAATGAAGAGAGCGTCTCTATGTGAAGGTACAAAACGGTAAAACTACTTCCATTCATTTACATATGTACCTAAATCTTCCTTTTGTATACATTCCTTGCATATCTTGTATAGAAGGAAGAGAAAGCATGTCCATGCATATCCCTGCTTCATATCTAGTTTAACTTCTCAAAAAATTCATTCATGCTTTAATGCATCTTTGTTGAAACTAGATGAAGTGATTTAATTGTCAAAGAGCTTAAAGCTTAACCTTGTAACGAGGATAAGCTGCCTTTATTCCAAAGGTGGATGGTCCTTAAGCCTCTTTGAAATCCTTAAGGGAAAATGCTTGAAATGTTTACAACATGCTTTCATAAGTGCATAAACTGTCATGAGCATCACACTTATACTATGACACAATGCACTTCACATTCCGTATAATATAGATATGTTCTCATTAACCTAATTATGTGCAATTGGCATTTAAGGCCAAAATATATGTTCCTCTCCATGCACATATTTAGGGGGAGCAATCTATGTTATATAGAATTATGATCATGCTTAAATTGATATATCCTTTTTATCATATCTCCTTTATGTCTATGACTAATATGTTTTCAAGTGTATTCTCATGCTTAGTCATAGAATTGAAAGGGAAATGGAGTAGTCGGCAAAGACGACGCTTCCACTCAACTCCATCGGTATTATCCACTCTTTGCCGGTATTCCGAATAGTTCTTCACTTTGGTATAATCTTCACTCATATCTCTATTTCAATTGAATATTTCAATTGTTTGCCAAAGGGGGAGAGAAAGAAAAGGGCTTATATTTCACTCAAAGTATCCGTTTTTGGCGATTCATGCCAAAGGGGGAGAAAGCATTAGCCCAAAGCAAAAGGATCGCACCACCACCACCTATTTTTAAAAAACTAATGATTTTCGATTGGTAAATTTCAAATTGGTATCTTATTGTGTTCAAAAGGGGGAGAAAATAGCATTTTCAAAAAATTGATATCTTAAAACCCTCTTGAACACTAAGAGGAGAATTTATTGAGGGGGAGTTTTGTTTAGTCAAAGGAAAAGCATTTGAGACAGGGGGAGAAAATTTCAAAACTTGAAAATGCTTCTCAAAATCCTACTCATTTATCTTTGACTATACTGCAAAAGGACTTTAAAAAGGTTTTACAAAAAGAATTTGCAAAATCAAAACATGTGGTGCAAGCGTGGTCCAAAATGTTGAAAATGAAAAGGAAAAAATCCATGCATATCTTATGAAATATAGATTAGTTTAATTCCAAGCAACCTTTGCACATATATTATGTAAACTAGTTCAATTATGCACTTATATATTTGCTTTGGTTTGTGTTGGCATCAATCACCAAAAGGGGGGAGATTGAAAAGGAAATCGGGTCAAACCTTTTCCTATTTAATTTTGGTGGTTGAATTTCCCAACACAAATAATTGGACTAACTAGTTTGTTCAAGATTATATTCTACAGGTGCAAAAGGTTCAACACAAATCAATCAAAAGAACAAGTTAGGTCTCAAGAGAAAGGAGCAAGAAGGAAACCGAAGGTTGCCTGGTCTGGCGCACCAGACTGTCCGGTGTGCCACCGGACAGTGTCCGGTGCACCACCGGACAGTGTCCGGTGCACCAGGGTGCTTCAGCTCGAACTCCTCACCTTCGGGTTTCCCAGGCGCAGCTCCGCTATAATTCAACGGACATGTCTGGTGCACACCGGACTGTCCGGTGTACCAGCGGAGCAACGGCTATCTGCGCGCAACGATCGACTCTGCAAAGTGTACAGTGCAAATCAGATGTCAGAGTAGACGGTCAGAGGGGCACTGGACTGTCCGGTGTCGCACCGGACTGTCCGGTGCCACAAGAGGACAAAGCCTCCAACGGTCGACCAGCTCCAAGACCTAACAGGAGGATGACGTGGCGGCGCACCGGACACTGTCCGGTGGCGCACCGGACTATCCGGTGCGCCCTTCGCCAGCAGACTTCACCAACGGCTAGATTTTGGTTGGTGGCTATAAATACCACCCCAACCGGCCACTTCAATGTGTGGGAGCCCAAGCAACATTCCAAGTCATCTAGTTGACATATTCAAGCCCTCCCAACCACATATATTCATTGATCTATCCTATACACAAGATTTAGTCCACTACAACCAACACAAGTGCCACAAAAGAGAGAGCAAGCAATTGAGAGCTACTCAATTGAGTTTAGCCCTAGCGCCTTGTGAGATTCATTGAGAGATAGTGTGTGCTACATCTTTGTGTTTATTTGTGCGTGGAGTATTGACTCCCATCAAACTTCCTCCAAAGTTTTGGAGGCTTGTAAAAGCTAGCAAGAGACACCAAAGAGTGTGGTGGTCCTTGTGGGATCGAGAGTGATCCTTGAGAAGAAGAAGAGCTCACCGATCCTTGTGTGATCGGGGGAGAGAGGGAAAGGGTTGAAAAAGACCCGTCCTTAAGTGGACTCCTCAACGGGGACTAGGCCTTCGAAGGCCAAACCTTGGTAAAACAAATCACCCGTGTCCATTGTGTTTATTGCTTGTGATTTGTTTGTTTTCCTTTGCTCTAAGTTTTCTTGCACCATTATTTGCTAATATCATTTGGTGTTGCTTCAAGTTCAATTCCCATTTAGTGAAGCAACACGTTGCAAGAAAGAACTTGTCCTAGTGCTCTTCTCATCTAAGGCTTCTTGCTTTGTTATTCTATAACTTATTAGTTGTATTGATTTATCACTCCCGCATTATTTAGCAATACTCTTTTCAAGCAAGAACTTAGTTTGTATACTCCTATTATTGTATATCTTGTTCTAACCACTAATCAAGGGATCTAGTTGGGGGATAAAGTTTTAATTTTCAGATTTCGCCTATCCACCCCCCCTCTAGGCGACTTTCATACACTCAGGGGCTTGCGGCCACCATGCAGCACCTCGAACCCTCGTGGGGAATGGCTTCCGACAAGGTTTCTACTGGCCAACCGCGGTGGCCGACGCCACTAGGATTGTTCGCTCCTGCCGGGGGTGTCAATTCTATGCAAAGCAGACACGCTTGCCCGCTCAGGCCCTGCAGACGATACCCATCACCTGGCAGTTTGTTGTGTGGGGTCTAGACCTCGTTGGTCTCTTGCAGAAGGCACCCGGGGGCTTCTCGCACCTGCTGGTCGCCATCGACAAATTCTCCAAGTGGATCGAGGTCCGACCCTTGACCAGCATCAGGTCCGAGCAGGCGGTGGCGTTCTTCACCAACATCATCCATCGATTTGGGGTCCCAAACTCCATCATCACCGACAATGGCACGCAGTTCATCGGAAAAAAGTTCCTGGACTTCTGCGACGACCACCACATCCGTGTGGACTGGGCCGCCATAGCTCACCCCACGACGAATGGGCAGGTGGAGCGTGCCAACGGTATGATTGTGCAGGGACTCAAACCGAGGATTTACAACAACCTCAACAAGTTTGGTAAGCGGTGGATGAAAGAGCTACCCTTGGTAGTCTGGAGTCTGAGGACGACGCCGAGCCGAGCCACGGGTTTCTCGCCATTTTTTCTAGTCTATGGGGCCGAGGGCGTCCTCCCCATGGACTTAGAATACGGCTCCCCGAGGACCAGGGCGTACGACGACCGAAGCAACCAGATCAGCCGAGAGGACTCGCTGGACCAGCTCGAAGAGGCTTGGGACGTTGCCTTACTACATTCGGCATGGTACCAGCAGTCGCTGCGACGCTACCACGCCCGAAGCGTTCGGCCCCGAGGCTTCCAAGTGGGAGACTTGGTGCTTCGTCTGTGACAGGACGCCCGAGGGCGCCACAAGCTCACTCCTCCCTGGGAAGGGCCCTTCATCATCGCCAAGATTTTAAAGCCCGGAACATACAAGCTGGCCAATGACCAAGGCAAGGTCTACAACAACGCTTGGAACATCCAACAGCTACGTCTCTTCTACCCTTAAGATGTTTTAAGTCGTTCATGTACCTCGTTTTCTTTACATACACAAAGTCTAACCGTCAAGGAAGGGTCGGCCTTGCCTCAGCAAAGCCCGACCCTCCCTCGGGGGCTAGAAGGGGGGAACCCCCTCTGCGTCAAAACTTTCCTCGGAAAAATTTTCTACTAAAACGACCTTCGTGCTTTCGACTTCTATATCGATAGCGGGATCCTGAAAACGATGGGAGTACACGTAAGCGGCAAGGCCGACCGAGCTGAGGAACTCCTACGCCTTCGGGATATGGATACCTCACTCATCACCTTCCATGAGAAGTAACTCACGCTCGGATAAGTGATCCTGCTACCGAACAAGTCCAAACACTCGGGTAGAAAACGACTTTCGTGCCTTCTCGACTGTATCGATAACGGAATCCTACGACCAAATGAGAGTGCACGTAAGCGGCAAGACCGACCGAGCCGAGGAACTCCTACACCTCCGGGATATAGATACCTCACTCATCACCTTCCGCGAAAAGTAACTCTCGCTTGGATAAACGATTCTGCTACTGACAGACAAGTCGTGATGCTCGAAACGAGAGGAAAGAAAACACAGCTTTTTAACACGACGATAAAGTGTTTAGGCCTCGGCGGCCATGAAAAACATGTGCATGCTACAGACAAACTGTTCCTGCAGGTTCAGGCATCGGCAGGGGGAGCAGCAGCACCCTCGGCGTTGTTTCCACCCTCGGCGGAACCTGGCCCGGCCTCGGACGGCGACCCGGGCGAAAGGACCTCCACCCAAGGGAGGACGCCAGCACCGCGCCAGCGGATGTCTTGGCCAAGCTCCAGCTGCTGCTGCCACATCTTCCTCGGCCTGGGAAGCCACCAGCTCCCGGGCCGACGAAGTCTCTTTTCGAGCCGACTCCGCCTCTATCCGCGCCAACACCGCTGCCTCCGGCTCTGGCTCATCGTAGAGCAGCCGAGGGTTCTAAAAACTAAGCAAGAGAGGCCTAGAGCGGCAAGGCCAACCGAGCCGAGGGACTCCTACGCCTCCGGGATACGGATACCTCACTCGTCACCTTCCGCGAAAGGCAACTCACGCTCGGTTAAGTGGTTCGGCTAGCCAACGGGCAAGTCCCAGTGCTCGGAATGAGGAAGAAACGCAGCTTTATACTCGAATACCCAAATGTTCAGGCCTCGACAGCCACAAAGAACAAACACATAGACTTAGACGTCGGCAGAACCCTCGGCGGTTCTCCCGGCCTACGACAAATGTCTAAGTCCTTGAAGCGGTTACATTTTGCTCCGGCAAAAACCCAGTATATCCCCTTACAAACGGGACTCCGGTTCCATTCCCGCGGGTATGATCAACCTCCACACCAGTGGGCCTGCGGGACAACAAACTCCAGGTGGCTCGCCGGCGACCACTACACCAGCAGCGACAACGACCCCCGCTTCGGGCGGCTAAACAGCAGCAGCGATGACCTCAGGGCAGACACTGCTGTGACGAGGCCCTCACCCATGTCTCCACTCGAGGGGCGAGGACAAGCCATCAAAGACAAAGAGCCGGGGGTCCGGCCGCAGATGGCGCCGACGGTCTCGTCGGCGGAGAAACCTTCTCTGGCTACCACCACCTCAGCACTGACGATAGTGGCCACCTGCGCGCCAGCGCCACATCGACGAATGGCGGACGCCCCAGCTTGCACCGGCAGATCCCCACTCAAGTCCTCGCGGATGGGCCGAGCGGCGGGAGGCGGCGTTGGAGGCGGCGTCGGAGCCAGCTGAGCCAGAGAGCCGGACACGCTGCAGATGACGACGTCTACGGCCGACCGAACCTGCGTTGTCGAGATCCGCCCTCTCCGCAAAGGCGGTGACAGCAGCCACCGGCGTACGGCACGACCGTTGCCCGGGTGGAGGACAAACGGCTGCACCCTGGCCGGGCAGCAGCGGTTCGCCTTCCCTCGCATGGCTGGAGGACGTCACCTCCGCAGGGCTGGAGGATGCCCTTCTCCCCGAAATGTTGGAGGAAGAAGCGGGTCGCCGGCCCACACAGGAGGCGAAACCCAGCTCGGCTCGCCCTCCGCCTCAGCCCGGGCGATGAAAATCCTTGAAGCCGAGCGATGGCTGAAGGGCGTCGATCTCCATGATGCCGCGCTCCTCCAACGACAGCAAGAGCAAGGCGATGCCAGTACGCCCCATCTAGGGGCTCGAAAGGTGGAAGGGCGCAATGCATGAGGGGAGAACGAAGGCATGGCCACTGCCCGGGGGATCGATCCCCTTTTATAGGCAGACCTCCTCACTTGCACCCCTTAGCGTCACGGGCAAAGTCTCCACTGACATACTCCAGGGTTCTCCCCCTACAACACGGGGGCTGGGTCCCACACGTCATACGAGCTAATCCGAAGCACGAAGAAGGTGAGCCGCCGCACAAGAGGCATGTAACCGTCCCGCGGTTACAAGCGCTCTCCCATCTTCGCAGAAACCAGCGGACCGAAGGGCGAACCGCCACGCTGGGAGCATGCAACCGCGCCACGGTTATGCACCCTTTCGGCTTCGACCACATCCGGTAGACCAGCGCAAAGGAAGCAGGCCCGCATGTCATGTAACCGACGCGCCGGTTACGACGTGCAAAGAGCCGCACCGCCACTTGCGCCGAATGTCGCGCCTCCTCGACTGCGGAACAAGTACCGTGACTCGAGGCAACCCTGCGCATGACCCAACAGTGCCAATTAAAGGCGACGGCCACGGGTCAGTCAACCGCGGGGGTAGGCACGACGGTTGGCATGGCCAAAAGTGGGCCGGCAGTAATTGCAGCGGCAGATGAGCGAAAGCAGCGGTCAAATCGCTTGGAGCCTCGCGTCCCCTCCTGAAGCGACGGGAGAGCCCTCTCCCACGGCGTAAAGACGACGCACCCGTGTCCCGTTCCTCGAACGGCTCGCACGCGCCACGGGCGCCACGCGAATCGCCCATCCCGTCGCATTAACTCCCCGGCAGAGCGAGCGACACCTCTGGCAGGCGAGGCGGGCGTCGTTTCACCTCCGCCATGACGACCGCGTCAAAAAAGGTGTGCCTCCTTATTTAAATTCATATCCTTCCCCTCCTGCTCCTCCTCCTCTCTCTCTCTCTCTTGCTACAGGGACCGGGAAAGGGGATGTTTCGGAAAGGATCCTTCTCAGCGAAGGAAGCGGGCCCCGAGCCCTCCTACTGATCAGGGGTTCGAAGGCTGGCCCCTCGGAAGGGTTTCGACAGCCGCCCCAGAGCGCTCGGGCTCCGCACCCATTACTGATCAGGGGTTCGAAGGCTGGCCCCTCGGAAGGGTTTGACAGTCGCCCCAGAGCACGCAGAGTGAGGGATGACTCTGGATATGTCTGATACATGGCCGAGGCTCGGGCTACACTCCCGAGGTACCCAAGGACATTTCCAAGACCAGCGGGAACGATTTGTAACGGAATACCACCGGAGGGAGGAATCGAGCCCTCGGACCCTGTCGAAGGGGTCCGGGTCCGGTGAATCACCCGTAGGTACTTTTGGAGCGCGCCTCTGGGCCACCAGCCGACCCCTAACGAACGGGGCACGGGCGTCCACTCGGATTACCCGTTAGCAGCTCACTGGAAACACCATGTTCGGCGCCCTCCGAGGGCAACATGGCGCTTTCCCCCTCCTCCTTGCGGAAAGGCAACGCAGGGGCGTATGATAAAAGTCAGGAAAGTCCTTGATCGTCCTCTCGCTCCGTGCAGAGACTCGGGGGCTGCTCTCGCACCCGGCAACGGCCAAACTGTTGACAGCGTCAACAAACCAGCTTGATAACTTGGAACCTGACCATGCACCCGGGCTACGGCCAGGCCGCATGAGAGAACGATCAGACCGGCCGAGGAACCACGAAAAGCATTAAGACCTCAGAGGAGTCAAACCACTCCTCCGAGGCCTCGGAGGCTACACCCGGCGGGTGCGCTCGCGCGCACCCACCAGAACAAAGCAAAACCGAGAAAGGCCGGTCCCCTCACCAAAAATGCGGCAAAAGCCTCCAAGCGAGTACCAACACTCCCTTCGAGGCTCGGGGGCTACTGTCGGGTACCATAATTAGGGGTACCCCCAACACTCCTAATCACGGCTGGTAAACACCCTCAGACTAACTGACGGGCGTGGTTCAAATCAAGGCTTCATATACCCAAGGGACGCGACCTCGCCCGAGCCAGCCTCGGGCTGGAGCAGTAGTCCCAGACGAGTTCATGCCTCGCCCGAGGGCCTTCTCAGGCAGCGGGCACCCCCTTGGCTCTCCCGAAGCCCAGCTCGGGCAGGCTTCGTTGTGAAGCAACCTTGGCCAGACCGCCTCACCAACCGACCGCTTCACAGGCGCATTCAATGCAGGGGTCGCCCGACGGCGTATCCTGACACACGCGCCTCAGTCGGCCAGGCCGAAGTGACCGCAGTCACTTCGCCCCCTCTTTTTTTACTGTCCGATATGACGGGAAAACAGCGCCGCTCGCCCCGCTCCGACTGTCGTGCCAACCACCCAGGCAAAGACTGACAACAAGTCACGATCAACCACCGAGTTCGGCCTCGGGCGCAACAGGAAGCTCTACCTCGCCCGACCTCAGGCTCTGGCCTCAGGAGGAGGTCTCTGCCTCGCCCGACCCTCGGACTCGACCTCGACCTCGGTCTCGGGAGGAATCGCGTCCTCGCCCGACCCTGGCCTCGGCCTCAAGAGAAGTCTCCGCCTCGCCCGACCATGGGCTCGGACCGACCGCGCCAACAGGGGATACATCATTACCCTACCCCTAGCCAGCTCAGGCTACCAGGAACGAGACCGACGTCCCATCTGGCTTACCCCGGCGATGGGTTATGATGGTGCCCCGCGTGCAACCATGAAGCCGGTGGCTCTCAGCCCCTTACGGCAGCATTGAGACGTCAGCAGGATCCTTGCCGCACTGCCAGCTGTGCTCTACAAGGCTCAGGCGCTTCTCCGACGGTCACGCTATCACGTGTACAGGGCTCAAGCTCTCCCCCGACAGCCACGTTGGCATGTACACAGGGCTTAGGCATTTCTCTGCCGGACACATTAGCGCATAGCTACACCCCCATTGTACGTCTGGACCCTCTCCTTGCGTCTATAAAAGGGAGGTCCAGGGCCATCTTGGAGGGGGGTTCGCGCGGGGGAAGGAGCGAACGAATAGGCTCCCTCTCTCTCTCTCTCCCTCTCGCGACGTGCTTGTAACCCCTACTACGAGCGGCACCCCTGGTGCAGGATAATACAAGGCTTGCCCCACCTCTTGTGTTCCATCCCGCTCCAACCCATCTGGGCAGGGGCACGCAGCGATAATTTCACTCGTCGGTCCAGGGACCCCCCGGGTCCGAAACGCCGACAAATACTAAGACAATGCTTTAACTATTTGCTAAACAAATACACAAGTTAAAGTGCTTGAATTTAAATGTGGAATGTAAAGAAAAGTTTAGAAGACTCCTCCAATTTTTTCCGAGTTATCGAAGAGTCGGCACTTTTCACTAGTCCTCGTTGGAGCACCCGCGCAAGGGTATCGCTCCCCCTTGGTCCTCGCAAGAACTAAGTGCTCACTATGAGATGATCCTTTGCCACTCCGGTGCGGTGGATCCTTCACGACCGCTTACAATCACGAGCCAGGTCACCAACAAACCCTCCAAGGAGATCATCGTGCTCCCAGCGCCACCAAGCCGTCTAGGTGATGCCGATCACCAAGAGTAACAAGTCATAGACTTTCACTTGACCAAGAGAAGACTAATGCATGCGGTGTGTGCTCTAGGTGGCTCTCACTAGCACTAATGAGGTCCTAATGCGGGATCAAGATTTTCTAATCACCTCACTATGCTTTGTGGTGCTTGCAATGCTCTAGCAATGTATGGGAGTAAATGTGGGCAGCAAGACATTCAATATGGTGGGCGGTGGGGGTATAAATGGCCCTCACCCACCAACTAGCTGTTACCAACCGTGGCTGCGCATGGGCGCACCGGACAGTCCGGTGCGCCACTGGTGCGCCACCGGTCACTTCCAACGGCTAGTTCTGACAGCTAGCCGTTAAGCAGTCAGCACACCAGACAGTCCGGTGTGCCGGCTAAAATTCGATTTTCGAACTCGTTGCTCTCGGGTTTCTACGAGGAAGAAGCACTTCCCCGGGCCAGGCTGGCCCCACTGTTAGAGGGCGCACCGGACAATCCGGTGCAGACCTAACGGTTCGGTGCCCCTAGGGCAGAAACTCCAACTTCTTTTTAATTCTATTTTTCGAATCTGTTTTCGTTCTAACTTGTGAGTGTGTTATAGAGTGATACCTAGCACTAGATGTGAGTGTGAATATGCACCAACACTACACTAGAACTCTCTTGGTCAAACTACTCATCGACAACCCCTCTTTATAGTACGACTAAAATAAAATAGAAGACCTAACTCTATATCGAGTGTCCGTAACTCCTTGACACTCGAAATACGAAGACCTTCATCTTTTGTTTCGTCGTTTCAGTCGTCGCTTCAAGTTCTTATTTTGGGGATTGTTTTCACCGTTGTAGTACATCTTCCTGTAATGCGACCTAACTTGTCTTTGTCTCTGCAAAACACACGTTAGTCACATACAATATTACGTTGTCATTAATCACTAAAACCAATCAGGAGACTAGATGCTTTCACTGTCTACGGGACTCGAGTGTTGACACAGTGAGTGCCCCAAGAGGAAGAGCTCCTTCAAAATAGGAGTCTTAGGAAAGATAAAAAAGTGGTTCATGCACCAATTCTCATAGAAGAGCTCCTTGAGAATAGGACTCTTAGGAAAGATAAAAAAGTGGTTCATGCACCAATTCTTATTGAAGGCAATAAAATTACTCCCGACTGAGGACCTTGCTTTACAACATATTTTATGTCTTTGAATTTTCTCTCAAAACCTTTTTGAGGCCACGACGGATGGCTTTATAAGGGCAGTGTGATACTCAGATTCTGGAACAGAGCCATTCCGTCTAAATAGGCTCCCGAACCAAACGCTACCTAAGCGGTGACGTAGATGAAGGATGCACCAGACCAGGAAAAGCGACCCACCATGAGAGTGAATCAACGTAGGAGCTAGCCATCAATTACCATCACCCTCAGGCCTAAGGAGTGATGGTCCCAGTAGCTCGGTGCAAGATCCTTAATGCGTCTTGGTGGTATATGACCTCTTCTGGACACTGACATCGTTCATGCCACTAGCTTTAGTTGGCCTTGGAAGCATCACCCTCTTTGGTCTGATCTACCCTCGTCGACCTTTGGCGGCCTAAGGTTGGCCTCGTAGATATCGTCTTCCTTGTTCTGAACTTCCTTCGCCTCTAAGAGCTAGTTTGGGAGTCCAAAACCTGGAAGAGATTGAATGGACTAAAATCTCCTCTTATTCAATTTTAAATAAGTGGATTTTAACCCCTTCAATTCGCTCCGGTTTTGTGGCTCCCAAACTAACCCTCCGGTTTTGTGGCTTCCAAACTAGCCTTAACAGTGCCTCACTTTCCTAAAAGGTTAGCCCGTAGAGTTGGTTGGAGCAGTGATTTTGCAACCACCCATGCTGGTGGGCGTTAATGGAGCGTGTGCCCAGTTGCCAGTTGGTGCATCCTGTTCACTGCGGAAGGCAGCGCGAGCGCATGGCAGGGAAACCGAAGCATTATTATATACGAATATACATACGATACACCTGACCAAGACGAATTTTATACAGGCTAGAATGTTGTCCCTGAGCGCCAAATATGTTTTTAATAGTTTGTTGGCTAAAAAATGCTACTAAAATTAGCTAGCTAACAAATAACTAGCTAATTATTAGCTAATAGCTGAACTATTAGATAAAATGTTTGGAGCTAATTTTAGCGGCTAACTAGGCTCTAGTGCATTCAAACACCTCAATAGACTACCTACACAAAGCAGTTAGATGCTATATGGCGATGTGGCACCCCACAATCGACTGAGGGCCGGAATGGAGCCGTAGCCTGAATAGTAAGCTTCTATTGTATAACTTTAAACTCTTAAAGCAAGCCGACTCCGCCTTACAGCCTCAATGTGGTGTCCGCTGCCCATGTGGAGCAAGCTCCAGACGACCTCTTTGCCTTCTCCTCGGTGAGGAACTTGCCGCAGTCCGCGCCCTTCACAGTGAACTCCGTCAGCAGCTCCTCAACGAGTTTCTTCAGTGACTGCTTGAACCTCACCGAGCAGCTCGTGTCACCTTCATCAACGTCCTGCACTCCATCGCCCGATAGGCATCCAACCTGGGCACCGTCCAGGTAGGCTCTGCAAGCGACAAGGATGTTGCGCCCATGCTGGCGGAAATGGCCAGCAACGAAATCTTCGAAGTTCTGCAGGCAGTTACATCCACGTTAGACCTGCATGTGTCGAGGCTGTATATGAAAGCATAGACAGCTACAACAAAACGGTAGTTTTATCACAACAGGTACTATACTACAAATTAAGCCGGCCATATTCCAGCAGTGTAACTATAGCCCCATGTTTAAGCAAGCAGCTGTCCCCAGTTTGCCATCGTTATATTGGGCTTCGAAAAGCAAGTAGTATTTCCCCCATAAATAAAACAATAACATGGGCATATACCTTTGGTGGATTTCGAAGAGAATACAACATCGTCCTGCAGGATAGCAGGAACGTGTCCTCGTTATATGCCAGCGATTTCTTCTCCCCGTGAGCCGTGTTAGCATGCATAGCGTAGCCAGGCTCGTTGAAAAAGGGCTTTGCGTTCAAAACCAAAGCCTGGATAGAGACCAGGACCTGCAGCATAGTTGAATTGGCCGGATTCCACTTCTCACATCCGCTGCCGTCCCAGGTGTTGAGGAGGCTAAGGCACACCTTCCCACAATCATACAGGTTCGGATTAAGCCGCAAACCACCAGCACGGTAATTCACCATCTGCATAGAACCGAACGGTCATCCCATGATCCTTGAAGCAAACTGAAGGAACAAGGGAAATGATTAGTTGATACACAAGTGCTGAAGTCAAGAAAATATTACCGGTGGGACATTTGGATACCGAGGAGGAAAGTAGATGTCAAAGAAGAAGAGCCCGTCATGGTAAGGAGTCCCAGCCGGTCCCATAATGAGACCTCTAAGCAGGTCCATTCTATCCTCATATGCCCTCACAAATATAGTATCTATTCAATTCGGTGAAAAGTACAAATTAGAATGTTCTCTTGAAAGCAGACAAGTGAAATTATAATCATTATCTTGGCCATTATGAATATAACCTTCTAAGTCCTAAAAACAGCAAGAAGATGTTCTCAATACAAAAGAAGCATTTCAACTGACAAAGGCAAAGTTGCACCAAGTGTGTTACTATTCAAAAAACAGTAATGCGAACAATCCATAAAATCACGGTATAGTAAGCAACAGATCCCTACCTGGCAAATCTCTCTCTAGGACTTTCCACTCATGCTGTATACGTTTCACCCAGTCTTTTGATGGCTGTGAAAATAACTTTTTGAGAACTGAACTGAACTAAGACAATAAATGATAGTAAGGGCAGAGCAAAAAAAATGATACCTTTTTTACCACCTGAACCTTTCTCGACTCTGGCTTTGAATAATAATGATCACTATGATCATCAACAGTATCAAATCGTTTGAAGGCCTTGTATTTTTCTTTAATTTTATCATCTACAACCTTAGTGGGTTTGGTCTTATTTGCAATATCAATAGCAGTCTTCTGCATCCATGGTAAAGAAGCCTCCAGAACAGGTGGAGCATGGAGGTTATCAAACTTGGCAGACAAACCAAATTTAAACTCACTTTCAATAAGCAGAGCATCATAACCATCAACCTCAAACTCATCTTCATCATACATATAGTCTTCAAATCCCGCATAGGGATAGTCATCAGAATAGTTGTAAACTGCCTCATCTTGAAACACTTTCAGGTCAACACAAGAATCAATATATTTTGAAGCATATGTGCTTGGGCCAGGGATGTCCTGAACCCAACCACTCTGAATTTATGTACACACAGAAAAGGATCTCTCTGAGCTTGCACGGTATAAAAGCAAATAATATGAGAAAGAAAAAGATACGAGGGAATTTACCTTGGCATGCTTTGGCCAATCCATAGGGCATACAACAGTTTGCTTATTCTTGTCCAATGGTGCTTTATCACCAATAATTATGACTCCATCAGGATCATCATCATCAATTTCAATTACTTCTTGAGGGACAACCTAATGTTCAAGCAAGCACAAATTTCAGAAGCAAATGCATCAATTAGTAGTTTATAGAACTGCAATTCAGTTCTGCAAGCAACACTCTTTCGATACAGTATAATTGTAACATGAAACATGCTCAGAAGCTATTGATTTTCCATAATAAAAAAAGAGCATTTGTTTGTCATAATTTACCTAAAGAACAAAAATTATGCCACACGTAATGATTCATGAAGACATTTATGACAGTTTTAAAAGGGATATGAGATCATAAAAGGGAACAATCCAGCAGCTATGAACTTTTGACCTCATATATGCACTTGACACATGCCAATCAGCCAATGCCATTGTCAATTGGTTAATGTGTCAACCGCACCATGCGTCCATGCCTATGTTTCTGACTATGGCAGAAATGCGTCTATTAGTCAACACTTGGTAGATAAAATGAAAGGGCACAAAATGGAAGAAATACAAAGGAGAGCTCTGCATAAACCCCTATGTGGTCAATTGGATTTTGGAGGGCTACTAAATGCAGAGTTTAAAGGTAGACCTCCAGATAATTTCCTTTTTCTGACAATCTTTCTACTCCTTCCGTTCCAAATTACAAGACGTTCTGGCTTTTCAAGATTCATAGCTTTTGCTATACGCCTAGAAGAAGCTAGGCGTTCTGATTCCCATGAATTCATTCAGGGGAGTCGGTGTTTTTTTTCTAGAGAACAAACTAGAATTCTTTTAATTCCACTAGTTCATACTTCCATGGTTGACTACTACACCGATAAGATGGACTGCCAAATCAACACTTCACAACACATCACACTTGATTCAAATATATGACACATGAATTAACTTATCAACCGCAACCTGCCATTATATAACCATCAGGCCTTATCAGAATTCACTACCAATTTCAAGGTATCCAAAACATACGCGCAGTGAACAACGGATGCGATATCGACATCACCTGGCTCCGCTTCCTCTTGTGGTGGCCGGAGGCCCACCCCGCAGCCGCGGCGGTGGCCGAAGACACCTCAACCACGTCGGGGTCATCGAACGACGAACTGCCCGCGCAGAGGTAACTCCTGGGACGGGTACCAGATCGGCAGACAAATAAATCCGCGTCAGAACTGAAGGAAGGGAGCGAGACGGGACGAGATGAGGAGCCAAATAAGATGAGAGGCCATATATATCGGCGGTGGGAGTGACTCACTTGGAGGCGCGGGTCGCCATCGGGGGCGCAGCAACGCGATCGCCGCCGATGGGCACGGCAGGCGGTCACCGTTAGGGTTCCGGAGAGGTGGGTGGGGCCGTGGGGGAGGAGGGTCTGGGTGGAGGAGTGCGGCGGTGGAAACTGAGCAGAGGAGATTTCTTCTTATACAGAAAAATGAAATTTTCGACGAGGAAGGACCGACCCGGAGGAGTAACGCCAGAAAAGTGGTCCGGATTTTGCGATTTATTTTAAGGCCCAGTGCGCAGTGGGCTGTGGGCGGCCTCCCTTAGCTTTTTGCGTTGGCTGATTTGATGATGATGGATACCAGCGAGTAATCCTCTTGTTATTTAAATCAGTTATCACAGCTCAGCTTCGCACGCGGTCCTCTGCTTTCTGAAAGCCTTTTTTTAAGCATGGGGATCCTCTGCTTCAGCTTCAGTATCTGGAGTTCTGAACACTTGACCTTGGGAGGCTGCGTCGTGGGCCCTATGCTACTCACGTGTGGTGTGGTGTGGTGGACCGTGTTCTTTAATAATATTTTAAGGCTAATCGTGTGAGAACTAGAACGATTATCGATGCATCTATCACTTCAGCACAAGAACTGAACTGACGTAGCAGAATATTTTATTTTATAAATAAATGAAAGCAAATAATAATAAATGATTTGTAAAGGCAAGACACGGGCAGTTCGGGTGATAACTTATATAAGCTAGCTTCGAGGCCCGTTTCACATAGTTTCGTAGCAAGTAGAGCCATCAAAATCAAATTCAGTTTTGGATTATATTTGTTTATTTAAATATTTCTGTATTGTTAAATTTAAAGTTACAAAAAATCTAGATTTAGGAATCATGATGCTCTGGAAACACAAGTTTTGTATATACTCACGAAATTAAGGATAATTATCCACCACTACCCTTTATGACTATGATAGCCCTAGTTGTCACTTGTGATATCCAATGCAGAGTCAGGCAAGAAAGTCTAGACTCAAGCTATAGCTCTATGTGCTAGCTCCTAACTATTAGATCTAAGAAAACCTTTGCCCTCTGGACTTGAGCGAAACAAAGCCATAAAGAGCCTAGTGAGACCAAATTAAGTATTTTCTATATTGCTATACTCTTTCCTTTCCTTTTATAGCTCATGAAAGAAGAGAGAGTTACACATCTGTATTGATAGTAGGCACTGTCTGACAAAAGTTGAACTATTCTATCTTATCGTAGCTGTTGTAATTTACATGGAGCATGTCTTCAATGTACCATAGTGGTAAGTATGTCATGTCAATGGTAGGTATGGGCGTCTATGTTGTCGATTATAACGTAGTTGGTAGCTCATGAAGTCGCAGCACTACATAGCGATCTCGTGTACACCTGTGACCTGTGATGTGGCTACACTGACATCTATTAACCACAACATCACCTCTCATAAAGTCATAATAAATACAATGGACCAAAGCATTATATTAATCGCTCGACACCACATGCAATCAACCAAATCAAGGGTGCATGTGGTGCCAAGGTCACTCGCTCGAGACTAGTGCTAGGAATTGGGCGGCCTAAGCCCATTGTGCTCCATGCCAAACGGGTTCGGGCCAGCAAAGCCCAAAAGATTTTTGGGTCGTACCGTACCAGCCCGAAGTGTAAAAACAGTGGCCCAGCCCGGCCCTAAACCACGTCGTGCCTTCTTTGGGCCGTGCCGGCCCAAACCCGGCCCGTATATTTGACCACATAAAATCAAAATATTACAACCATATAAAGTTTATATCTTACTAAATTAAAGATATTAAACAATTCTAGCATCATTTGACCACATAAACTCCAAATATAACAACAATATAAAGTCGATATCTTACTAAATTAAAGAAATTAAACAGATTGGACTTGATTGGGCCGTGTCGGCCCAAGCTCGGCCCATCTATGCGGGTCGTGCCGGGGGCCCGATGGGCTGGAAATTGAGGCCCGGCTCAAGCCCGCCTTCGGGCCGTGCTAGCCCGGCCCAAATTATTTCGTGTCGGACCGTGCTTTGGGCTCTTATTTTTGGGCCGTGTTCGTGCTGGCCCGAAAAGCCCGGCCCATATTCCCAGCACTACTCTAGACCATCCTACCTCGAGGATATTTTGGAGGGCCCACCATAGGCCTAAGAAAACATGAATATGGAACCAATCTTTCTGCAAATGCCTAATACAACGGGTTTGTCGTGCGCACGAGGATATTGTCTACTTCAACCACCTCGACTAGCGATCAATACGTCAAACAGTAGTCATATCGCACGACTCTCAAATTATAGGGGTATACATCCAACAACTGTAAGAGAGAGATAAGTGTACCTAAAATATGTAGCGTGTCTCTATCTTATTTTTCCTTAACTACTCCACATAATATTTCGCAATTGTGGTCAAAGCTTTCTCGCTCTCTCTCATCCTCACATAGTCACCACCAACTAATCATAGTCAATCCATACCCTCGATCTATCGTGACACCATAGTGGCTACCTCCCTATTGGACTCGTTGTCGAGCGCATGGATCCTAAACCAAAAGGGGTTAGACAATGTGTATTGCCTCTAAAAGGATAAAAGAGGGGGTGGATTGGGTTTTTATGAAATTTCTTGCATAAGTTAGATCCTAAACACAAACCCAACTTCAACCAATATGAAATGTGTACCAAAGAGTTTGGACCCTAATACCCAACCATATACTAGCATTACAATTCTAAGGAAGTAAATGTTTGAATTTACTTGTTCAAAAATAAATGTGTATAGTAAAGTAAGGGTTAGAAGACTCCTTGATATTTTACTGTCGGCGTTTCGACCCCGGGGGGTCCCTGGACCGACGAGTAAATTATCGTTGCGTGTCCCAGCCCAGATGGGTCGGCGCGAGACGGAACACAAGGGGGAAAAACAGTAAGGGGAACTGCGGCCTCATGTTGTCCTGTGCCCAGGGCGGATGCGCTTGCAGTAGGGGGTTACAAGCGTTCGCGAGGGAGAGAGAGACGGAGGGCGTGAGACTGCGCGTCAGCCCGTTCTCCCGCGCGGCCACCTTTTGTATGAGAGCCCTGGACCTTCCTTTTATAGACGTAAGGAGAGGGTCCAGGTGTACAACGGGGGGTGTAGCAGTGTGCTAACGTGTCTAGCAGAGAGGAGCCAGAGCCCTATGTACATGCCGATGTGGCTGTCGGAGAGGTGTTGGAGCCCTATTCATGTGGCGTCGTGGCCGTCGGAGGAGCGCTTGAGCCCTGTAGAAGCACAGCTGTCGGGGCTGTCGGATCCTTGCTGACGTCTCCTTGCTTCTGTAAGGGGCTAAGAACCGCCGTCGTCATGGAGCACGCGGGGTGCCATCATTACTTGTTTTACCGGGGCGAGCCAGATGGGACGTCGGTCTTGTTCCCCATAGCCTGGGCTAGCTTGGGGTAGGGTAATGATGGCACCCCCTTGTGGCGTGGTCGGTCCGAGCGAGGCGGTGACTCCTCCGAGGTCGAGGCTGAGTCCGAGCCCGGGGGTCGGGCAAGGCGGAGACCGACGTCCGGAGTCGAGGTTGAGTCCGAGCCCTGGGGTCGGGCGAGGCGGAGTCTGTCGTCCGGAGTCGAGGTTGAGTCCGAGCCCTGGGGTCGGGCGAGGCGGAGACCATCGTCCGAGGTCGTGGTTGAGTCCGAGCCCTAGGGTCGGGCGAGGTGGAGTCCGTCGTTCGGAGTCGAGGTTGAGTCCGAGCCCTAGGGTCGGTCGAGGCGGAGTTTCCTATGGCGCCCGAGGCTGGACTTGGCTGCTGTCAGCCTCACCCTGACGGGTGGCACAGCAGTCGGAGCAGCGCAGGCGGCGCTGTTTTCCTGTCAGGTCAGTCAGTGGAGGGGCGAAGTGACTGCGGTCACTTCGGCCTTGTCGACTGGAGAGCGTGCGTCAGGATAAGGTGTCAGGCGATCCTTGCATTAAATGCTCCTGCGATCCGGTCAGCTGGCGAGGCGATCTGGCCAAGGTTGCTTCTCCGCGAAGCCTGCCCGAACTGGGCCTCGGGCAAGTCGAAGGTGCGCCTGTTGCTTGAGGAGACCCTCGGGCGAGGCGTGAATCTGCCTTGGTCTACTGTTCCTTCCCGAGGCTGGGCTCGGGCGAGGCGAGATCGTGTCCCTTGAGTGGACAGAGCATTTACCGGAATTGCGCCCATCAGGCCTTTGCAGCTTTGTGCTGATGGGGGTTACCAGCTGAGATTAGGAGTCTTGGGGGTACCCCTAATTACGGTCCCCGACAGTAGCCCCCGAGCCTCAAAGGGAGTGTGGGTACTCGCTTGGAGGCTTTGTTGCACTTTTTTGCAAGGGGACCGGCCGTTCTCGGTTGCATTTTGTTCCGGTGGGTGCGCGCGAGCGCACCCGCCGGGTGTAGCCCCCGAGGCCTCGGAGGAGTGGTTTGACTCCTTCGAGGTCTTAATGCCTTTCGTGATGCCTCAGCCGGTCTAGTTGTTCCCTCATGCGAACTGGTCGTTGCCCGGGTACATAGTCAGGTTCCGAGTTCTTGGGCTGGTATGTTGACGCTGTCAACGATTTGGCCGGAGCCGGGTTTGTGAGAGCAGCCCCCAAGCCTCTGCACAGGGCGAGAGGACGGTCAAGGACTGACTCGGCTTTTTTCATACGCCCCTTCGTCGCCTTTCCGCAAGGAGGAGGGGGGAAGCACCATGTTGCCCTCGGAGGGCGCCGAACATGGTGTCTCCAGTGAGTTGCTAACGGGTGATCCGAGTGGACGCCCGTGCCCCGTTCGATAAGGGTCGGCTAGTGGCCCAAAGGCTCGCTCCAAAAGTACCTGCAGGTGATTTGCCGGACCCGGTCCCGTTCGATAGGGTCCGAGGGCTCGATGCCTCCCTCTAATGGGATTCCGTTACAGAATCGCTCCTGCTGGTCACAGAAATGTCCTAGGGTACCTCGGGAGCGTAGCCCGAGCCTTGGTTATGTATCGAACGTACCCAGAGTCATCCCTCGCTCTGCGTGTTCTGAGGCGGCTGTCGAACCCTTCGGGGGGGCCAGCCTACGAACCCCTGATGAGTAGTGGGCGCGGAGCCCGAGTGGCCTGAGGCGGCTGTCGAACCCTTTCGAGGGGCCAGCCTTCGAACCTCTGACAGTAGTGGGCGCGGAGCCCGAGTGCTCTGAGGCGGCTGTCGAACCCTTCCGAGAGGCCAGCCTTCGAACCTCTGATCAGTAGGGGGGCTCGGGGCCCACTTCCTTCGCGGAGAAGGATCCCTTTCGAATTATCCCCCTTTCCCCGTCCCTGTAGCAAGAGAGAGAAAGGGGAAGAAGAAAAGGATACGAAATTGAACGACGTGGTGCACCTTTTTTTGACGCGGTCATTATGGCGGAGGTCGTTGTCGCCGCTGCAGGAGTGGGCGGCGGTGAGCCACTTGGAGTCGTCGTCTCGTAGGCCCTCCGATGTGGGGGGTTGTTCGTACCTGCGGGAGTGGGCAGCGGTGAGCCGCTTGGAGTCGTCGTCCCGCAGGCCCTCCGATGTGGGGGGTTGTTCGTACCTGCGGGAGTGGAACCGGAGTCTCGTTTGTAATGGCATCTCGAGTGCCGGCGTATGTTCATTGCGGCTGTCGGGGCCTGAACATCTGTGTATTTGGGCGTAAAGCCGTGTTTCTTCCCCATTTCGAGCACCAGGACTTGCCTGTCGGCTAGCTGGACCGCTTAACCAAGTGTGAGTCGCCCTGTGCGGAAGGTGACGAGTGAGGTATCCGTATCCCGGAGGCGTAGGAGTCCCTCGGCTCGGTCGGCTTTGCCGCTCAATGCTTCTCTTGCTCAGTGAAGGAACCCTCGGCTGCTCTACGATGAGCCGAAGCCGGAGGTAGCGGTGTCAGCATGGACAGAGGTGGAGTCGGCTGGAGAAGAAACTTCGTCGGCCCAGGAGTAGGGGACTTCCCAGGCCAAGAAGGCATAGCAGTGGCGGCTGGGACCTGGCCAGGTCGTCCACTGGCGGGACCAACCCTAGAGTCGGGCTGCCGAGGCCATGAGCCGGGCTGGTGTCCTCGAGGACAACTTGCTGAGGCTACGGAGCGGCCGGTCCGGCCGTCTGCTTGGGCCGGGTTCCTGGAGGAGACCCTGGCGGCGATAGCCCAGGCGCGGTGCTGACATCTCCCTTCGAGGTGGAGATCCTCCGACCGTATTGCTGTCCGAGGCCAGGTCGGATTCCGCCGAAGGTGGAGTCGATGCCGAGGGTGCTGCTGCTCCCCCTACTAACGTCTGAACCTGCAGGAACAGTTCGTCTGTAGTGTGTGTATGTTTTTTTGCGGCCGTCGAGGCCCAAACATACCGTCGTCGTGTTGTAAAGCTGCGTTTCTTTTCCCCTTGTTTCGAGTATCAGGACTTGTTTGTCGGTAGCAGAATCATTTATCCGAGCGAGAGTTACTTTTCATGGAAGGTGATGAGTGAGGTATCCGTATCCCAGAGGCGTAGGAGTTCCTTGGCTCGGTCGGCCTTGCCGTTTACGTGTACTCTTACTCGTCCGTAGGATCCTGTTATCGATAAAGTCGAGAAGGCACGAAAAATCGTTTCGGCAGAAAAAGTTTTCGAGCGTTAAGACTTGTTCGGTCAGTGGAATCGCTTATCCGAGCGTGAGTTACTTATCGCAGAAGGTGATGAGTGAGGTATCCGTATCCCGGAGGCGTAGGAGTCCCTCGGCTCGGTCGGCCTTGCCGCTTACGTGTACTCCGTCGTTTTCAGGATTCCACTATCGAAGTAGTCGAAAAGCACGAAAAATGTTCTGGCCGAAAGACTTTTTCCGAGGAAAATTTTGACGCAGAGGGGGTTCCCCCCTTCTAGCCCCCGAGGGAGGGTCAGGCTTTGCCGAGGCAAGGCTGACCCTTCTTTGATGGTTAGACTTCGTTTGTGTATGTAAGCAAGGTACATGAACGACTTGAAAGCATCTTAAGGGTAGAAGCGACGTAGTTGTCGGATGTTCCAAGCGTTGATGTAGACCTCGCCTTGACTGTTGGCCAGCTTGTATGTTCCGGGCTTCAGAATCTTGGCGATGATGAACGACCCTTCCCAGGGAGGCGTGAGCTTGTGGCACCCTCGGGCGTCTTGTCGTAGCCGAAGCACCAAGTCGCCCACCTGGAGGTCTCGGGACCGAACCCCTCGGGCGTGGTAGCGTCGCAGGGACTGCTGATACCGCGCCGAGTGTAGTAAGGCCATGTCCCGAGCCTCTTCCAGCTGGTCCAGTGAGTCTTCTCGATTTGTCTGGTTGCTTCGGGCGTCGTATGCCCTTGTCCTCGGGGAGCCGTATTCTAAGTCTGTGGGCAAGATAGCCTCGGCACCATAGACGAGAAAAAACGGCGTGAAGCCCGTGGCTCGGCTTGGCGACGTCCTCAGACTCCAGACCACCGAGGGAAGTTCCTTCATCCACCGCCTGCCGAACTTGTTGAGGTCATTGTAGATCCTCGGCTTGAGTCCCTGTAGAATCATGTCGTTGGCACGCTCTACCTGCCCATTCGTCATGGGGTGAGCTACGGCGGCCCAGTCCACCCGGATGTGGTGGTCCTCGCAGAAGTCCAGGAACTTCCTGCCGGTGAACTGGATGCCATTGTCCGTGATGATGGAGTTCAGGACCCCGAAGCGATGGATGATGTTGGTGAAGAACGCCACCGCCTGTTTGGACCTGATGCTGTTTAGGGGTCGGACCTCGATCCACTTGGAGAATTTGTCGATGGCGACCAACAGGTGCGTGAAGCCCCCGGGTGCCTTCTGCAAGGGACCGACGAGGTCCAGACCCCATACAGCAAACAGCCAGGTGATGGGTATCGTTTGCAAAGCCTGAGCGGGCAGGTGGGTCTGCCTTGCGTATAATTGACACCCTTGGCAGGTGCGGACAATCCTAGTGGCGTCGGCCACCGCAGTTGGCCAGTAGAAACCCTGTCGGAAGGCGTTTCCAACGAGGGCCCGAGGTGCTGCGTGGTGACCGCAAGCCCTCGAGTGTATTTCTTGCAACAGCTCCTGTCCTTCGTCGATGGATATGCATCGCTGGAGGATGCCTGAGGGGCTGCGGTGGTAGAGCTCATTTCCGTCACCCAGCAAGACGAACGACTTGGCGCGTCGCGCCAGTCGCCGAGCTTCGGCTCTGTCGAGGGGTAGCTCTCCTTGGTGGAGATATTGTAGGTATGGGGTCTGCCAGTTTCGATTAGGCGTGACCCCATTCCGCTCCTCCTCGACGCGCAGTGCCTCACCCTCGGGGGCCGAGGGTGCCTCGGGCGGGGCCGAGGCTGTCTCAGGCTGAGCTAAGGGCGCCTCGGGCAGAGCCGAGGCCTTCTCGGGCTCGGGCGTGTCGTCGGTCTTAACGAAGGGTTAATGTAGGTCTCAGGAGAAGACGTCCGGAGGAACTGTTGTCCGCCCCGAGGCTATCTTAGCCAGCTCGTCTGCAGTCTCGTTGTATCGTCGGGCGACGTGGTTGAGCTCGAGCCTATAGAACTTGTCCTCCAGGCGCCGAACCTCGTCGCAGTAGGCTTTCATCTTCGGGTCACGGCAGTGGGAGTTCTTCGTGACTTGGTCGATGACAAGTTGCGAGTCGCCACGAGCGTCGAGGCGCCGAACCCCTAGCTCGATGGCGATGTGCAACCCGTTAACCAGAGCCTCATACTCAGAAGCTCAGGGCTGTTCGCTTAGGATTAAAATCGACTATTTAGACTGCAACAACTTCAATACATAGAGACAAAAATATTGTAGAAGTAAAAGTCAATACAAATTAAAGCTAAGCCAACAGGCTGACATCAGAAGTTCAGTACACATGTATAAATGATGTGCACAAAGCTAACCAAAAATGAAAAATAAGTGTCACTAGGTAAACTACAACAGGTGATCCACACCACCCAAACTGCTCGGTACATAGGCTTCATGTCAGGTACTTTACCCGAGTCATAATGCTGACAGCCTCTAACGTTTGAATTAACAAGAAAAGAAGCGACATTTCACTGGTGTCAACTATCGAAATCTGACTTGCCGACATTTAACTGGTATGCTGCTACTTTTCTCTTTCCCATGAATTTAGGCAGCAACAGCAGCAGTCTCTGGCTTATCTATTCCTTCAATGTTGGTTATTCTCAGTTTTGTCAACTCCTGTAAAAGGTTACAGCGTACAGTAAGAACTACATGATCCACATGGACAAGACAAGTACCAAGAAAACATTCATGGTTTCTGTGGGGTACAGTGTATGCTAGTGAAAAAACTAAAAACAGCATAAAATGTACCTGACGATGGCCCTTTGTCCGGCGGTAATTTTTTCTCCGTTTCTTCTTGAATATGATCACTTTTGCATCTAAGGCCTGTCAATATTATCAAGAGAATATGCTCAAAAAAAAAGATTATCAAGAGAAATTGAACTCAAATCAGTACATCAATATGTTACAACAGACAATTGCATCAAAATGAGCTGTGGCAAGGTAATGCCAAAAAGATATGTGCATCTTGACATAGAGATTGAAAGTTATATCCTCGTACTTGTATATTTGGCAATTATAAAAAAAACATAAAACCACTCTCCAGCTATATCACGATATATCCCGATATTTGCACTTTTTGGAAGTTCGGGGATAAATTCAATTTCCCGCTATTTAAAACACTGATGTATATAGCATCTGGCGTCAGCGAAATATATAAGTATCACTATAGCTCAAGCTCATCAGATGTGATTCAAGTTATAAGCATAAGAATGATGCAGCCCAACATGGTCCAGTCATTAACAGATCAGATAGGTAATCCTCAAGAAATATCCAGTAAATTGTAAATCTTCTGCTGAGTAGATACACAACAACATTTTACCACTCGACATTTGAACATGCCTTCAGGAAAAGACTTGATTAACAAAGCATGAGATGTATGATTTACATGTTACAAACGATAATCCTCAAGTCAAACAAACATAACGATACATACTGAAGATGATTGTCACAACTGAAATAAGGATATCAGGCTTCTCTGGAGCTGCCAATGTGACTACTCCTATAGTCCTATTAACTAGGCGCTAGGCCACTTAAAATGCATCGAATCAGTAGGATTAAATAGTCCCTACTCACTACTCAGTAAGTAGTGCTCTTACTAGCTTAAAATGCATAACAACCAAATTATTGAAATAAATACACTGAAAAATAAATCTGAAATCTGCACGGATACATAGAAAGTGCCGACCTGACACATTTTGCAAACCAAAAGTCCACTAACTGAGCAGATGCAGTTACTAACTTGTTGATAAAATTAAGTTTAGTAATAATTTAATAAATTTCATTAGTGAAAAATGTTGTAGCAACAAAAAATATAGTTCAAGAAATTAATGTTCATCTTACATGCTCTTCCACAACAGCATGAACAGCAGCATCAGGTAGTATTGGCCTCCCAATAACTGTTTGAGTTTGTGAACCAAGCATGAGAACTCGGTTCAAGAACAACTGCAGTAAAGTCAAGCAGACAACAGCACCATCAGCAAATCATGAATAGAAAAAATACACAGGATGTCACAAGGAGACCTATGTCGGTTGTTAGCATCATAAAAAAATCATGAAGCCAGATAGTACATTGGGATTCTTAACTAGTAGCTTTTAATAAACTAAAGAAAACATCACGAAAAACACATACTACACATATCCAACTAAAACAAGGCCTGAACAATAATCCTTCTCAGTCCACTAACCACAACTCAAGATACTACAATCTTGATCTAGGAATCCAGAAGAAAACATGAGACTAAAAATACATTCTCCAAGGTAGATTAAATAACTAGAACCCAGTGGCCGGCCCAGGATTTAAAAGATAGGTATTCAAAATTGCTAAGAGGTAAAAAAATTAACGGCATGTCCTTTCTTTTTCTTTATATTTTCTTTCTTTTCAGTTTCCAACACAGTTACAAATTATAACTAATCATACCACCCGAATCACGACATCTAAAAATAGAAACAAGACATCAATTTTTTTTTGGATATTGTTATAATCTGTCAAATGCATAACAATGATTTTTGAAAATATATACTATAAAAATAACATTGATATAAAATATGCATAACAGTGAACTTTGTTGAGAGTCGGGTAGTGATATAAAATTTAGACTATGAAAATAACCAAAATATTAATCAGAAAAATGTGCATAACAGTGAACTTTGTTGAGGCATAAAAGCTTACAAATAAGAGTAGAAAATGTTTTAATGTTTTAATATCTGCCTTCGCCAACGTGGTGGGTCCATGTCTCCCCGGCAAGCAGGCGGCGATGGGGTGGGATTTGGAAAGAGAGGAATGTTAAGCAGCCAAGCAGTTTCACTGATTCAGGCGGGTGTACATGTTCAGCGGAGCAGCAGCAACCGATAGCACTAGGCCTTTTTATTGTAGCCCAAATAGACTAATATTGTTTTAACTTTTTGTTTTTATGTATACATATGTATTATACACTATATACACATATTTTTTAACAAAAAACTTGGGTATTTAATTGAATACCCCTGCCTATAGTGCAAAGTTCAGTTTCAACATAAATGAGCAGAACTGCAGAATTACAATGGTCCAAGCCCTAGTACATAAAGAGAGCTATGTCACCGGGGTTCCACTACAAGCAGGAAATTCTAGATACCATTACACGATCAAGTATAGCAACATTTTTCTATTGCGGTTTAATTATATACGATGATAATACATGAAACAGGTAAGAACACAAAGCTTCCATACTGAAAAGCAACATCAAACAGCGCAACTAAATCACACAAGTCATAGCCTCAACGTATACAAGTCAGTCAGGTCGCACTGGAAGCGCAATTTTTACCTTGTCGTTCACATCACAGAACTTCAACCTCTCCGTGAAGATTGAGTCGCCATTGCTCACCTTGAATTGATGCGAACCGATCTGCAGCGAGAAACAAGCACACACGCGGTCACGCACTAGATGTCTAGATCCAAACCCCAGCCTCAAATATCGAAACTCGAAAGACAGGCCAAATGGAGCAGACCTGTACGATGGCGAAGACGGGCTCGTAGGGCTTGAAGGGTTTCTCGTCAGCCCCGAGCGGTGCGAGCACCTTGTAGCCGATCTCCGCCGCCTCCGCTACCTTCTCCTCTTCCGTCTTCCCGCTCGGTTTCTTCGCCGCCACCGCCTCCTCATCGTCCCCCCATTCCCCCTCGCTCTCCTCCTCGTCGTAGTGCTCTTCTTCGTCTTCATATTCGTCGTCCTCGTCGCCGGAGGAGCGGGTCGCGAAGTGGCAGCGCGAGGGGTAGTACAGCCGAGGGGAGGGGAGGGCCCCGGGAGCTGGGGGGCCGAGGGCCTCGGACGAAGTGGTCAGGGTTCTGGTCGCGATCGAGCCCGGTGCAAGAGGTTGAGATCTCTGAGGGTCGAGGCGGCTCGAGAGTAGTCGGAGGAGGCAGCGCCGCGACGCCATGGCTGCGGCGACGGCGGAGGCAGGGGAACGGAGGCCACGAAAGTGTAGAAATGGAAATACTCGGTGACAGCGGTTTTGACGAGAGACTACACAGTGATAGATCATCAGACTACACAGTGATAGATCAGACAATCCCGATTAAAGGCGTCCAATGAGAACCATGTCCAATCCAAGCAAAAAATTCAAATATCAAACCACACACGTCCCTGATCTAAAATAAATGTATATCTTATTTCACGGGAAATCAAATACTTTTAAATTTAACTAAACATATATTAGTGTGAAATAACCGAGGCCCTCTTTTGCAATGATAAAAAACTATCAAAACGAAAGGTAACGGAAAATGGTAAAGTTAAAACTGATTTTGGTCAGACGACAACAAATTTGTCAGTATTTACCGTTCTTTGAGAAACCCAAACCCTGCCAAAAAGATATAAGGCGCTTTTGGCAAAACATGGCCTAAGTGAATCTCTCCTACTAAATAAAATCAGGTGAAACCAAAACCATTCCAAATAGAACTAAGTTAAAATGTGAAGAACATTACATAGCCAAAGTAGCATATTGCCACAGTATATTTGCTTTGCACAAAGGAAACAAATCGATCATTTGTAGCATGTGCGACATCAGATAGTGCTATCTGGTTCGACAAATTTGCATCTATAACCGAAACCATCGGACTCCAACATGACCAGACGGCCAGCCAAATTTCTTCCTGTCGATCTCAACGAGCAAGGCCAGCAGAGCCTCGCACACATCTCGCTTGCATCGGCCTCATCGCTACACATCTTCAGCGTGGAGTAAACCATCCACGCGTGGTCCAGCCTTCTCTCGGGCCTCACCACCACCAACCCAGGCACCTCGGCATCACGCCTCGTCACCAGTCCGGTGCTCCTCTCCCCATAGTGCAGCCGCAGGGTGGAGGGCCGTAAGCCCCGTGACCACCATGGCTGCCGACACGGCGACACATCGATGAAGTCCTTTGAAGAGCTCATCGACGGGAAGTTTGTGCTTGGTGATGCAGTACTTTATCTTAGCATGTGTGAGGTGTCCTCCAAGGCCCTGATGTCACCCTGCAATTGTTCGTCTGTTTTTAAAACTGAAATGGGTGAGATAATTATTAAACAATTTTGTGAACAATATATTTGGCCGAGAAACAGTTCGTGATAGACCTTGATTAATTTGCATACCATGAGCTCCATGATCCTCCTTGTATCCTTATCAGGGATCAGGCCTTCTCGAAAGATATCAGAGGCGACCGGGGTGCCACCATATGGGCTCAGAACTAACGCCAGGCCAGTAGTAACCTTACCCTTGAGCTCAGACCAGTACAAGAAAAGAAAGAGCTGCAGCTGCATCAACTCCACCTTTGATATGGACAAGGAGCAGAACCTGCTTACCAGATCGCAAGTAGAGCTCCTCAATGTATTGTTTTCAGTTCCCATGCGTTGTTCTCTACTGACGCCTAGACAAAGCAAATTGTAAGTGAAAGGAATAGCAGTACGAGATACTAGTACAAGCAGCAACAGCTTCAAGAAAAAATATGAAGCAAGAATGCAACCTAGCACTAGTAGAAAAAAACACTTGCATGCACCCCTCCACCTCAATTACCTGGCTATGAATTTCCGCAATATGGGAAGCCAATCCCATTTTTGAAAGGAACCGTTTCATATTGGTTAAGTGGACTATGGCTGCTAAAAAAGCCTGCACAAAGGAGTACAAACGGGATAATATGTAAGACCATCTCCAGCAGACCGTGTAAACGTGTAAAGTACTGTTTTGCACTGTAGATTACACTGTTTACAGTGTAGAGTTTAAAATAGAGAGTAAGATATAGAGTGGAATAGGAAATGAATGAATAAGGGCTAGTTTGGGAACCTCATTTTTCCAAGAGATTTCTATTTTCCCAAGAGAAATTAGTTCTACACTGTAAACAGAAATCTCTTTGAGAATCCCAAGGGAAAATGTTAAAATCACTTGGGAAATGAAGTTCCCAAACTAGTCCTAAGTAAACCAATTTATCAGGCAGGCAGTGCATGCCATTTCTGAAAACAACAATGTACAGCAAGAATGAGAATATTCATCAATCAACATCTATGATGACAGTAACAATTCATATAAGGACAACATAACTGGCTCAAATCTGGACGACAGCAACATGGTGAGCGAAAATGCATACCAGTCTAATAATGCAAATAATGCAGCCTAAAATGCCGGATAGAACCATCATTATTAAGGGGAGGTACATCGTGAGGGATACTTCCGAGAAGCCAAGACAACAATGACAACATAAGCATATTCTTAGAAGATCAACACACAATCGTTGTGAGTCGAGCGAAGTACATAGCTAGCAAGAAACAATTCTGCCATACTTCTATAACCAATAGGTTGGAGCTACCAAGCTCGCAAAACCTGAAGAAACAAATTCAGAAGAAACCTAAGGGACCAAGTTTTGAGGTATATCTGATTGATGGCAAATCTTGGAACTTTAACAGATGATATAGTTCTTCCAGCTGATAACAATTGACTAACTCAATTCATCGATGATTTGGATATCCAGCCTACAAATACGCAGAACTGAATATTTTAAGAGGCACCTCCAACAGTGATATCAACTGCAACCTTATACTCTTATCCTAGTCCTCAACTTCTTGATCTTGACATCTGATTTCTCCACCTTGATCTTCTTATCTCCCTGCATTTCCTCAGTACCGACTTCACCATCACCGTTCATGCTCTTCTTCTTCCTCTGCTCAGTCTTCCCCATCTTAACCTTCTTGTTGTCCAAACTGGCTTCGTTCACCTTATTTTCCAAACCACGTTTGCCCTTCTTTTCACCCTTCTTGCCAGCCATCTGGCTGTCATTAGCAGAAATCACAATGCTTTTCCTCTTCTTTTTCTCTATCTCCACCTGGACTTCTTCCTGCATCGCAACATCATCCTCAACCTGCTCCTTCTTATTCCTCTTCCTCTTGGCACTCACATTGGCAAATACCTCTCTTCCACGGGCACCAGCATCCCCCTTCTTGTCAATCTTCTTCCCACAAGTCTCCGCTTCTGCGGCATCAATAACCTCCCCAGATCCAATAATTTCAGGCACCTCGATTTTCATACCCAACTCTGGTACAACCTGGTAAATTGGTAGGGCAACTGAATCCACAGCCTTCAGATGCAGTGCCCTAACGTTGGCCCACTTCTTTGGCACCTTCTCGACAGCCTCCTCCACCGCGGCCATCACATTGTCCACGATCACCTCTTCCTCCATGTCCAGCCTACCCACCTTGATCCCCGAGCAGGTCCCCGACCGCAGGTACAGAAAAGCAGAGCCAAGGACCTTGCGGACCTGCTCCGGCCATCCGACGCGGCTGAAATCGACTCCAATCGGAGCCTTCTTGGTGGCGTAGAACGCCTTCCCGAGGACGCGCGGCAGAAGGGGGAGAATGGCGCGGTCGGCGATGAAGAGGTCGTGGGAGGCTGCGAGGCGGCGCCGCGACTCGTAGGGGCGGTAGTCCGTGCGGAGCGTGGAGAGCGGGATGACGTCAGAGACTGGGAGGCGGTGGAGCGACTTCGACGCGTGGAGGAGATCGGAGGCGGAAGGGGACCGCGACTTGGGGCGGTCGTCCGAGATTACGCAGACGGAGGCGCCGTCGTGTCCGATGACGGGATGCGGGAGCGGGAGGAGGCGCGGCCTGGCGCTGGACGAGGCGGGGATACGGCGGAGCGAGAGCTGGAGGACGACGAGGTCGTCGCGCTCGTCGGCGAGGAGGTTTGGGCGCGTCTGCGCTGTGCGCTTCTTCATCCACATCGTGAGGGAGGCGACGGCGCTGGCCACCGTCTCTCGGGGCACCGGGTGTGGCAGCGACATAGCGGGCGGGCGGGCGGCGGCGCGAGAGCAGGGTTTAGGGTTTGATTGATGCGCGGTGGGAACCGCTGGGAACGGAACGTGCTTAGACTAACTGCCCCTTCCCCCTACGCTGGCACTGTTCACAGATTAGGGCTTGTTCGGTTCTACCCCAATCCATATGGATTGAGGGGGATTGAGGGGGTTTCAATCCCTAATAAGTCAAAATCCCCTCCAATCCGTATCAATCCCCTCCGATCCATATGGATTGAAAATAACCAAACAAGCCCTTAGGGGATACAATTCCCCCCTACAACCCACAGCGGCTCGCGCTATCCGTTCCCCTCCACCGCGACCCTCCTCTCTCTCACGCCAGATACACGGGGACACTGTGCACTCCCCCTCGGCTGCTTCTCGCGGAAGAAGACGCCCGCGCCACACACCGGACACTTCTCGCTCCACGTCTCTCCCTCTCGACGCGTCTGTGCAAGGGCGATTTCCGGCGACGCGGCGGTGGATCTGCCGCCGGAAGGTCGCGTCCACGCCGGTCCCGGTCAGCTGTGAAGAAGACGAAGTGGAGGTCGTCAGCAAGCAGTTCCGTTCGCGAGTGAAGACGAAGAGGCCTCAAATCCGCTTCCGCCGAGGTTCGTCGCGACCGCTTCCTTCCTTTCCGTCTCCGACCATCGACGGGTACCTCGGATCCGGACGTCCAGTGTTCGATTCGTCTTGTTGCGGCCGTAATCTTCGGTTCTTGAGGTACGCCCTTCATCTTGTATACTTTCCCTACTTCAATGCGCCTCACTTTGATGAATGAAATTCAACACCTTTTGTTTAGTAGTTAACCGAAGTCATTACATGCGATCCGAATCGACTATTCCCCGCAGCAAACATGTACATAGATCTGAAAAGGTGCTAGGGTTTTTTTTATGCGAGTCAACCACCGGCGGAATAACCTTGTTATTTACCAAACGATGGGAAGTCCAAACCTTGTCCTATTGCTCTGCCGATTCGCATTAACTTCATAGCCTAGATTATGGGCTAAACTATGAAGGTTCGTTAAACTGTCATGTGTGGTGCCACAATTTTTTGGTCCCTACTACCAAGTAAAAATGACGATTTGGTAATGTTTGTTCCAGAGACAACTGATCTCCTTTTGTTGACATACATGTGCATGATTCATCCTAGGTTAACCGAAAACGTCTTACCTTACCCGCGCCTAAGTAATGCTAATTGTATACTTCACAAGTTCAATGTGTGATCTACATTTGAGATGGTCCTGACTTCATTATTTAGTGTGAGTCAAGTTCAGTACAAGCAGCAGGTGTAATGTAATGTCCAATTTGTATTGGTCTCCTTTAAGAGGGTTGTCACCCTTTGGTACCAATGCATGCTACAACAAATGTTTGACCTTCATATAGTTGATCTGTAAATGCTGACAGCAACTAGATGTCTTGGTTGTGTTCACCAATATTTGGTTGTTCACATAGATGTTCAGTCTGCTAGTTTTTTCTTTGGTTACGTGGACAACATTGTTTGTTGATTTACAGATGGGCTTTGAATTATGATCATGAATGTGCCTCATCTTCTGTGCAAATCATGAGTTGTTCATATATGTTGAACTATAGGTTTTTATCATGGGCATAAATTTTTTGTACATCAATGTGCGTCTTCTTCTGTATACATCATGACTTGTTCGATAATTTTTCACGTGATTGACTGCATCATCATGTGTTTCAACCATTACTTGTTCAAGTTTTTTGCAACACTCACCTGTTTGCACATTATTTGACAATGAAGTTAATGGTTCAATTCATGTATCCTATTTAAAGAACCGACATATTACTTCTACTTACAATTAGGTTACTCCTTTGACCTGAGGTAACCCCAATACCTCTCAGCTTAACCATGCCTACTTCATGGTCATTGTACATTTCATAACTTGTAATGTAGAGTTCAATATATCTTTGGTTAGTCATATAGTTCATGAGTACATCATGAGAAGTACAAGTTTTTAAAGTTCAGAAACATACATTGGCCTGTTCAAAATCATCATCACTATGTCAGATAAATCTCTATGTCCATGTACTACACTTTATTTCAAGTTCATTGTCATACATTCGTATAAATATTCTGAACATTATCAGTCAAGCTTTCACTAAGTTCTTTATGTTCCTGCCATCAATATGAGTCATGCTTTTGTAATCATTACATGTCCCTGCCTATATTTTTGTTCATGTTTTTGGGAACTTTTTCATTCGAATAGGCTATATGGTTTCTTAGGGTATGCACGTGTTACTTCATATATTACTTCTTTGCAGCACACTTGATAATGGCATCCTCGACAGAAGAAAAAAATGAAGGCTTTGCTTAAAGTCCTTGTAGACTGTGCCGAGGATGCCACAAAATCCCTGGGTGGTTTAGTAGATCATGCTTTAGACCACATGCATGATGAAGAGATCATAGCTAGAACCTTGTTTGCCATGAAAGAAAAACTTGAATTGTTATAGCAAGATGCCTTAGAGGCAAAAGTTCAAGCTTTTCCAGAAATTGCTAAGTACGACGGGGATGACATAAGTGTTGAACCTACATCTCCGTCGACCCCTCCAACAGTTACTGATCCATCTGTTGATGAAGAGGAGTTCTACTGCCCCGATGTCAGTGATGAGTGGTACTTCAGCGATTCTGATAGGTCAACGCGTAATAGCTACTAGAATATTTATTAGCTCCATGTATTCTAGTTAAAGTTGGAGGATATCCTTTTGAACTTCCAAGTAGTTGTGTTCTGTCACCAACTGTTAGGTTGTGTGCTTGCAAACGACAGTACCAGTTGTCATGTATGTCTAAGTCTAAGTGGTACCTCGTGACCATAAGCTAGAATGATGTAATGAATTATGTAGTATGTCTACTATGTTGACTCTTATTTGTTCTTGTGCTATTGTTCCTAGTGAAACAGTTGATGAGAACTTTTAATTATTACTCTGCTCGTTCAAATGCTTAGTCTCTTCTTATGTTTACCTGGTTTTGTCGATTCAATTCAGTTTATGCCATATCACTAAATGTCTGCCATGTCCAACAATACTAGCATGGACCCAGCAAACAATGCCACCTCTTCGCAGCCGATGTCAAATACCTCAAGTGGCCAGCAATTTCCACCTCCACCCCCTTTATGGCCTACGGGCTTCATGCACCAGACTCCTATGGATTGCAACATGATGGGAAACCTTAATTTTCCTAGTCTTGGTCAAGGTCCAACAACAATGTGGGCTCCCATGCAGACAGCAAATACTAGTTCCCAATCTACCATGATTCCGGCCTCACAATCTGCACTCTATTGGAATCATTACATGAACTTTGTGAGGAATCCTCTTGGTTCAGTTGGAGTGAATCCTTTTCCAGAATCTTATCCTCCATCACATACTAGTACACCATTGCAGGGTTCCAATACTATACCTTGATTACCTGTAAACTTGGAGTCAGATGCTGAACATAGTGTTCAGGACATCAATAGTCCAGAAAAAAATGCACCTCTAGTTCAGAAACAAAAGAAATCGAAGGAACAAAACTTTACTGCTCCAGAATACATCCTCCTTTGCACTACATGGTTGCAAATTAGTAGTGACCCTATTGTGCACACTGGACAAAGGAGGGAGGGGCTTTGGGCTCGAATTGAAAAAAGGTACAACGAACAAAGGGGGGACTTCCCTTGTTGAAAGGGAAATGTGCCCTTGGGCCATTTCTAAGTATTTTGGTGATTGAGTGCCAACACAAGTGCTTAAATGTGAATTTGTGTCCATGGATGAACAAAGTGCAAATCATGAAGTAAAGGTATGTTTCTAAGCCTTAGTACATTGGTTTTGTGTACTAATATACTTGTCTAAGTGTTAGAAACAGAAAGAAGAAGAAAAGAAAAGAGAAGAAAAAGACTTGGCTGTGTACAGCCAAGACTCAGCTCGGTCTGGCACACCGGACTGTCCGGTGTGCACCGGACTGTCCGGTGTGCACCGGACAGTGTCCGGTGCGCCAGGCTGACTCGGCGCGAACAGGCCGCTCTCGGGAATTCGCCGACGGCGTACGGCTAAAATTCACCGGACTGTCCGGTGTGCATCGGACTGTCCGGTGAGCCAACGGTCGGACGGTCCAACGGTCGGCAGCGCAATCAGCGCGAGACACGTGGCCGAGCCAACGGTCGGATGGGGGCACCGGACTGTCCGGTGTGCACCGGACATGTCCGGTGCGCCAACGGCTCCCAGATCTGCAACGGTCTGCAACGGTCGGCTTCGCTATTTAAGGAAAGAAATCGGGCACCGGACAGTGTCCGGTGTGCACCGGACTGTCCGGTGCACCCGACGACAGAAGGCAAGGATAGCCTTCCAGATTTGCTCTCAACGGCTCCTAGCTGCCTTGGGGCTATAAAAGGGACCCCTAGGCGCATGGAGGAGATACACAAGCAACCTTAGAGCATTCTTGATCATCCACACTCAGTCTTTGCGCATTCGATTGTCATTCTAAGTGATTCGAGCTCCGTTCTAGTGAGAACTTTGAGATAGTCTTTTGAGCTCGATTCTTGGCCGTGTGTGTGCGCATTTCGCTGTGGATTTGTGTGTGTTGCTTCCCTCCTTTACTCTGTGCTTCTTTGTGATCATATACTTGTAAGGGCAAGAGACTCCAATTTGTGGAGATTCCTTGCAAACGGGATATTGAAAGGCAAAACAAAACACCGTGGTATTCAAGTTGGTCTTTGGACCGCTTGAGAGGGGTTGATTGCAACCCTCGTCCGTTGGGACGCCACAACGTGGAGTAGGCAAGCGTTGGTCTTGGCCGAACCACGGGATAAACCACTGTGCCATCTCTGTGATTGATCTTCTGTGGTTATTGTGTTTTGTTGAGACTTCTCTCTAAGCCACTTGGTGATTATTGTACTAACCCTTAACAAGTTTTTGTGGCTTAAGTTTTAAAGTTTCACAGGATCACCTATTCACCCCCCTCTAGGTGCTCTCAATTGGTATCGGAGCCGTTCTCTTCAAGAAAGGGACTAATCGCCCGAAGAGATGGATCCTAAGGGGAAGGGTATCGTGATCAACGACAAAGAGAAGGAATCTGTTGGGGACTTGTTCTCAAATGCTAAGAGTTAAGAACAAGGCAACACAGAAAATATTAGATATTAAGGCCCTTCGTCCTTCATCACGTTATATCCTTTCGAAATATAAGGGACTTCGGACGAAGGTTACGAAGGACGTACCTTCGTAAACATAATAATGAAGGATGAAGTATTCATGTAAATCATGATGTATAAAATAGACATTCAAATCTTGTCATAGAATCATTTTCATTCTTATTAACATGAACGAATATAAACGATTTCAAATTACAAATGTACCTTCGGTCCTGAGGAAGGTGAGAGCACAAGTGTGATGCGAAGGCAAATAGCAGGTTCGCGTGAACAGTACAGGGGTACTGTTCATCTATTTATAGGCACAGGTCGCAGCCTGTGACAAATTACAATTATGCCCCTTACAAAAGTTTACAACATTGACTCAGACCTCCATGGATAAAAAGGTCATTCTATCTCTATGTCGGTTTGTAATGCCGAAGCTCCATGAAAAGGAACCTTCGGCCATCTCTTGGAGACGACTTCAGCCGAAGCTGCTTCTTAGTGCAAGACCTTCGGCGCACCGAAGCACGACCCCAACAGTAGCCCCTTTCGCGGTGCTAGATCGTTTTTCGTAACGAGCTTGACCCGTGAAAAAAGCCTCTTCAGCTTCGGGAAGCCGAAGTTCAAATGCTAAGAGTTAAGAACAAGGCAACACAGAAAATATTAGATATTAAGGCCCTTCGTCCTTCATCACGTTATATCCTTTCGGAATATAAGGGACTTCGGACGAAGGTTACGAAGGACGTACCTTCGTAAACATAATAATGAAGGATGAAGTATTCATGTAAATCATGATGTATAAAATAGACATTCAAATCTTGTCATAGAATCATTTTCATTCTTATTAACATGAACGAATATAAACGATTTCAAATTACAAATGTACCTTCGGTCCTGAGGAAGGTGAGAGCACAAGTGTGATGCGAAGGCAAATAGCAGGTTCGCGTGAACAGTACAGGGGTACTGTTCATCTATTTATAGGCACAGGTCGCAGCCTGTGACAAATTACAATTATGCCCCTTACAAAAGTTTACAACATTGACTCAGACCTCCATGGATAAAAAGGTCATTCTATCTCTATGTCGGTTTGTAATGCCGAAGCTCCATGAAAAGGAACCTTCGGCCATCTCTTGGAGACGACTTCAGCCGAAGCTGCTTCTTCGTGCAAGACCTTCGGCGCACCGAAGCACGACCCCAACAGAATCCTTCATCAACGAGCCGAAGGACGACAAGCCTACCGACTCCGGCTCGGGTCATAGACGGAAGGAAGGGAAGAAGAAGAAGACAAGGCGCATCATGGAGATCATCTACTACGACGACAGCGATGAATCTACTTCTTCCCAAAAGGACGATGACCACAACGACTACAAAAAGACGGTCAATTCGAACTTTTCATTTGATTATTCTCGTATTCAACATAGTTCGAATTCGCATTTGCTTTCCATTCCTCTTGGCAAACCTCCACACTTCGATGGGGAGGACTACGGATTTTGGAGTCACAAAATGCGTAGTCACTTATTCTCTCTCCATCCAAGCATTTGGGAGATTGTAGAGAATGGAATGAAGTTTGATAGCTCGGATAACTCTATGCTCATAAATGAACAAATCCATAGAAATGCACAAGCTACTACTGTTCTCTTAGCGTCCTTGTGCAGGGAAGAGTACAACAAGGTGAGCGGCTTGGACAATGCCAAGCAAATATGGGACACCCTCAAGATCTCTCACGAGGGGAATGACATCACCATGCTCACCAAAATGGAGTTGGTGGAGGGCGAGCTTGGATGATTCGCCATGATAAGGGGAGAGGAGCCAACCCAAACGTACAACCGGCTCAAGACCCTCATCAACAAAATAAGGAGCTACGGAAGCACGCGATGGAAGGACCACGACGTCGTCCGCCTAATGCTAAGGTCCTTTACCGTTCTTGATCCTCATCTCGTGAACAATATTCATGAGAATCCCAGGTACACGATGATGACGCCCGAGGAGGTACTCGGAAAATTCGTAAGCGGGCGGATGATGATCAAGGAGGCGAGATACGTCGACGAAGCATTGAACGGTCCAATCCACGAGTCTCAACCCATCGCTCTCAAGGCAACAAGGAGCAAGGAGCCGCTACCCAGCAAGGTGGCGCAAGTTGAGGCGGCCGGGCTCAATGATGAAGAGATGGCTCTCATCATCAAGAGATTCAAGACGGCGCTAAATGGTCGCAAGGAGCAACCAAGGAAGACCAAGACAAAGGGGAAGCGCTCATGCTTCAAATGTGGTAAGGTTGGTCATTTCATTGCTAACTGTCCCGATAATGAAAGTGACCAGGAAAAGGGGAACAAAAGGGAGAAGAAGAAGCATTACAAGAAGGCCAAGGGCGAGGCACATATCGGAAAGGAGTGGGATTCGGATTGCTCCTCCTCCGACTCCGACAATGAAGGACTCGCCGCCACCACCTTCAACAAGTCATCTCTCTTCCCCAACGAGCGTCACACTTGCCTCATGGCAAGGGAGAAGAAAGTAAGCACTCATGATACTAGTACTTCTTCAAGTGAGGATGAGTCTAGTGATGATGATGAAATAGATTACTCATGCTTATTCAAGAGATTAGATAGATCTAAAATTAATAAGATTAATGAGTTGATTGATGCTTTGAATGACAAGAATAGATTACTAGAAAAACAAGAGGATCTTTTATATGAGGAGCATGATAAATTTGTTAGTGCACAAAATTCTCTTGCTCTAGAAATTAAAAGAAATGAAATGCTTTCTAGTGAATTATCTACTTGTCATGAAACTATCTCTACTTTAAAAGGTGTTAACAATGATTTAAATGCTAAACTAGTAGAAGCAAATAAATCTAACTCTTGTGTTGAACATGTTGAAATTTGCACTAGGTGTAAGGATGTTGATATTAATGCTTGTTGTGAACACCTAGTTTCAATTTCCAAACTAAGTGATGAATTGGCTAGTCTTAATGCCCAACTTAAGACTAGCAAAAGTGAATTTGATAAGTTAAAATTTGCAAGGGATGCCTATACAATTGGAAGACATCCCTCAATTAAGGATGGGCTTGGCTTCAAGAGGGAAGCCAAGAACTTAACAAGCCATAAGGCTCCCAACTTCGTCAAGGAGAAAGGGAAGGCCCCTATGGCTAGTAGTGCTAAAAAGAACCATGCCTTCTTGTATCATGATAGGAGACAAACTAGAAATGTTTATAGAAGTTATAATGCTTATGATGATTTTGACTCTCATGCCATGTTTGCTTCTAGTTCTTCCTATATGCATGGTAGAAATATGTCTAGGAGAAATGCTATTCATCATGTGCCTAGGAAGAATATTATTCATGCTCCTAGGAAAGTAGTGAATGAACCTTCTACAATTTATTGCGCTTTGAATGCTTCCTTTGCTATTTGTAGAAAGAATAGGAAAATAGTTGCTAGGAAATTAGGGGCAAAATGCAAGGGAGACAAAACTTGCATTTGGGTCCCTAAGGATATTTGTGCTAACCTTGCAGGACCCAACATGAGTTGGGTACCTAAGACCCAAGCCTAAAATTGCCTTGCAGGTTTATGCATCCGGGGGTTCAAGCTGGATTATCGACAGCGGATGCACAAACCATATGACGGGGGAGAAGAAAATGTTCACCTCCTACGTAAAAAATAAGGATTCCCAAGATTCAATTATATTCGGTGATGGGAATCAAGGCAAGGTAAAAGGGTTAGGTAAAATTGCAATTTCTAATGAGCACTCAATATCAAATGTGTTTTTAGTTGAGTCTCTTGGTTACAACTTGCTATCTGTTAGTCAACTATGCAATATGGGATATAATTGTCTTTTTACTAACGTAGATGTGTCTGTCTTTAGAAGATGTGATGGTTCACTAGCTTTTAAGGGTGTACTAGACGGCAAGCTTTACTTAGTTGATTTTGCAAAAGAAGAGGCCGGTCTAGATGCATGCTTAATGGCTAAGACTTGCATGGGCTGGCTGTGGCATCGCCGCTTAGCACATGTGGGGATGAAGAACCTCCACAAGCTTCTAAAGGGAGAACACGTGATAGGTCTAACCAATGTTTATTTCGAAAAAGATAGACCTTGTGCAGCTTGTCAAGCAGGTAAACAAGTAGGAGGAGCACATCACAGCAAGAATGTGATGACCACGTCAAGACCTCTGGAGCTGCTGCATATGGACCTCTTCGGACCCGTCGCCTATCTAAGCATAGGAGGAAGTAAGTATGGTCTAGTTATTGTTGATGACTTTTCCCGCTTCACTTGGGTGTTCTTTTTGCAGGATAAGTCTGAAACCCAAGGGACCCTCAAGCGCTTCCTCAGGAGAGCTCAAAATGAGTTTGAGCTCAAGGTAAAGAAGATAAGGAGCGACAACGGGTCCGAGTTCAAGAACCTTCAAGTGGAGGAGTTCCTTGAGGAGGAAGGGATCAAGCACGAGTTCTCCGCTCCCTACACACCACAGCAAAATGGTGTGGTAGAGAGGAAGAACAGGACACTGATCGATATGGTGAGGACGATGCTTGGAGAGTTCAAGACCCCCGAGTGCTTTTGGTCAGAAGCCGTGAACACGGCTTGCCACGCCATAAACAGGGTCTACCTTCACCGCCTCCTCAAGAAGACGTCGTATGAGCTACTAACCGGTAACAAACCCAATGTATCTTACTTTCGTGTATTTGGGAGCAAGTGCTACATTTTGGTGAAAAAGGGTAGAAATTCTAAGTTTGCTCCCAAAGATGTAGAAGGGTTTTTATTAGGTTATGATTCAAATACAAAGGCGTATAGGGTCTTCAACAAATCATCGGGTTTGGTTGAAGTCTCTAGCGACGTTGTATTTGATGAGACTAATGGCTCTCCAAGAGAGCAAGTTGTTGATTGTGATGATGTAGATGAAGAAGATGTTCCGACGGCCGCTATACGAACCATGGCGATTGGAGAAGTGCGGCCACAGGAACAAGATGAACGAGATCAATCTTCTTCCTCAACAACGGTGCATCCCCCAACTCAAGACGATGAACAGGTTCATCAACAGGAGGCGTATGATCAAGGGGGAGCACAAGATGATCATGTGATGGAGGAAGAAGCGCAACCGGCACCTCCAACCCAAGTTCGAGCGATGATTCAAAGGGATCATCCCGTCGACCAAATTCTTGGTGACATTAGCAAGGGAGTAACTACTCGGTCTCGACTAGTTAATTTTTGTGAACATTACTCTTTTGTCTCTTCTATTGAGCCTTTCAGGGTAGAGGAGGCCTTGCTAGATCCGGATTGGGTGTTGGCCATGCAGGAGGAACTTTACAACTTCAAGCGCAATGAAGTTTGGACGCTGGTGCCTCGTCCCAAGCAAAATGTTGTGGGAACCAAGTGGGTGTTCCGCAACAAACAGGACGAGCACGGGGTGGTGACGAGGAACAAGGCTCGACTTGTGGCAAAAGGTTATGCCCAAGTCGCAGGTTTGGACTTTGAGGAGACTTTTGCTCCTGTGGCTAGGCTAGAGTCCATTCGTATCTTGCTAGCGTATGCCGCTCACCATTCTTTCAGGTTGTACCAAATGGATGTGAAGAGCGCTTTCCTCAACGGGCCAATAAAGGAGGAGGTGTACGTGGAGCAACCCCCTGGCTTTGAGGATGAACGGTACCCCGACCACGTGTGTAAGCTCTCTAAGGCGCTCTATGGACTTAAGCAAGCCCCAAGAGCATGGTATGAATGCCTTAGAGACTTTTTAATTGCTAATGCTTTCAAGGTTGGGAAAGCCGATCCAACTCTTTTTACTAAGACTTGCGATGGTGATTTGTTTGTGTGCCAAATTTATGTCGATGACATAATATTTGGTTCTACTAACCAAAAGTCTTGTGAAGAGTTTAGCAGGGTAATGACGCAGAAATTCGAGATGTCGATGATGGGCGAGTTGACCTACTTCCTTGGGTTCCAAGTGAAGCAACTCAAGGACGACACCTTCATCTCCCAAACGAAGTACACACAAGATTTGCTAAAGAGGTTTGGGATGAAGGACGCCAAGCCCGCAAAGACGCCGATGGGGACCGACGGACACACCGACCTCAACAAAGGAGGTAAGTCCGTTGATCAAAAGGCATACCGGTCAATGATAGGGTCATTACTTTACTTATGTGCTAGTAGACCGGATATTATGCTTAGCGTATGCATGTGTGCTAGATTTCAATCCGATCCTAAGGAGTGTCACATAGTGGCTGTGAAGCGAATTCTCCGATATTTAGTCGCTACGCCTTGCTTCGGGATCTGGTATCCAAAGGGGTCTAACTTTGACTTGATTGGGTACTCAGATTCCGACTATGCTGGATGTAAGGTCGATAGGAAGAGTACATCGGGGACGTGCCAATTCTTAGGAAGGTCCCTGGTGTCATGGAACTCTAAGAAACAAACCTCCGTTGCCCTATCCACCGCTGAGGCCGAGTACGTTGCCGCAGGACAGTGTTGTGCGCAACTACTTTGGATGAGGCAAACCCTCAGGGACTTTGGCTACAATCTGAGCAAAGTCCCACTCCTATGTGATAATGAGAGTGCTATCCGAATAGCGGAAAATCCTGTTGAGCACAGCCGCACAAAGCACATTGACATCCGGCATCACTTTCTGAGAGACCACCAGCAAAAGGGAGATATCGAAGTGTTTCATGTTAGCACCGAGAACCAGCTAGCCGATATCTTTACCAAGCCTTTAGATGAGAAGACCTTTTGCAGGCTGCGTAGTGAGCTCAATATCTTAGATTCACGGAACTTGGATTGAAATGTAGTATACATGTGTTTATGCCTTTGATCATGTCCATTCTGCATTTTGTTGCTTATTATGGTGCTCAAGTTGTACAAACACTCCCTGGACCTCACAAGTCCGTTGCAAAGTGATGCACATGTTTAGGGGGAGATGTGTTACAACTTGACCCTTTGAGACTAACCATATGCTTGAGTTTGCTTGATTTAGTCTCGAAGGAGAATTGAAAGGGAAAAGGTGGACTTGGACCATGAAAGACTTCCACTGCACTCCGATGAGAGGGTAACTTATTCCAAGTCCATCTCATTGCCATTTGCTCTAAAATTGAAGATTTTGGTGAGGCAATGGGGTTAAAGGGCCAAGATTGATCCCGTTTTGGTGCTTGATGCCAAAGGGGGAGAAAATAAAGGCCAAAGCAATAAATGGATCAGCTACCACTTGAGGATTTTGAAAATAGTAGAATAGAGCTTTTGGTTTGTCAAAACTCTTTTATTGTCTCTTTTGTCAAAAGTTGGCTTCTTGTGGGGAGAAGTAGTAATTATGAAAAAAAGGGGGAGTTTTTGAAATCTTTGATCAATCTCTTTTGGAATGACTCTCTTTATGCTTCAACATGTGTGTTTGACTTAGAGATAGAGATTTGAGTTTGATTTGCAAAAACAAACCAAGTGGTGGCAAAGGATGATCCATATATGCTAAAATTGAATCAAAATAAATTTGAATTTTATTTGAAGTGAGTTTGCACTTGTTTGCTTTATGTTGTGTTGGCATAAATCACCAAAAAGGGGGAGATTGAAAGGGAAATGTGCCCTTGGGCCATTTCTAAGTATTTTGGTGATTGAGTGCCAACACAAGTGCTTAAATGTGAATTTGTGTCCATGGATGAACAAAGTGCAAATCATGAAGTAAAGGTATGTTTCTAAGCCTTAGTACATTGGTTTTGTGTACTAATATACTTGTCTAAGTGTTAGAAACAGAAAGAAGAAGAAAAGAAAAGAGAAGAAAAAGACTTGGCTGTGTACAGCCAAGACTCAGCTCGGTCTGGCACACCGGACTGTCCGGTGTGCACCGGACAGTGTCCGGTGCGCCAGGCTGACTCGGCGCGAACAGGCCGCTCTCGGGAATTCGCCGACGGCATACGGCTAAAATTCACCGGACTGTCCGGTGTGCACCGGACTGTCCGGTGAGCCAACGGTCGGACGGTCCAACGGTCGGCAGCGCAATCAGCGCGAGACACGTGGCCGAGCCAACGGTCGGATGGGGGCACCGGACTGTCCGGTGTGCACCGGACATGTCCGGTGCGCCAACGCCTCCCAGATCTGCAACGGTCTGCAACGGTCGGCTTCGCTATTTAAGGAAAGAAATCGGGCACCGGACTGTCCGGTGCACCCGACGACAGAAGGCAAGGATAGCCTTCCAGATTTGCTCTCAACGGCTCCTAGCTGCCTTGGGGCTATAAAAGGGACCCCTAGGCGCATGGAGGAGATACACAAGCAACCTTAGAGCATTCTTGATCATCCACACTCAGTCTTTGCGCATTCGATTGTCATTCTAAGTGATTCGAGCTCCGTTCTAGTGAGAACTTTGAGATAGTCTTTTGAGCTCGATTCTTGGCCGTGTGTGTGCGCATTTCGCTGTGGATTTGTGTGTGTTGCTTCCCTCCCTTACTCTGTGCTTCTTTGTGATCATATACTTGTAAGGGCAAGAGACTCCAATTTGTGGAGATTCCTTGCAAACGGGATATTGAAAGGCAAAACAAAACACCGTGGTATTCAAGTTGGTCTTTGGACCGCTTGAGAGGGGTTGATTGCAACCCTCGTCCGTTGGGACGCCACAACGTGGAGTAGGCAAGCGTTGGTCTTGGCCGAACCACGGGATAAACCACTGTGCCATCTCTGTGATTGATCTTCTGTGGTTATTGTGTTTTGTTGAGACTTCTCTCTAAGCCACTTGGTGATTATTGTACTAACCCTTAACAAGTTTTTGTGGCTTAAGTTTTAAAGTTTCACAGGATCACCTATTCACCCCCCTCTAGGTGCTCTCAATTGGTATCGGAGCCGTTCTCTTCAAGAAAGGGACTAATCGCCCGAAGAGATGGATCCTAAGGGGAAGGGTATCGTGATCAACGACAAAGAGAAGGAATCCTTCATCAACGAGCCGAAGGACGACAAGCCTACCGACTCCGGCTCGGGTCATAGACGGAAGGAAGGGAAGAAGAAGAAGACAAGGCGCATCATGGAGATCATCTACTACGACGACAGCGATGAATCTACTTCTTCCTAAAAGGACGATGACCACAACGACTACAAAAAGACGGTCAATTCGAACTTTTCATTTGATTATTCTCGTATTCAACATAGTTCGAATTCGCATTTGCTTTCCATTCCTCTTGGCAAACCTCCACACTTCGATGGGGAGGACTACGGATTTTGGAGTCACAAAATACGTAGTCACTTATTCTCTCTCCATCCAAGCATTTGGGAGATTGTAGAGAATGGAATGAAGTTTGATAGCTCGGATAACTCTATGCTCATAAATGAACAAATCCATAGAAATGCACAAGCTACTACTGTTCTCTTAGCGTCCTTGTGCAGGGAAGAGTACAACAAGGTGAGCGGCTTGGACAATGCCAAGCAAATATGGGACACCCTCAAGATCTCTCACGAGGGGAATGACATCACCATGCTCACCAAAATGGAGTTGGTGGAGGGCGAGCTTGGATGATTCGCCATGATAAGGGGAGAGGAGCCAACCCAAACGTACAACCGGCTCAAGACCCTCATCAACAAAATAAGGAGCTACGGAAGCACGCGATGGAAGGACCACGACGTCGTCCGCCTAATGCTAAGGTCCTTTACCGTTCTTGATCCTCATCTCGTGAACAATATTCATGAGAATCCCAGGTACACGATGATGACGCCCGAGGAGGTACTCGGAAAATTCGTAAGCGGGCGGATGATGATCAAGGAGGCGAGATACGTCGACGAAGCATTGAACGGTCCAATCCACGAGTCTCAACCCATCGCTCTCAAGGCAACAAGGAGCAAGGAGCCGCTACCCAGCAAGGTGGCGCAAGTTGAGGCGGCCGGGCTCAATGATGAAGAGATGGCTCTCATCATCAAGAGATTCAAGACGGCGCTAAATGGTCGCAAGGAGCAACCAAGGAAGACCAAGACAAAGGGGAAGCGCTCATGCTTCAAATGTGGTAAGGTTGGTCATTTCATTGCTAACTGTCCCGATAATGAAAGTGACCAGGAAAAGGGGAACAAAAGGGAGAAGAAGAAGCATTACAAGAAGGCCAAGGGCGAGGCACATATCGGAAAGGAGTGGGATTCGGATTGCTCCTCCTCCGACTCCGACAATGAAGGACTCGCCGCCACCACCTTCAACAAGTCATCTCTCTTCCCCAACGAGCGTCACACTTGCCTCATGGCAAGGGAGAAGAAAGTAAGCACTCATGATACTAGTACTTCTTCAAGTGAGGATGAGTCTAGTGATGATGATGAAATAGATTACTCATGCTTATTCAAGGGATTAGATAGATCTAAAATTAATAAGATTAATGAGTTGATTGATGCTTTGAATGACAAGAATAGATTACTAGAAAAACAAGAGGATCTTTTATATGAGGAGCATGATAAATTTGTTAGTGCACAAAATTCTCTTGCTCTAGAAATTAAAAGAAATGAAATGCTTTCTAGTGAATTATCTACTTGTCATGAAACTATCTCTACTTTAAAAGGTGTTAACAATGATTTAAATGCTAAACTAGTAGAAGCAAATAAATCTAACTCTTGTGTTGAACATGTTGAAATTTGCACTAGGTGTAAGGATGTTGATATTAATGCTTGTTGTGAACACCTAGTTTCAATTTCCAAACTAAGTGATGAATTGGCTAGTCTTAATGCCCAACTTAAGACTAGCAAAAGTGAATTTGATAAGTTAAAATTTGCAAGGGATGCCTATACAATTGGAAGACATCCCTCAATTAAGGATGGGCTTGGCTTCAAGAGGGAAGCCAAGAACTTAACAAGCCATAAGGCTCCCAACTTCGTCAAGGAGAAAGGGAAGGCCCCTATGGCTAGTAGTGCTAAAAAGAACCATGCCTTCTTGTATCATGATAGGAGACAAACTAGAAATGTTTATAGAAGTTATAATGCTTATGATGATTTTGACTCTCATGCCATGTTTGCTTCTAGTTCTTCCTATATGCATGGTAGAAATATGTCTAGGAGAAATGCTATTCATCATGTGCCTAGGAAGAATATTATTCATGCTCCTAGGAAAGTAGTGAATGAACCTTCTACAATTTATTGCGCTTTGAATGCTTCCTTTGCTATTTGTAGAAAGAATAGGAAAATAGTTGCTAGGAAATTAGGGGCAAAATGCAAGGGAGACAAAACTTGCATTTGGGTCCCTAAGGATATTTGTGCTAACCTTGCAGGACCCAACATGAGTTGGGTACCTAAGACCCAAGCCTAAAATTGCCTTGCAGGTTTATGCATCCGGGGGTTCAAGCTGGATTATCGACAGCGGATGCACAAACCATATGACGGGGGAGAAGAAAATGTTCACCTCCTACGTAAAAAATAAGGATTCCCAAGATTCAATTATATTCGGTGATGGGAATCAAGGCAAGGTAAAAGGGTTAGGTAAAATTGCAATTTCTAATGAGCACTCAATATCAAATGTGTTTTTAGTTGAGTCTCTTGGTTACAACTTGCTATCTGTTAGTCAACTATGCAATATGGGATATAATTGTCTTTTTACTAACGTAGATGTGTCTGTCTTTAGAAGATGTGATGGTTCACTAGCTTTTAAGGGTGTACTAGACGGCAAGCTTTACTTAGTTGATTTTGCAAAAGAAGAGGCCGGTCTAGATGCATGCTTAATGGCTAAGACTTGCATGGGCTGGCTGTGGCATCGCCGCTTAGCACATGTGGGGATGAAGAACCTCCACAAGCTTCTAAAGGGAGAACACGTGATAGGTCTAACCAATGTTTATTTCGAAAAAGATAGACCTTGTGCAGCTTGTCAAGCAGGTAAACAAGTAGGAGGAGCACATCACAGCAAGAATGTGATGACCACGTCAAGACCTCTGGAGCTGCTGCATATGGACCTCTTCGGACCCGTCGCCTATCTAAGCATAGGAGGAAGTAAGTATGGTCTAGTTATTGTTGATGACTTTTCCCGCTTCACTTGGGTGTTCTTTTTGCAGGATAAGTCTGAAACCCAAGGGACCCTCAAGCGCTTCCTCAGGAGAGCTCAAAATGAGTTTGAGCTCAAGGTAAAGAAGATAAGGAGCGACAACGGGTCCGAGTTCAAGAACCTTCAAGTGGAGGAGTTCCTTGAGGAGGAAGGGATCAAGCACGAGTTCTCCGCTCCCTACACACCACAACAAAATGGTGTGGTAGAGAGGAAGAACAGGACACTGATCGATATGGCGAGGACGATGCTTGGAGAGTTCAAGACCCCCGAGTGCTTTTGGTCGGAAGCCGTGAACACGGCTTGCCACGCCATAAACAGGGTCTACCTTCACCGCCTCCTCAAGAAGACGTCGTATGAGCTACTAACCGGTAACAAACCCAATGTATCTTACTTTCGTGTATTTGGGAGCAAGTGCTACATTTTGGTGAAAAAGGGTAGAAATTCTAAGTTTGCTCCCAAAGATGTAGAAGGGTTTTTATTAGGTTATGATTCAAATACAAAGGCGTATAGGGTCTTCAACAAATCATCGGGTTTGGTTGAAGTCTCTAGCGACGTTGTATTTGATGAGACTAATGGCTCTCCAAGAGAGCAAGTTGTTGATTGTGATGATGTAGATGAAGAAGATGTTCCGACGGCCGCTATACGAACCATGGCGATTGGAGAAGTGCGGCCACAGGAACAAGATGAACGAGATCAATCTTCTTCCTCAACAACGGTGCATCCCCCAACTCAAGACGATGAACAGGTTCATCAACAGGAGGCGTATGATCAAGGGGGAGCACAAGATGATCATGTGATGGAGGAAGAAGCGCAACCGGCACCTCCAACCCAAGTTCGAGCGATGATTCAAAGGGATCATCCCGTCGACCAAATTCTTGGTGACATTAGCAAGGGAGTAACTACTCGGTCTCGACTAGTTAATTTTTGTGAACATTACTCTTTTGTCTCTTCTATTGAGCCTTTCAGGGTAGAGGAGGCCTTGCTAGATCCGGATTGGGTGTTGGCCATGCAGGAGGAACTTTACAACTTCAAGCGCAATGAAGTTTGGACGCTGGTGCCTCGTCCCAAGCAAAATGTTGTGGGAACCAAGTGGGTGTTCCGCAACAAACAGGACGAGCACGGGGTGGTGACGAGGAACAAGGCTCGACTTGTGGCAAAAGGTTATGCCCAAGTCGCAGGTTTGGACTTTGAGGAGACTTTTGCTCCTGTGGCTAGGCTAGAGTCCATTCGTATCTTGCTAGCGTATGCCGCTCACCATTCTTTCAGGTTGTACCAAATGGATGTGAAGAGCGCTTTCCTCAACGGGCCAATAAAGGAGGAGGTGTACGTGGAGCAACCCCCTGGCTTTGAGGATGAACGGTACCCCGACCACGTGTGTAAGCTCTCTAAGGCGCTCTATGGACTTAAGCAAGCCCCAAGAGCATGGTATGAATGCCTTAGAGACTTTTTAATTGCTAATGCTTTCAAGGTTGGGAAAGCCGATCCAACTCTTTTTACTAAGACTTGCGATGGTGATTTGTTTGTGTGCCAAATTTATGTCGATGACATAATATTTGGTTCTACTAACCAAAAGTCTTGTGAAGAGTTTAGCAGGGTAATGACGCAGAAATTCGAGATGTCGATGATGGGCGAGTTGACCTACTTCCTTGGGTTCCAAGTGAAGCAACTCAAGGACGACACCTTCATCTCCCAAACGAAGTACACACAAGATTTGCTAAAGAGGTTTGGGATGAAGGACGCCAAGCCCGCAAAGACGCCGATGGGGACCGACGGACACACCGACCTCAACAAAGGAGGTAAGTCCGTTGATCAAAAGGCATACCGGTCAATGATAGGGTCATTACTTTACTTATGTGCTAGTAGACCGGATATTATGCTTAGCGTATGCATGTGTGCTAGATTTCAATCCGATCCTAAGGAGTGTCACATAGTGGCTGTGAAGCGAATTCTCCGATATTTAGTCGCTACGCCTTGCTTCGGGATCTGGTATCCAAAGGGGTCTAACTTTGACTTGATTGGGTACTCAGATTCCGACTATGCTGGATGTAAGGTCGATAGGAAGAGTACATCGGGGACGTGCCAATTCTTAGGAAGGTCCCTGGTGTCATGGAACTCTAAGAAACAAACCTCCGTTGCCCTATCCACCGCTGAGGCCGAGTACGTTGCCGCAGGACAGTGTTGTGCGCAACTACTTTGGATGAGGCAAACCCTCAGGGACTTTGGCTACAATCTGAGCAAAGTCCCACTCCTATGTGATAATGAGAGTGCTATCCGAATAGCGGAAAATCCTGTTGAGCACAGCCGCACAAAGCACATTGACATCCGGCATCACTTTCTGAGAGACCACCAGCAAAAGGGAGATATCGAAGTGTTTCATGTTAGCACCGAGAACCAGCTAGCCGATATCTTTACCAAGCCTTTAGATGAGAAGACCTTTTGCAGGCTGCGTAGTGAGCTCAATATCTTAGATTCACGGAACTTGGATTGAAATGTAGTATACATGTGTTTATGCCTTTGATCATGTCCATTCTGCATTTTGTTGCTTATTATGGTGCTCAAGTTGTACAAACACTCCCTGGACCTCACAAGTCCGTTGCAAAGTGATGCACATGTTTAGGGGGAGATGTGTTACAACTTGACCCTTTGAGACTAACCATATGCTTGAGTTTGCTTGATTTAGTCTCGAAGGAGAATTGAAAGGGAAAAGGTGGACTTGGACCATGAAAGACTTCCACTGCACTCCGATGAGAGGGTAACTTATTCCAAGTCCATCTCATTGCCATTTGCTCTAAAATTGAAGATTTTGGTGAGGCAATGGGGTTAAAGGGCCAAGATTGATCCCGTTTTGGTGCTTGATGCCAAAGGGGGAGAAAATAAAGGCCAAAGCAATAAATGGATCAGCTACCACTTGAGGATTTTGAAAATAGTAGAATAGAGCTTTTGGTTTGTCAAAACTCTTTTATTGTCTCTTTTGTCAAAAGTTGGCTTCTTGTGGGGAGAAGTAGTAATTATGAAAAAAAGGGGGAGTTTTTGAAATCTTTGATCAATCTCTTTTGGAATGACTCTCTTTATGCTTCAACATGTGTGTTTGACTTAGAGATAGAGATTTGAGTTTGATTTGCAAAAACAAACCAAGTGGTGGCAAAGGATGATCCATATATGCTAAAATTGAATCAAAATAAATTTGAATTTTATTTGAAGTGAGTTTGCACTTGTTTGCTTTATGTTGTGTTGGCATAAATCACCAAAAAGGGGGAGATTGAAAGGGAAATGTGCCCTTGGGCCATTTCTAAGTATTTTGGTGATTGAGTGCCAACACAAGTGCTTAAATGTGAATTTGTGTCCATGGATGAACAAAGTGCAAATCATGAAGTAAAGGTATGTTTCTAAGCCTTAGTACATTGGTTTTGTGTACTAATATACTTGTCTAAGTGTTAGAAACAGAAAGAAGAAGAAAAGAAAAGAGAAGAAAAAGACTTGGCTGTGTACAGCCAAGACTCAGCTCGGTCTGGCACACCGGACTGTCCGGTGTGCACCGGACAGTGTCCGGTGCGCCAGGCTGACTCGGCGCGAACAGGCCGCTCTCGGGAATTCGCCGACGGCATACGGCTAAAATTCACCGGACTGTCCGGTGTGCACCGGACTGTCCGGTGAGCCAACGGTCGGACGGTCCAACGGTCGGCAGCGCAATCAGCGCGAGACACGTGGCCGAGCCAACGGTCGGATGGGGGCACCGGACTGTCCGGTGTGCACCGGACATGTCCGGTGCGCCAACGCCTCCCAGATCTGCAACGGTCTGCAACGGTCGGCTTCGCTATTTAAGGAAAGAAATCGGGCACCGGACTGTCCGGTGCACCCGACGACAGAAGGCAAGGATAGCCTTCCAGATTTGCTCTCAACGGCTCCTAGCTGCCTTGGGGCTATAAAAGGGACCCCTAGGCGCATGGAGGAGATACACAAGCAACCTTAGAGCATTCTTGATCATCCACACTCAGTCTTTGCGCATTCGATTGTCATTCTAAGTGATTCGAGCTCCGTTCTAGTGAGAACTTTGAGATAGTCTTTTGAGCTCGATTCTTGGCCGTGTGTGTGCGCATTTCGCTGTGGATTTGTGTGTGTTGCTTCCCTCCCTTACTCTGTGCTTCTTTGTGATCATATACTTGTAAGGGCAAGAGACTCCAATTTGTGGAGATTCCTTGCAAACGGGATATTGAAAGGCAAAACAAAACACCGTGGTATTCAAGTTGGTCTTTGGACCGCTTGAGAGGGGTTGATTGCAACCCTCGTCCGTTGGGACGCCACAACGTGGAGTAGGCAAGCGTTGGTCTTGGCCGAACCACGGGATAAACCACTGTGCCATCTCTGTGATTGATCTTCTGTGGTTATTGTGTTTTGTTGAGACTTCTCTCTAAGCCACTTGGTGATTATTGTACTAACCCTTAACAAGTTTTTGTGGCTTAAGTTTTAAAGTTTCACAGGATCACCTATTCACCCCCCCTCTAGGTGCTCTCACTTGTAGACTAAACAGAGCACTTAGTAGCAGATGGGATAAGATTAGAGCAGATGTCAGTAAGTTCTCAGGATACTACGCAAGAGTCCTAAGAGAGAAACAAAGTGGCTTAAGTGACGAGGATAAGGTTAGACATTTTGTACTTAATTTCTTTCATGTTCTACTAGCTGTCATTGTACATATTCTAATTGACATCGAACTTTGCAGACATCCAAGGCAGCTACATTGTTTGTTCATGAGGAGAACAAACCATTCCATTAAATGCATTGCTGGCATCAATTGAAGGGCGAACCGAAATGGGAGAGCATCTGTCAAGGACATTCGTTCAGAGGATTAAATGCAAAATCAATTGGATCTTCCGGTTGTCCATCAGTTGATGCACCAGAATCTGATAGCAGATGTGCTGGGTTGATAGGAAAATGGCCCCGTGGTCGTGATTACAGTAAAGCAGAGAGAAAGAAAGGTGCATCTTCTTCGTCTCCAGAATACTTAAGCCGATTGCAAGAAATTAATGAAAAACAAATACAGTGTTCCATAGAAAAGGGTGAAAAAAAGAAAAGTGTAGTGAAGAAGACAGGGAATTACAGAAAAAGAAATTGGAATTGGAAGCACAAAAGTTGAGCATTCGACAAAGGGAACTCAAACTTGAAGAAATCGAATCGGCCAAAAACCGTTTGCAGATGCTGCTGTCAACAAATGAAGAAGATGTTGATCCAGAAGTTTGGATTATGATGAAGGAACAAAAAAAGTTGCAGCAGTTCATATTTAATTTTGAGTAAACTTTAGCTGTGTTACATATCGTCGACCTGGTGTCTGAAACATCTTGAGACAATTTATCTAAGTTGCTTATGTAATATGTTTTTTGCAGAACATTATTAATTTGATCGAACCATTGTAAGTTAAGTTGTATGTTGTTGTATTACAAAATAATGAACTGGGCTATGATAAATGTTTGAAGTCTATTTGTTGCATTTCTATGTTATGGTTTACTTTGTACAACAAAATATGATGTATGTACTAAATTCTATTGGTATGATTGCACTTGCTACATAATAAGATGCATGTACTGCAAACCTTGATATGGTGTACTTGGGACAAAAAATTTATGTATGTAAACACAACTTAAGACGGCTGTCGGAACATATTTCATAGAATTGACGTAATTTATTCCAATACCCATAAATACGACATGAGAGTGCACATTACAAGTACTGAATTAAAGTTTGAACTAAGGTTCTATGAGACGACATTACTACATGCTGCCAGGACGAGCCCACAAATGCTCGACAAGATCATTTTATAGTGAGCTCGACCTTTCTTGGCGACGAAGATCGAAGTGGTTAATAACCCATTCGGCCCGTCCTTCTGCAATTATTTGAGATGGTTCAATCCCTGTCGGGGACCATAATTAGGGGTACCCCCGAGACTCCTAATCTCAGCTGGTAACCCCATCAGCACAAAGCTGCAAAGGCCTGATGGGCGCGATTAAGGTCAAGGCTCAGTCCACTCAAGGGACACAATCTCGCCTCGCCCGAGCCCAGCCTTGGGCAAAGGCAGCCGACCCCAGAGGATTCACGTCTCGCCCGAGGGCCCCCTCAAGCAACGGACACACCTTCGGCTCACCCGAGGCCCAGTCTTCGCAGAGAAGCAACCTTGGCCAGATCGCCACGCCAACCGACCGTATCGCAGGAGCATTTAATGCAAGGATCGCCTGATATCTTATCCTGACGCACTCTTCAGTCGACAAGCCAAAGTGACCGCAGTCACTTCGTCGCTCCACTGACCGACCTGACAAGAAAACAGCGCCACCTGCCCTGCTCCGACTGCCGTGCCACTCGCCAGAGTGAGGTCGACAGCGGCTAAGTCCAGCCTCGGGCGACATAGGAAGCTCCGCCTCGCCCGACCCCAGGGCTCGACCCCCGTCTCGGCCTCGGCTCTGGACGACGAACTCCGCCTCGCCCGACCCCAGGGCTCGGACTCGGCCTCGGCTCCGGGAGACGACGAACTCTGCCTCGCCCGACCCAGGGCTCGGACTCAGCCTCGGCTCTGGAAGACGACGAACTCCGCCTCGCCCGACCCCAGGGCTCGGACTCGGCCTCGGCTCTGGAAGACGACGAACTCCGCCTCGCCCGACCCTAGGGCTCGGACTCGGCCTCGGCTCCGGAAGACGACGAACTCCGCCTTGCTCAATCCCAGGGCTCGGACTCGGCCTCGGCTCCGGAAGACAATGGACTCCGCCTCGCCCGACCCCAAGGCTCAGACTCAACCTCGACCTCGGAGGAATCGCCACCTCGCCCAAACTCGGGATCGGACCAGCCACGTCGCCAGGAGGGCCATCATTACCCTACCCCTAGCTAGCTCAGGCTACGGGGAACAAGACCGGCGTCCCATCTGGCTCGCCCCAGTAAACAAGTAATGATGACACCCCGCACGCTCCATGACGGCGGCAACTCCCAGCCTCTTATGTCAGCAAGGAGACGTCAGCGTGGACCCAACAGCCCCGACAGCTATACTTCCGCAAGGCTCCAGCGCTCCTCCGACGACCACGACATCACATGAACAGGGTGCCAAAACCTCTCTGACTGCCACGACGGCATGTACTTAGGGCTCTAGCTCCTCTCTGCTAGACACGTTAGCACATTGCTACACCCCCCATTGTACACCTAGGCCCTCTCCTTACGTCTATAAAAGGAAGGTCCAGGGCTCTCGTACGGAGAGGTTGGCCGCGCGGGAGAACGGGCCGGCGCATAAGGCTCTCGCTCTCTCTCTCTCGCTCCCGCGTGAACGCTTGTAACCCCCTACTGCAAGCGCATCCAGCCGCCCTAGGCATAGGACAACACGAAGGCCGCGGTTTCCCCTCGCTGTTCTCCCCCTTTGTGTCCCGTCTCGCACCGACCCATCTGGGCTGGGGCACGCAGCGACAATTTACTCGTCGGTCCAGGGACCCCCCGGGGTCGAAACGCCGACAATCCCTGATGTGTTATCTCCGAAATCTATATTAGCAGCAAAAGGCCCTTCGTCTTCGACAATCATGTTGTGCATGATGATGCAAGCTGTGATTATCTCAGTTAAACAATTACGATCCCAACCATACGTTGGTCCACGGAGCACCGCCCACCGGGCTTAAAGAACTCCAAAAGCATGCTCAATATCCTTTCGGCAACTTTCCTACATCTGTGTGAAATAGACTTTCTTTTCTTCATATGGGTGTCTGATTGCTTTTACAAAAGTAGGCCAGTTGGGGTAAATACCATCAACAAGTTAATATCCGAAGTGCATGATCATTTATTGTGTAATTGACAGGTGGCATTCGACCGGTTGTCATGGGGTCAAATACTGGTGATCGGTGCAGCACGTTTACATCATTGTTTGTCCCAGGCATGCCAAATCCAAAGATCATACGATGCTACAGCTTCGAGTATTATCGATGCTCTACCATTTCGCCCACAAAACTGACCACGCCAGGCCGTAGGACAGTTCCTCCACTCCCAGTGCATGCAATCTATGGAACCCAACATTCCAGGAAAACCCCTTGCCTCGCTATTGTGCATGATGCGTGTTATGTCAGCTTGAGTAGGAGTTCGTAGATACCAGGCACTAAAATATGCAATGATTGCGCGACAAAAACGATGAAGGCATTCCCTTGCGGTAGATTCCCCAATTTGAATATATTCGTCTACCGCATCTGAAGGTAACCCATAAGCAAGTACCCGCATTGCCGCACATACTTTTTGTAGTGGACCGAGTCCTGGCATGCCTATTGCGTCCACCCTTTGTGTAAAGTAAGTATCCTGCTGTTGAAGACCTTCCATAATGCGGAGAAACAAAGGCCTACTCATGCGGAACCTAAAAAATGTACATTGGTTCGTTGTGAATACTATGAAAATATCATAACCTATTACTATAAAATGAAGTGCGTACCTTCTACGAAACACAAGGGGTGGATACACTGGGTTCGCGCCGAAGTAGTGATGCTGGATGAGGTTTTCTCCAGCAAAATGATCCCTGTGAATGACGTGGCGAGGTAAACCGGACCGTCGTCGGTGATGGCGTTGAGCCTCAATGTTGAGGGTAAGTACATTGACAAGCAAAAGAGTTTCGTCCTCACTATCACTCGAATCAGAATCATCTTCCGTATGGCTGTGAGACATACCGAACTATGCCTAACTTGATGAAGTAAACAACAATGGGCATACATTTGGGTAGAGAATGATTGCATATATATAGGCGAGACCAAAGCGGCTTCAGGGGGAAGCTGGGGGCTTTCATTGAAAGCCAACCATGGCTTTCGTTGAAAGCCACTCGTGGCTTCGTCCGTACGACTGGGCGGGTTTGCTTGCAACGTAAGTGTGGTTCAATATATTACGTCCCAATATATATGAAAAATTATGCCATACCACAATTGTGAAGTATTGTATGCATTTTGCAATTAAATGTTAAATGAATTGATGTATGCATTTTGCAATTAAATGTTAAATGAATTGTTTTTTCTATATTATGCGTAATTTAAAACAAATAAATAAATATAATTTTTTCTTATTTAATACGAGCGCTTCATGTGTAACGTGTTAAAAGGAAAATATATAAATAGAAAATGAAGTTGGTTATGTTAGTTATATGGAAATGTATATTTAATGAGTAGAAGGATATGTAGGGGAAAATTTAGGGGGAACGGTTGCGGGACGAGTGAATATAGGGGAGAGAATCTTGCTGACGTGGCTGCATAGTAACATTTAGGGGGAAAAAATTTAGGGGGAACGCTTGCGGATAGCCTTATCTACGCAGCATGCAGCGAAGTAGTTTGTAATCGGATCAAATACGTACCAATGTCGATGAAATCATATTTGTTTTTACTAGCGCAGTGTCCATGCATTGCAACGGGATCATATAATAGCTCGATAATTTATATATATAAATGTGTGTTATACTGTTATGAGATGGAGGACGACATCCACGAGCCGTCCGGGATGACGTTGAAGAGAAACTCGGGCCTGTGACGCACGAGCACTCACCTAGTAGTGTAGTATATAAGATTTAACAAGACAATTTAAAGGCAAAATTTCAAAAATGATCTTTCAAAGACTACTGTAAATTCATGACTAAAAGCTCACTGTAATTGACTTGCTTGAAGAACACAATAATACTACTGTGAATATGTGATACAACTTAATCACAGTAGTAAAATTACATCTGATGTTGTATTTGGTAAAAAATATTTTTTCAGAGTTCAGAGCCAACAACTAAACTCAAGTGTTACAAGGTACAACGAACCTTACTATTCATATTATTAATATAAAAACTCGAGACAGGTGTAATCCTCAAACAATCATAAGCAATGTGTATAGGAATTTTAGACATAATGGTGCCTACCACATGCTTTAGTATTCAGATTATTAACACAAACTCATGACATAATGACCAAAAAATATTAACACACAAACATGGACATAATGTTGTTTAGGAATTTCAGACATATATAGAGGTCAAATAGAGGAATTTCAGACAATGAACAATTATCATCATCAATAGGCTAGAGTTCAAATTCTTAATATATGAACTTGACATATAATAGTGCCTCTAGCAGTGTCGCCTTAGTTTAAAAGCAGTAATATGGCATAGAGAGGAGAGGAGAGGAGAGAAGAGAAGAGAGGAAATAAACAATGTCTATTGCTTTCCATATAAACTCACAAAGTTATATATATTCCAATCCCATGGAGAGATGAGGGGAGGAGAGCTACAAAAACCAATCCTGTTTTGTTTCTCCTTTCAGGCCTAACCCTATGCAACAGTATATTCATCCAAGAAACCAACAACCTGTAACATATCCCTTATTATTCTACCCATTACAAACTTGTCATTAAAATTAAATTCAATACTGACTAATATTATCTCGATCAATCTTTAAGGACATCGAGCTCGATTTTGCTATGCCACAGAGAATGGTGCATGTGGACCCTTCTTCCTTATATGCATCAGGTGGTCTAAAGTTGGCTTTAACCTTTAGCCCACCTTACATTAGAGATTTGGACATCAAAAGAAAGCTAAAACATTCTAAAGCTTTTAGATCTCTAAGTTTAGAAGAGGGAGGCAAACATGCCCTAGAATATTGGAGATCACTGCTGTTGCTATCACCAAGTAACACACTAAGATATCGAAGACCACAACTGCTGCTATCACCGTTTAAAGTACAGGATTCAGTGGTGGTGCTTTTGCTTCTACCTTAACAACTAAGATCTCAATCCATCTTAATTTGTCCAACCGAACTCTGAATGAAAAAAAAGGAATCACATTTTAGGAATGATTGACGAGTTAGCACAATGCAGGTTCAGAACCTTTGGTTATTTCCAAAATAAAGAGTTGCATGTATGGCTATAACAATTTATACTTTTAAAAATGGATACTTATTGAGACCTGATAACCACATTTAGCTAGCTTAGCAGGAGGGAGCATGCTAACTCATAATGCCTTGTAATTATTGAATACTAATGAACCAGCGGAGCCATACCTCATTGACATCCTCAAGTTGCTCTGACAAACAAATTAGGGGACATGACAAACAAATTAGGGAACACTACCTCTGCGTATCTGCACAAGGGCCCAAGAGAGGTGGGGCCCAGCCATAGAAATGGAGCTCTCAGCTCCCACACCGTGCACCAGTGAATGCGAGCAACTGGTCTGGCCTTCCAGTAATCCGATCTGCATGCAGTGTGATCCAGGATTCATGTGGATAAGGATGAAATCAAGAGAGCGCTAGCTAAGATCACACGCCAATAGCACAAGGAAGGAAGGAATGAGCGAGCGAACCTTAAGGAAAACATCGTCGATGGGCTTCTTTGTGTGGCTCTTCGTCGTTGGTCGCAACCCCCTCCACCTCCCTCACTCGTCGCACATCGCGCTGTGGTCACGGTCACGGCTGTCCTTCCATCCGGTCGACCGGTCGAGCATGGGGCAATCAAGCAGGACTCGAGGAGGAGGTAGCGGATTTATGGCGATAGATCGGGGTAGCGGGGCCAAGTGTGGGTTGTTGGCTTGTTGCGCCCGTGGGCGTGGCAGGCGGGGGGTGGGGGCAGGCGGAGGGATCATGATCTAGAGGGGGAGATCGTGGAGGGAGTGGGCAGTTTGGAGGGAGATCGTGGGGGATTCCTTTGCGCGGGCGTCTGGGAGTGAGCGGGTGCTCCTGAGATGGCTGAGATCGATGATGAGCAGGAGAGCACAGGACGGAGACGACGTTAGCAGGAAGAGCTAGAGGGCGAGGGCTCGCTGGGCAGAGAAAGCAAGGGAGACTGACCCTAAAGCCAAGCTGGGTCAGGGTAAGAAGCGTGCGACCTCCTGGCAGTTACTTGGGCCGCACCAAAGAAACATAGCCCACGCGACCTATGTCGTCATCACGGCTTGCACATTTTTATAACCATACCGGCCAACCAACATAGCTTCTACCGGCTTATAAGCCTTCCTTCTTTAGAGAAAGCAATCGTGGTCAAATGCTCCTGCTAGTGTCATTTTGAGGCAACTTTTTGTGTGAGCAGACGTGGATCCGGTGCGTGTAAAACTAAGGGTGGCTGTCACGTGGGCGCTCGTAGTCTGCAATGTGGGCCCAACGTCCAAAGTGTGTGATGGCTTGCATGATAGGAATGGCTGAATGGGAGTGGGGGATTTTGTCACATGGGACCGGAGTGCCCCAAGTCAGGAGTTGCTCGACGTCCTGCATCACAGAATGTGATGGTTTGCCGGACAGCGGCGGCGGAGGAGCCATTATGGCTTAGTGTGGCATCAGCCATACCTTACTTTTAATAACTCTCATATCTTCTATTATAACAACAAAATAAGACGTGGTGTGGTGGATATGTTGTCTCTAATCTAGCAGCAGATCTTGAGTTCGATTCACAATTCTTATAGATTTCATTTTTTACTGCCGGACAGGGATGAGGACAAAACAGGAAATGAAAAAAGACAGAACAGAAAATGGCAGGATACCCTTACAGCCTTAATAAGTAGTAGAGATTAGGGATGAGCATTTTAAAACCAAAAACTGAATCCGAACCTAAACAGAACCCGAATAAACCGAATTGTCGGTCTATTCGGGTTTTCGGGTTTGGGTTCGGTTCCTATATGTGCTATATTTCGGGGTATGGGTTCGGGTTCGGTTCCTAACCTTTAAAACTTGAATAGACCTAATAACCCAAAATATAAAAAAGCTCTTAATATGTGATGGTATTATTATATGATTTATGAAATTATTAGCTAGAAATAATGATATCATCTTAATGATAGTATATATATATATCTTCGTATGCTAATTTTTATAGTCACTTGTTGTAGCAATAGTACTTTCAATTAATTATTCGTTGTATATATTTTAACAAAATATACTAGTATATCTACAATTCGGGTCTATTCGGTGGACCGAATAGACCGAACCGAAATTGTGAGTCTATTCGGGTTCGGTTCCTAAAATATTTTTGAAAATTTCGGTTCTCATTTTTCAGAACCCGAAATTTCACAAACCCGAATAGACCGAACCGAATAACCCTAATAGACCGAATGCCCAGCCCTAGTTTTTATATTTTTATTGGGGTTCGAATCCAAATATGGATAGCTTCGAATACGAATATAAATATAGATGTTCTCGAATATAAATACGGATAGTTGTGGGTCGAATACGAAACTAGTCGGACACGGATTGCGCTGGTAATCGGATATCATGTAAGACACTATTCCACAGATATCATAGTTGTAATCATTTAGTCTCTCCTTTATTACAAACATTTTTTAGAATTATATATGGACATATGCTACGCCTACATAAAGTTCCATGAATTTCTAAGGCTAATTTGAGTATTATTAATTTCTTTATGTAGAAAATCGTTAAAATGCAATTAAATTCATAAAATATTCTAGGGTCAACCGGAAATTGCAAATAAGTTATCAAGAATAATAAATATTCTACAAGAATATAACATTAAGTACCCACATGAAAATGATAAAAGTGAAGTATTGTTTATGTTGAAACTTAGATGTTTATGGTGGTTTCACATGTAACTCACACAAATAAGTAGAAATGAAATGAAATAATTGATAACATCTTGTGGATTTTATGGTTCAAACATTTTTTAGGATGTTATATGGACATATGTTTCCCCTACGTCAAATTTCATAAGTTTATGAGACTATTTATGTATTATTAATTTCTTTTCGCAGAAAATCATCAAAATGTATTTAAATCCATAAAATATTCTGGTATCGACCGAAAATTACAAATAAGTTACCAAGACTAATAAACATTTTATAAGAAGATAACCTCAAGTCCCTACATGAAAATGAGAAAGTGAAGTAAATATTATGTTGAAACTTGGATACTTAAGTTGATTTCACGTGTAACTCATGCAACAAGTAGAAGTGAAATGAAAAGAATCACCAGCATCTTATGGACTTTATGGCCCAAACATCTTTTAGAATTCTATGTGGACAAATTTAACCCTCTGCCAAATTTTATGAATTTCTAAGGCTATTTGTGTATTATTAATTTCTTTCTACAAAAAATCATCAAAATGAAATTAAATTCATAAAATAATCTAGTGTCCGCCGAAAATTACAAATAAGTTACCAGGACCAATAAATATTCTATTAAATATAATATTAAGTCCCTATATGAAAATGATAAAGTGAAGTATTGATTATGTTGAAACTTGGATACTTATGGTGATTTCACATGTAACTCACGCAATAAGTGGAAGTGAAATGAAAAAATCCCAAGCACATTATGAAATTTATGGTCCAAACATTTTTTTGAATTCTATGTGGACATATGTTACCCCCGTCAAATTTCCTTAATTATTTAACCGAATGCGAACCATGTACATGCCAAGATCAGAAACTCACGTACACAACGATTACATAATTGGACATCATCACACAGTGCTTGAAATAAATAGCGGAAAGGTATTTAATTACATCAAGATGTCAGAGACATCCACAGAGTCTAATACATAGCTATAATGTTCAACATAAATATCAAAGTGCGGAGAAACGAAACGTAGATGCTAAGCCTACACAAGCAGCTGACTAGGGATTTGCCACTAAGATAGTCTAAAACTCGTCGTAGTCCTGGAACTCCTCGAAGTCCTCCATGTTGCCAGCATCACCTCCTGAGCACTGAGTACAATGGGGACAACCTGGGGTGGGGTGGTTTATAAAGCAAGGGTGAGTACACATCAACGTACTCAGCAAATGTCTCGTTTGGTTAAAGTGGACTAGCTGTATGTGGGGTTGAGGTTAAGCAGTTGCTTTTAGTTGGTCAAGTATTTATTATTATTGGTAGAGCCAAGTTTTAGTAATAAACCCAGTTATTACCCAAAAGTACTCCTCAAAAGAGGAAATACCAAAGATCAGATCTATAACATCATTATTAACCATCACCATAAAAGTATCCAAAGTTCTTCTAATTAAAGAGGATCCCAAGGCTGCTCTTAACCGTGAGCTCGGATGATATACCAGTTTCTAACACTCTGCAGAGGTTGCACACTTTACCCACGAGTCGTGATCTCTTTCTAGCCTAGGTTGTACAGACCCGATCTTCACTACCAAGGTGAATGGCCAGGAATACACTACGTAGCCTTTACAAAGACTCCCCTGGTGCGTAGCTGCTCGTTAGGTTTTGCCAGTCATACAAACGCAGTACACCTCCCCAAGGTGGGTGACTAACAAAACCAAATCGAATGAACCTCCGCACCCCAACCTTGGCAGAGCGAGCACTACGCCCCGACCCCCATTGACGGCCCTCCGGCAAAGCCAACTACACCCACAGGTTCATCTAATTAATCAGCTAAGGGCATCCCATTCCACCCTCATGGTTGCACTGTTATCCCGGGTGGTCACTCCACGAACAGATCCTTACGGAGAGGTACTCAGGAAAAAGGCCTGAGCCCCCTAGAGTATCACAAGATCATCAACATAATCAGGATAACAGTATCGTATCATAAATGTTCACATCATGTTCATTGATTAAAGTTAAGGCAATAGCAAAATGCTAACCATGATAACCCAAAAGGTAAACAAGGATAAGGTAAATACATACTAGTCAATCCTTAGGTTTAAGTAATGTAATGTGGAACAATGGATTATAAAGTACGTAGGACATAATAGGTCAGAGGACACTTGCCTTCACCAGGTTGTTGCTCAGGAAGGTCTCCAACAACACACTCAGGAACCTCGGACTGCTCGTTGTCTAAATAAAGTGAACATGCACTCAATATATTTGGAAAGTACAAATGAACAACACACCAAACATGTACAAACATAGGAATACATCTTAAAAAGACACAATACTATAGAAGGGATAATGAGTTCAAAGTATAACATAAACTATAACATAATCTAACTTCATTTGGAAATAGATTATTATTTCTCTAAGTGTTACTCGCGAATAGATAACATAGTTCAATTTATTTTATGGTGACCTAAAAATTAGAACAGAGATGAATTCATGTAATACACATTATTAATCTCACAAGATTAAGCATGTTTTAATCTCTAGGGTTTTCCCTTTTCATTTTATTAAATACACCAAATCTATACATATACTAGTTAATAGTTATCCATAAACTTAGGAAGCAAAGGGTGTAAATGGAACTAATTTATTTGAACAGAGAATAATACTTGAACATTTTGCAATTTGAATCACTAAATCTGGAGTTCATATGCAAAAGATATGAAATAAACAAGTTTGGGAATTCAAAATATGAAATTAGGTCTAATTCTGTGAATATTTAAAAGTCCAGGGTTCAATCTGTAAGAATACAGGGTCCTACGCGCGAAATCCAGGGACGGTGGGTTGATTCTAAACAAACCGAGGGTCTCTTTAATAAAACTACCGCACGAAGGGGTATCGGGTGATTCCAACCGTTAGATCAGAAACCGACGGCCGAGATTAGATCTGCGGCCGAGGGCGGGTGAGCGCTGACAGGCGGGACAAGGGATGTAAGCGACAGAGGGGGAGGGTGCACTGACCGAGCGGGCCCAGCGCTAGGGAACACAGGCGCTGACAGGCGGGCCAAGGGCGCAGGGCGCGTGTGTGTGAAGCGGTATCCGCGATCTGGGCCGTGCGATCAAGATCGGACGGGGGAGATCATACCATGGAGGGACAAACGGCTGCGGGCGGCGCTGCTCCTCTCCGCAGCGGTGAGGTCGCTGGAGTTGAGGCAGGCGTGTGCTAGGGGGGTTCTGGGGTCGCCGGGATTAGGCAGAGAGGGAGAGGATGCCACGGCAAACTCAATGGCCGGGAAAGGCCACGAATCCGAGGGCGGAGAGGGAGTACGGCGGAGAGAATGTGGGGCAGAACCTCCCAAATTATTGGGCCCACATGCACCTGTCCTTGTCTCAAAGACCTCAGACGGCTATGCATGTGCACTAGATAACTTAACAGGATCCGTCCGATTGCCCCAAGGACATCGGATAAATCACTTATAACAAGGACCGCAGGATTAAGTAACACAAATCACACACACCAATATTTTTGTAGCGGAAATCTTATTACCAAATTTTACAAGTTACAAATTTTTTTCATTATTTTATCGGAGTGATTACAAAGGTATAAGTTTGAAATATATGCTAGCTCAAGTGACCATCCTCAGTAAGAAGTATAGAAGGGTTACTTAGACTTATAAGAAGGCCGAGCCCACCGACACTTAACACCATCATCAGCACCACAAAACTATAACCTGAAAAACAACAGGGAATAAAACCCTGAGTATGGAATTACTCAGCAAAACTTACCCGACTAAAGAAAAGACTCTCAAGGGTATGCTGGCTAGAGGGATTCAAGGTATGGCTTATCAAGAATCAAAGACTCTGTTTTGCAGAAAAGCTTACTATGAGTGGATCCTTGAAAATCCATTTTACTTGTCAAATTAAGTAAACTTACCTGAATCTAGAGTTCTTTCTACCATAGTTCAAGCACTTGGACTATACTAGCCGTCTTTTCATCATCCCTTTAGTTCACTGGATTGCTACGTGTAGGGCAGTGACCAAGTGTTCATGTCCGAGAAGTAACGGCGATCCGAATCGATTAATACCCAGCTGGGGATCTCTGATCACACGACATATGTAGCACTTAACCCTTGCATATGTCAACTCGCCACCAGGGTTCTTAAGACCAGATCAGGTTCACGCCAACCGAGAGCACAGATACACCACCGTCTAGCCTCTTGCCACGAAGGGTATACGCTACTCTCGCCATCTCTCCACTCCCATTGTGTGTTATCTTATTCTGGTATTAGTCTGCCCGAGGCAAAGCTTACCCATGACAAGGCATGTGACCAGTTAAAAGGTCCTCAATCATCAAGCCTACATCGAGAAGGTCCTTAATCGACTTAGATGGAGACACTACACCGAGGCTCTCTCCTCGTGCAAGTCAACCGCCCGGTCTCAGCTTTATTATTTCAACCCAAAGTTTGGTAGCTAGCAGAGGTACATCTTTTCCGATGTTGAATCTATCAAGGCCTTTGACAGATCCACCATCAAGTTTTATTTTTGAAAACATTCCCACCCACTGAAGCATTGCTTTTGTTTTAAAACAAACCATTTTTGTTTTTCTAGAGCAAGGCTAAGCATAAAAAATCCTTTTTATAAAAGGGCGTCAAGGAAGGGTATTCAATTTTCCAAGGAAGGAAATGCATCAACGGTTTAGCACACAACTCCTATCACCTATTGCATCAAACAAGGTGATAAAGATTTTAAAACACAAGGAGGTGGCGAATGCACCGGGGCTTGCCTGAATAACACTAGGTTAGTGTTGTTAGGTGACGTCCACTTCACGATCAACCTTTATTCCGATACTCGCTCCATTATCCACCTTCAGGTTTGTTCATCAGCATCATCCTACGGATTAGCCCGTGCTTGGGGTCAACTTGGCTCGTCTTCCGCATTACGCGATTATTTATCGTACCTTATGAGATGCACGATGCACATGTATGAGCACAAGTATAACGAGTATAATATAGATAATCTACACTAAAAAGGATGAAACACTTAAAACCAAGTATTAAGCACCATGGATATCACAGCAGGGCATCGACTACATCCATTAACCAAATTGACATAATAACACTAGAACATCTATTTTATTCCTAGCTTTTTATTAACTCTTTAAACTGTGTATCTTAATTACTTGATTTACCGATTTATCTAAATCGATCATCACGATATACACATGCTAAATTAATAACATTTATTGTAACCAAAAATTCTATTTAATCTATTTATAGACCTAGTTGACGGGAATATGAATCAACTTACCCTTATGACATCCGACTTGAAACCACGATATCGATGACGCCTTTCAGCTCAGCATTTTCTCGAAAATAGGGTGAGTGCTGCGTCGAATCGCGCTTCATCTTCATCCATGTCGAGAATTCTCCGACCGCGTACTGATTTATTTTCTTCTGCGCCTAATCTTCTCAGAGCTTGGCATAGACGAGGATGACGATCGATGACTTGTTAAAGCTTTTTGTTGAGCACTTGGTGAATATCGCACTGTTAGCTTATTCTTTACCTGATTCTTGGGATTTCTTGGGGATGCACAAACGACGACGACCTTCGATTGAAGTCTTCGACCGAGCGTTGGATAAGCGATGCACACGGACCTTGCTTATTTTTGCTTATCGTCTGGGATTCGGGGTTCGATGAGGTCAGGCAGGGAAGAACGAGGTTCGACGGTTCGACGACACCGGCGAGGTCAATGACGAGCCGATCAAACCAAAACTCCATGACACCGACCGACACACGGGTTAGAGAACGGCGGCTGACGAGATCCGAGCTAGGAAAACGAACACATGACTGGGTGTTAACGGCCGGGTCCGAACGCGAGGGAGAAACTCGACCGGTGAGCTGGGCACACGACGACTGGAGGAAGCTGCGCGCGCACGGACTCAGGGAGATGGGTGGTTCGACACAATGGAGCAGGGCACGTAGCGAGCTGAAGAACGCCGGCGAGGTCATGACTGAGCCAAACGAGGAGCACGCGGCCAGCAACAAGGGCGAGCGCCAAGGAGAGCAGTGATGCGACGGTGGCACAGATAAGCTACAGCAGGAGCGGGATTCGGACGGTATGGCACGCGGGGGCCATAGCCGAGCCGAGGGGCACCACTACACGTAAAGGAGCGGGTCGGACTCGGCGACCATGGCGAGCAAGGAGCGTGTGCACAGAAAGCAGGTCGGGCGCGGCAGCAGACGCGACACCAGGGAGCAGCTCGGCTGAAAGAGGGGCGAGCACCACGGAGCTCCGTGTGGCATGGATCCGAGCGTGAGGAGCACCGAGCTGAAGAACGAGCAGGGAGGTCACGCCATTGGAGAAATGCCGGCTGCGCGCAGGGTGAACTCGGCAGGACGGCCATGGATGAGGTGGGCGAGCTCAAGCCGGGAAGTAGGGCATGGCATAGGTTGGGGAGATGGACGCCGAGCACCATGGGATCAAGGGAGAGGAGGAAGCGGCTACGTGCGACGAGGAGGCTCCAGAGGTGCACAGCGCACGACTGACAGGGAGCAGGGCGAGCCAGAAACCTGAGAGAGAGAGAGAGGGGCATGAACAGGGAGAAATCCAAGGGGAAATCGCCATGGGAGCAGGGGAGATGCTGATGGGGAGCCAATGGCACAAGGAAAAATCGCCAGTGCAGACCGTGCATGGTGGAGAGAGCCGAGCGGAGGGCTGCTCACGTGGGGAAAAAGCTTGGGGCGCGCCGGCCATGGCAGGGACCAGGGTGCGGCGAACTGGAAGACCGCAGGGCACCGGCGCCAGGGAGCAGCCATGGGAACGAGCAGAGCTTTGGCCAGGGAGATGCGCCAGAGAAAACACCAGAGGCGGGTGAGATCTAGCGAGCGCAGTGCGGATTTGGCCCTCCTTGGCCATGCGCCCATCCATGGCGAACAGAGGAGCTGGGGGTCGCGACCTCCATGGCCAAGCAGAGGTCCGGTAGGGCGCGGTGGAGGAGGAAGCTGCAGAGGCCGAGCTCGGTTGGAAGAAGCCAACGAGAAGGGAGGGAGCGTGCGGCATAGAAGCACGAGCTGGGCACGAGCAAGCAACAAGACGCGCGGCAAGGAAGGAGGAGCAGCGCGCGCGTGCTGGGAACTGGGACCGAGTCAAGGGAGAGGAGCGCGCACTGGGAGGAGATGGAGCAGGGAGAGCGCCGACAGAGGAAACGCCGCGCATTGGAGAGGAGGAAGAAGCCTGCGCGTATGAAAATATCAAGCGCGCGACTGGATTTTCTTCATAGGCACAGAGCGGCGCAGGGATAACGACGGTGGCTGAAAAATCTATAGGGGGCGGCGTTAAGGATAGAGTTGACTAGATATATATATTTTTAATTATTTCTTCTCCCTTATTTTTACAGGAAAATCGTAGACATTTTAGATCCTGATTGGGAATCGCAGATATTTTGGATCACGATCTCTCGCGATAAACAAAAGGTCGACATGCTACAGGATACACATTTCTTTCTATGAATTAGCGAACCAAATTGATCGCTAATTACTCGCTTTCGGTTCTAATTACATTGGTCTGGGTTGTTTCAGAATGAAAAGTATGTTTGCCAATTCCAATTAATTTGGAGTCGAACGAAAATTTATCTCCTACTACGAATCAGGGAAATAAATTAATTCTAAATATTGGGTGTCAGCTCTAACTATCTCAGCCCCATTTAGCTTTAAATAGGGCAACTCTCGATCCGACCCGAATTCGTATTCTCTGCATAACTTTTAAACGGACACATGACTCAACATATCGCGAAATAAATGCGCGATATTGTTGCGGCATCGAGATTGTGATCCTAACTATTTTGCACTAAGTATTTTAATCACCGAATTATAATTAATTTATTTGAGATACGGATCGCAACGGTGAATCGAGCTTCCAAATTCGTATTCGCACGAGCGATGAATTTTAAATAATCACTGGACGCATCGATTTTCGGAACAACGATGTTCCAAACATCGCGAAAATTTAGGAAAAGCCTGGATAGATAAAAAACAATGTCGAACTCGCGACAGACGAAATAGATGTGATATTAAAGTCACGATAGACGAAGATGATTAAAATTTAGCATCTGTTTTATCCACTGATATTACGTGTTAAAGTTCGCACTCGTGGTCGAGCAGACGATAAACACCTGGGGTGTTACAACCCTCCCCCTTAAAAGAATCTCGTCCCGAGATTCGAAACGAAAGACTTCTAAGAGTAGAGAATAATGTAACCTATGTCCATATCAGCGGTAATCACAAGGCAGTTCCAAGCAAAGGCGAGTGTCTCAGAATGTGGTTTCTCTAGCGGACATAACATGTATCGCCTTAGGCTAATTTAAAAATGTCCACCAATAGAGACGCTGTCTGCTAGAGGAACACATAAGGTTCCATGTGTGCAGTTTGCGTTTCTGATGACACTGTACTATTTGAGTCTGTTGAGCGAGCGGTAAATGCGCGACTTTACCCAAACAGAATTAGATGCACCATTTTGGGTAAAACACACAGAAGGAGGTTTACCAACAAGTGGTTACGACAAGTTCATAGCACACGAGACGAGTGTGAATGAATAACATCACCATTAGCTCGTGTTAGCCAGAAAATTCAAGTCCATGAAAGGTAATATAGATTCGAGAAAATCACCAGTGGAGGGATCTGTAGATGCTGCTTTCGCAACCAATCCATTTTATCAAGCACTAGGCATGGCTCGACTTGATCACTCATGCTGGAAAAGCACATATGAGGCGATCGAGGCATGACTAGAATGATGATTAGGTGGTTACTGGTCGACTTAATCTCGGTTCTTATAAACACTTCCTTAAGAGGGGCTATACAAAAGTGAGTTTAGACAACTCGACAAAACGATCTCTAAACTCAACCTTTGTTCACAATGTAGCTACAAGTGAGTAAAATCCAACTTGTTGAACTACCTTTAACATTGAGTAGGTCCTCTCAGTACCATCGGCAGTCCAATGGTCGAGAGTTCACTCTGGTTAACAAGATATCATGTATTTGAATAGAAGTCCATTTGGTCAGGTTGTTCACCCGTTTCTTCATGCAGGATGAACTGACTTGGTTCGGGAATACATGTATTAAATAAAAGAGTGAATGAACAAACTCATACATCTTAGCAGTAGGGGAAATAGATCACCATTTTGAGAGCTAATCAGTTGTCTCTCGACACTAAAAAGCTCCAAGGCTTCACCTCTACACAAGGGACGTAAAGGGAACTTGTATGAGTAGTCACTACTAAGATCAAAGAAAAGAGACCACACATGGAAGTGGTATGCCCTTTTGATCCAACAGAGATGATAGATGTTGCTTAATCGTTTCGACAAACAACACCGAAATCGTTTCAAGGAAGAGATCTACGATAGATAACACATCAGTGTAGTTCCACAATGGATCATGACTAGAGACCTCGATACCAGCATCCGACGAGTAGCACAACCCTGTGTGCGCATTCACAGGAGGCTCTCAGTTTCGCTACGGCACCATAAGTCCTTAATCGTGACACCACTACCGAACTGGCACCAATAACGAATCTTACGTAGCAAAAATAGATTGTGCCAAGATAACGCATTGACATAGTCTCATAATGGATTATAACTACTAACTGTGATACCAACATGTGCTGAGCAGCACAACCATGTGTGCACACACACAGAAGGCCCTCGGTTTCATCACAGCACCACTGGTTTTAGCCATAACACCATTACCAGACATAACCAATAAGAAATCTTACGCGGCACAAATGGATTGAGCAAGGGTGACAATATACACAAGAGACTCTACCTATCAAAACGGTTACAAGTAGAGAGCCAAATAGATCATGGCCCGATGAAATGAACAAGGCATGGCCATAACCTAAACTTGTTGCTGAATGAGTACGATGGGAGACTATTAATTCAGCCCCAAGCATATTTCTATGCCCATCGCAACAATTCCAAGGTCAAGGTTGAGCGTCTGATTAGATACGCAAGAAAACAATCGGAAGATTAAATTGGCATGCCTTCGAGAGATATGAGGAAACCAAAGGCATCAAACTTAAGAAAATGGTCGGACAAGCTTTTCCTAGGTTAGGTTGATAAAGTAACATGGTGATCCTTAAGAATAGGCAAACTGGATAAGGGACATCAGCTTGTACCAATCGAACAGGGGCATGGGGTGATAATGAAAAATTCAAATTTGGGTCATGGTTCACTAATTAAGAACATGGCCTAGATTTGGGTTTAGGTAAACAAGTTATCAACCTTCTATCGGCACATCAAGTACAAGGGCAACACATATAACACCTAAACATATTACCTAAGGAACGGAGGACAACTATTTCATTGAAATCCATAATACAACATTACACCACATTATCTACAATCACTGGTTACTGGAATAAAGATGAGAGAAGCATCTTGGGTGTATAGGTGACAAACATGATGCAACAATCAAGATGCATGCTCGTCTTATTCGTCCTCACTGATTTTGCCAACATAATGTGGCAATAACGTTCTATATCGGTGGCATACTTACGACTCTCACGATATTTTGCTAATCGTCAACTACACATACGTTTTCTAGGTTAGTGTACCTACAGAAAATTCCATCACAACCCAATTTCCCATGATGCAGTTCACACATGACAGTTTATCACAGTTTATACTCCATATATTTCTATATGGAGGCTAGCTCTTCCTTAAGCGCCGAGCCACGCATAGGCGCCGTTGCCACACTTTAACCATAGGGCAACTCATTATGGTAACTTACCTTCTTACCTGAGCGTAGGTGCGTCGTTACAAGTACATTACACTTCTCAGTATTCCCATGTCTGTATACCCATACACATCCATGGGGTACTGAATTCTCGGAAAAGTAATTACTCCACATCGCAGCTTTCATATATACATATGTGTAACATGTATATAATCAAGCGCTTTTCATACTCTTCCCTAGACTGACGGTTGTTCGGTCATGCTCTCACATCTCACCTTACCCGAGCGTCGATCCATTCAAAACTGAATGGCCTCAAAAATAATATTACACATGTATGCAATATCCCTGGTTGTGGGTTAGTGGTTTTTAAATAAGCCACCTGATAGTCCTTAATTTAGGGCTTAACAGAGGATGTCGCTAGTATTATAGTTTTTCAAAACTGTTTTTCAAAGCCAAACAATGTGTTTAGTTGAAAATAGGTTTTTCAAAACCAAAACCTTTGTTTTGAAAATACGTATGTGACCGTATAAACTTAATCCTGCTCCGATACCAGCCTGTGGTAGAACCTCCCATGTTATTGGGCCCACATGCACCTGTCCTTGTCTCAAAGACCTCAGATGGCTATGCATGTGCACTAAATAACTTAACAGGATCCGTCCGATTGCCCCAAGGACATCAGATAAACCACTTACAACAAGGACCGCAGGATTAAGTAACACAAATCACACACACCAATATTTTTGTAGTGGAAATCTTATTACCAAATTTTACAAGTTACAAATTTTTTTCATTATTTTATCGGAGTGATTACAAAGGTATAAGTTTGAAATATATGCTAGCTCAAGTGACCATCCTCAGTAAGAAGTATAGAACGGTTACTTAGACTTATAAGAAGGCCGAGCCCACCGGCACTTAACACCATCATCAGCACCACAAAACTATAACCTGAAAAACAACAGGGAATAAAACCCTGAGTATGGAATTACTCAGCAAGACTTACCCGACTAAAGAAAAGACTCTCAAGGGTATGCTGGCTAGAGGGATTCAAGGTATGGCTTATCAAGAATCAAAGACTCTGTTTTGCAGAAAAGCTTACTATGAGTGGATCCTTAAAAATCCATTTTTACTTGTCAAGTTAAGTAAAGTTACCTACATCTAGAGTTCTTTCTACCCTAGTTCAAGCACTTGGCCGATAGCCGTCTTTTCATCATCCCTTTAGTTCACTGGATTGCTACGTGTAGGGCAGTGACCAAGTGTTCATGTCCGAGAAGTAACGGCGATCCAAATCGATTAATACCTAGCTGGGGATCTCCGATCACACGACATATGTAGCACTTAACCCTTGCATATGTCAACTCACCACCGGGGTTCTTAAGACCAGATCAGGTTCACGCCAACTGAGAGCACAGATACACCATCGTCCAGCCTCTTGCCACGGAGGGTACACGCTACTGTCGCCATCTCTCCACTCCCATTGCGTGTTATCTTATTCTGGTATTAGTCTGCCCGAGGCAAAGCTTACCCATGACGAGGAATGTGACCAGTTAAAAGGTCCTCAATCATCAAGCCTACATCGAGAAGGTCCTTAATTGACTCAGACGGAGACACTACACCGAGGCTCTCTCCTCGTGCAAGTCAACCGCCCGGTCTCAGCTTTATTATTTCAACCCAAAGTTTAGTACCTTGCAGAGGTACATCTTTTCCGATGTTGAACCTATCAAGGCCTTTGACAGATCCACCATCAAGTTTTATTTTTGAAAACATTCCCACCCACTGAAGCATCACTTTTGTTTTAAAACAAAACATTTTTGTTTTTCTAGAGCAAGGCTAAGTATCAAAAATCCTTTTTATAAAAGGGCGTCAAGGAAGGGTATTCAATTTTCCAAGGAAGGAAATGCATCAACAGTTTAGCACACAACTCCTATCACCTAATGCATCAAACAAGGTGATAAAGATTTTAAAACACAAGGAGGTGGCGAATGCACCGGGGCTTGCCTGAATAACACTAGGTTAGTGTTGTTAGGTGACGTCCACTTCATGATCAACCTTTATTCGGATACTCACTCCATTATCCACCTTCAGGTTTGTTCATCAGCATCATCCTGTGGATTAGCTCGCGCTTGGGGTCGACTTGGCTCGTCTTCCCCAGTACGCGATTATTTATCGTACCTCATGAGATGCACGATGCACATGTATGAGCACAAGTATAACGAGTATAATATAGATAATCTACACTAAAAAGGATGAAACACTTAAAACCAAGTATTAAGCACCATGGATATCACAGCAGGGCATCGACTACATCCATTAACCAAATTGACATAATAACACTAGAACATCCATTTTTATTCCTAGCTTTTTATTAACTCTTTAAACTGTGTATCTTAATTACTTGATTTACCGATTTATCTAAATCGATCATCACGATATACGCATGCTAAATTAATAACATTTATTGTGACCAACAATTCTATTTAATCTATTTATAGACCTAGTTGATGGGAATACGAATCAACTTACCCTTATGACATCCGACTTGAAACCATGAAATCGACGATGCCTTTCAGCTCAGCATTTCCTCGAAAATAGGGTGAGTGCTGCGTCAAATCGCGCTTCATCTTCATCCATGTCGAGAATTCTCCGGCCGCGTACTGATTTATTTTCTTCTGCGCCTAATCTTCTCAGAGCTTGGCATAGACGAGGATGATGATCGACGACTTGTTAAAGCTTTTTGTCGAGCACTTGGTGAATATCGCACCGTTAGCTTCGTCTTTACCTGATTATTGGGATTTCTTGGGGATGCACGAACGACGACGACCTTCGATTGAAGTCTTCGACCAAGCACTGGATAAGCGATGCACAAGGACCTTGCTTATTTTTGCTTATCGTCTGGGATTCGGGGTTCGACGAGGTCAGGCAGGGAAGAACGAGGTTCGACGACACTGGCGAGGTCAATGACGAGCTGATCAAACCAAAACTCCACGATGCCGACCGACACACGGGTTAGATAATGGTGGCTGACGAGATCCGAGCTAGGAAAAAGAACACATGACTGGGTGTTAATGACCGGGTCCGAACGCGAGGGAGAAACTTGACCGGCGAGCTGGAGCGAGCTGGGCACACGACGACTGGAGGAAGCTGCGCGCGCACGGACTCAGGGAGATGGGCGGATCGACACAGTGGAGCAGGGCGTGTAGCGAGCTGAAGAACGCCGACGAGGTCATGACCGAGCCGGACGAGGAGCATGCGACCAGCAATAAGGGCGAGCGCCAAGGAGAGCAGTGATGCGATGGTGGCGTAGATAAGCCAGAGCAGGAGCGGGATTCGGATGGTATGGCACGCGGGAGCCATAGCCGAGCCGAGGGGCGCCACTGCGCGTAGAGGAGTGGGTCGGACTCGACGACCATGGAGCGTGTGCACAGAAAGCAGGTCGGGCGCAGCAGCAGATGCGACACCAGGGAGCAGCTCGGCTGAAAGAAGGGCGAGCACCACGGAGCTCCGCGCGGCATGGATCCGAGCGTGAGGAGCACCGAGCTGAAGAACGAGCAGGGAGGGCGCGCCATCGGAGAAATGCCGGCTGCGCGCAGGGTGAACTTGGCACGATAGCCATGGACGAGGTGGGCGAGCTGAAGCCGGGAAGCAGGGGCGCGACACAAGAACAGGGAGATGGACACCGAGCACCATGGGATCGAGGGAGAGGAGGAAGCGACTGCGTGCGACGAGGAGGCACCAAAGGTGCATAGTGCGCGGCTGACAGGGAGCTGGGCGAGCCAGAAACCTGAGAGAGAGAGGGGCACGAATATGGAGAAATCCAAGGAGAAATCGCCATGGGAGCAGGGGAGGTGCTTATGGGGAGCCGATGGCCATGAGGAAAAATCGCCAGTGCAGACCGTGCATGGTGGAGAGAGCCGAGCGGAGGGCTGCTCGCGCGGGGAAAAAGCTTGGGGCGCGCCGGCCATGGCAGGGACCAGGGTGCGGTGAACTGGAAGACCGCAGGGCGTCGGCGCCAGGGAGCAGCCATGGGAACGAGCAGAGCTTTGGCCAGGGAGATGCGCTAGGGAAAACACCAGACGCGCGCGAGATCCGGCGAGCGCAGTGCGGATTTGGCCCTCCTCGGCCATGCGCCCATCCATGGCGAACAGAGGAGCTGGGGGTCGCGACCTCCATGGCCGAGCAGAGGTCCGGCAGGGCACGGTGGAGGAGGAAGCTGCAGAGGCCGAGCTCGGCTGGAAGAAGCCAGCGAGCAGGGAGGGAGCGTGCGGCATAGAAGCACGAGCTAGGCATGAGCAGGCAACAGGATGCGCAGCGGGGAAGGAGGAGCACCGCACGAGTGCTGGGAACTGGGACCGAGCCGAGGGAGAGGAGCGCGCGCTGGGAGGAGATGGAGCAGGGAGAGCGCCGACAGAGGAAAAGCTGCGCATTGGAGAGGAGGAAGAAGCCTGCGCGTAGGAAAATATCAAGCGCGCGACTGGATTTTCTTCACAGGCACAGAGCGGCGCAGGGATAACGACGGTGGCTGAAAAATCTATAGGGGGCGGCGGTAAGGATAGAGCTGACTAGATATATTTTTTACTTATTTCTTCTCCCTTATTTTTACAGGAAAATCGTAGACATTTTAGATCTTGATTGGGAATCGCAGATATTTTGGATCACGATCTCTCGCGATAAACAAAAGGTCGACACACTACATGATACACATTTCTTTCTATGAATTAGCGAACCAAATTGATCGCTAATTACTTGCTTTCGGTTCTAATTACATTGGTCTGGGTTGTTTTAGACTGAAAAGTATGTTTGCGAATTCCAATTAATTTGGAGTCAAACAAAAATTTATCTCCTACTACAAATTAGGGAAATAAATTAATTCTAAATATTGTGTGTCAGCTCTAACTATCTCAGCCCAATTTAATTTTAAATAGGGCAAGTCTCGATACGACCCGAATTCATATTCTCTGCATAACTTTTAAACGGACACACGACTCAACATATCGCGAAATAAATGCGCGATATTGTTGCGGCATCGAGATTGCGATCCTAACTATTTTGCACTGAGTATTTTAATCATCAAATTATAATTAATTTATTTGAGATACGGATCGCAACAGTGAATTGAGTTTCCAAATTCGTATTCCCGCGAGCTATGAATTTTAAATAATCACCAGACGCACCGATTTTCGAAACAACGATGTTTCGAACATCGCGAAAATTTAGGAAAAGCCCGGATAGATAAAAAACGATGTCGAACTCGCGACAGACGAAACAGATGCGATATTAAAATCGTGATAGACGAAGATGATTAAAATTTAGCATCTGTTTTATCCACTGATATTACGTGTTAAAGTCCGCACTCGTGGTCGAGCAGACGGTAAACACTTAGGGTGTTATAGAAGGCCTCGGGCGGACCAGAGGAACTCCGGCAAGGCATTCCGGCCACAGAGAAGAGGCTTGAGGCATGCTAAGGCTTGGAAAAGCTTCAGCAGAGGCAGGGGCTGTGGCGGAACCGCCCGAATTATTCCAGTTTAAGTGCCTCAGTCACGCCTCAGGGGCCGTAACACACTTAAATCGGAATAACCCGTCAGTCCCTCAGATCTAGTCTGATAGAGCCACTTAACCAGGATCAAATTCCACAATCTCACTCGAAGGTGAGTCACAGAAGAAATACAATAAAACAGGAAACCTCATATTAAGTGTGAAATTATTACATAGATCGGAGTTTTTGAGTAGCAAATAAGAGTTCACAAAATAAAGTGCAGCGGATAATCGATGTCGTCGGTATCGAGGAATTGGGCAAGACCTAGCCCACTACTCCTCGTGCTCCTCTCCTGCCGGAGCAACATCCCACTCGACCGTCCAACCCGGTGGCAGGGTGGTAGGCCAAGTCACACCGTCAACCATTTCCTGAATGGTACCTGCAAAAATTATGCCACAAGCAAGGCTGAGTATACTAATACTCAGCTAGACTTAACCGGTGTGAGGAGTCTACTCCTCTACCTCTAGACTATGCAGCTGTTTGGCTGAGGGGTTTGGTTTGCCAAAAGCACTAGCTGTTTCTAAAATCAATTTTTAGCTTTTCAAATTCTATCATCATTAACTTAGCTAGATTTGCTCCTTCTAAGCATACATGGTAACAAGCATTTAGTTCAATCAACAAGTTATCTCATGTAACCTCATTTCACTTCTTACTCGATGCAGTACAAGGAATCAAGCAGTCTCATTAGCTGCGAGAAGCAGACGATTCGAATCGAGTTTTAACCTTGCAAGGTAAACCTAAACACACGGCATGTCAGGGTACTCCGACCCCACACATGACAACCGTCCCCATCGATTCCCCGTTCGCGTCCAGGCCTCACCGCCTTGGCATACAATGCTCCACTGATCCCGGCTGCCGCCGTGCAGTGACCGCACTTGTACCCACCATAGCTAGCATAGGAGACCCAGTCTCAGGTCGCATGAGGGATAAAGTCCGCGCCCGGCTTCACTCAGGTACTAGGTTTACCGGTTACCATTTTTCCCGGCATGTGCTTAGTACGTTCAAAAGCTTGACTCAGGTATCCACACATTAATCCTTAATTATTTTTCCCGTCTCATGGACAAGACATCCTCCCTGGATCCAAGTCCATAGACCAACATATATCCCGTTATCAAGATGAATACAATCAATTCCTGTCCTCGCGCGAGTGCTAGAAAAATCACTCGACTTCTACCGAGATCCTGATTAGCAAGCAGCTACTCGACCTAGCATACTAGTATTCATCTCAAAAGGAATCCTAAGTTCATGCAACTAGAGATTTCAAGCAACTCCTACACTTAAGTGCACATTACAATCCTACAAGCATTAAGTGTAGTAAACTAGCATAATTAACAGGTTATGCATAAAACCGGGGCTTGCCTTCAATTGTTGGGGCTGCGGGGAGATCCTCACTAGCAGCCTCTGAAGCCTGCTCCTGGTCCTCCTCTTGGACAGGTCCTTGCTCGGGGATGAGCACGTACTCTCCGCCGGCAAGATTACAATCTAATGAATGCAATGCGTAAGATACATGCATGACATGATATGTACTTTTAGAATTTACAACTTGGAGGTGTATGATCCTTTTGAGTTAAACAAAGTTAACTTTACTTATGTAAGATCCTTGGGTGGTATACTTGGCAAATTAGGTTAAACCTAGCTAAGGCAAGTGGTAGGTTTTATTTTTGGGGTTCCACTGAATCCTTTTTAAGTCTTAGTGAGAGTTGATAAGTACTCAAGTTAGACTTATTGGGGTGGGATTTATTTCTTCTTTCCTTTTCTTTTATTCTCTTTAATGTCTTGGAGTGGGTTTGAACTACAAGTTGCTTAAATAAAATTCTAAAAATTCTGCAAAAATTACAGTGGCTTGGTACTGGTGTACATTTCTTTGTCTTAAAATTTGGGGATCAGAAAGTGAATGGTTTTCTCTGGACAAAATTATTAAATTCTAGAGCAGAAGGGGTGCTTTGAACTACAACTATTATTTAAAAGTGGGTATTCTCTAAAACTTATTTTTGCTGGTTTTTAGGTGTCATGACATGATTTGGTGCAAACTTCTAGCCATTAATACCTTTTAGTTATTTTTCTATGGTTTTCTCAAGTTTCTAGCCACATTGGTGCTTTCTACTACCACTATATTTGAAAAATATCAAACAACAGAGTTCTCATTTTTCTTAGTTATTGTTTTGTGCAAGAGCAATCATTCTGAAGTTTGGCATCTTTTTGCTTAAGGGAAGGGGTGGTATGTATTATTTGAATTAAGTAGCCTTTCTCATAATTTATCAACAATAGGTAAGAGTTTGCTCCTTTTTCATGGGTTTGTATTTTTCTCTGGTGGTTTATCTCATCATGGACTTAGTCAATTTTTGGTTGCCCATTATCACATTATTAGGGGTTGTTTATGATTTATTTGGAAAATGCCTCATTACCATTTTATATTATTCTCCTTACTTAAAAGGTTGGGCTGAGGTGTTCATCATTTTTGTAGTGGGGCTGTGATGGTTATATGTCCACTGGATTTTTATTATCCCTATTGGGTATAGCTTTGAAATTTTAATAATTGATTTTTAGTTCAAATAAGGCTAAATAAAGCATTCTAATTTAAAACTGATCTGGACTAATGGTCTCTCTATTTTTCCTAGGTTCTCTGTTATATAAGCAAACTAGGAAAAATAATTTTAATCACTGTTCATTAATTTCTAATGCCTTTCTGATTTTTCCTAAGTTTTGGGCAAAATAGCTTTAAATGAAAATCTACACTATATTCTTCAATACTGGGGTTCCTATTATTTTTAAACAGTGTCTAGATGAGGTTTGAGTACCCACAAATTTTCTTAAGTCCAGTACAAAAGTAAAGCTAATTTTCCTTAATTAAACAAGGTTTGGTAGGTTTCTATTTTTAATTTTTAACTCAAGAATTCAGAATAGAAAGCATAGAGTTTATCATTTTTAAATGATAGTTCATAATATTCAAGAGCTAGCAAAATTAGTTTGACAACTTTTTATTAAGAATTCATCAAGTTATGGGTTTTCCAAGTTCTCTGGTCATTTTAAAAGATTAACAGAATTGATTTAATGGAAATCCACTTTGCACGGGGGTCCCTGGTGGGTATTTTAAGTTTTCTTCGTGGATGAGCCCCTAGGCTACTATTCACATGGGTCACTGACGTTACAGAAAACCCCTCGGGTTCTTCACCTCCTAACCCGAGGTCCTTCTCCTATCTTACACAGTAACCGCGGCGGAAGAAAGGGCGGAGGGGCTTACCGGCGGCGAGATTGCTCCGGTGAAGTGGTCAAGGACGTAAGGGAGGTCTCGGGGATCACAACGAGGTGCGGGTCGCCGTAGGGGATGGCCGGAGTCGGTCGGTCCACGCGCGCAGGCGTGGGTGCTCGTCGGCGGCGAGGAGTCTAGCCTGCTCACGGCGAGATAGTTCAATCGAACTGGTCAGAGAGGTTCACAGGATGCCAGAGAAGATATGGGTGCAAGGAATTGGTCGGAGACTCACCGGTTAGCTCTGTCCACGCGCGGCGGCGGAAGACCAAAGTCCGGTGAGGTCGATCTCGGGTTTCCGGTGAAGTCCGGCCAGGTCCGAGGGCTTGGCAAGCTTCACGGGCCACTGGCGGAGCTAGCCGAAGCACTGGCTCGACTTGGGGGTGGCTGGAGTGGGCTGGCCACGACGGCCGAAGCTTTGGCGGCAATGGCGGGCGGAATTGAGCTTGCCGGAGCTAAGGAGAGGTGGCTGGCCGGTGAGGGTGAGTGCGGGGTGAAGTGAGGCACGCCCGGGGAGGCTTTATAGGCACGGCGCGGTGCACGGGCGGCCGTGGACCGGTGAGCGCGCGCGAGCGTGCACTGGAAGGCACGGGTGCGCGAACGGGCGTGAACCGGAGGTGTCAGCCACGGTCGAACACGTGTGCCCGATGCTTCTGCCCGAGTTCAAGCGCTGGTTGGGTGCAAATCTTCGTGAATTTGGGCAAGATCGCTGTGAAAGATTTGTTCACCAGACCTTGCTCTGTCTTTTGTGTATGGACGTCGCGTGGTTTTAGGCTAGGGATAGGGAGTTATAACGTCACCAAGGTGCCAGTGTCAGAATGCCTGGTCCCGAGGTCAAACTGCGTCAAAACTATGTCAAATGAATTTGGTTTGAGTTCAAACTTTTCCATAGCATGTTCAAGGTTATTTGGCACAACTTTGATATTTGGATCTCCTGGTTTTAAGTTTCAAAAAACAGAGAACGCTGTCGATCTTTGAAAGGAGGTCTGAATTTCAGAAATTCAGAAATCTGAATTTCTCCAAGGGCTCATGGTTCAAGGGCTGGTTTGGGAATTTTAAAAAGACCAAATGGCCAAACTCTCTTACTATGGTTTGTTAGTTATTTGATGAACTAAAACTTTGTAATTTGATCATATCTGAAATTTTGCATTTTCCCCATGACTTCTCCCAATTACCCTTTATGCTTAACTTGGCTTACTTAGGGTTTTTGTTAGGGTTGCCACATTACTTCATTTTTGAAGGACCCATTTGTTTGATCATGATACTTTTAAGTATATGCTTGGGGAATTCTTCATTCTTGAGTTAATTTTATGCTCATGCTTACCTTGGTTCATATAGAATGATGGTTCTTGGTTTGGCTTTTTAAGAGAAGCTCTAGGTGACACTGGGGTGTCACAGCCTTCCCCCCTTAAAGGAATCTCGTCCCAAGATTCGGGCCAGAGTCCTCCTAGGGTGAAGCGAAGGGTGAGACTTAAAGGAAATGGGTGATTATTGTTGTTTTTAGGGTAAAACTGTTCTTCGAATGTCATTCTCTTTGCAACTTCAGAAGGAAGTCCTTTTTAAGTTTTACTTCATAATTACTTCATTCTGAATTAAAATCACATTTTTGAAAATTAGATTCGAAGGGCAGGAGGAGGGGTTGGGGGTGATTACGTACCAGCTTCCTTAGGTAGGCAATCGGGGAAGTTGGATCTCAGGAATTCCTCGGTTTCCCAAGTAGCTTCCTCCTCTGAGTGATTACTCCACTGGACCTTGTACATTCTGATTGATTTAGCCCGAGTTGATCTCTCCTTGCAATCCAGAATCTTGGAGGGGTACTCTTGGTACGATAGATCTGGCTCTATCTCCAATTGTGGCTCTGCCAAGATTTCAGTCGGCAATCGAACACACTTCTTTAGCTGAGATACATGGAATACATTGTGAATGGCAGATATTTTTGAAGGCAACTTCAGCTTGTATGCCACGGGTCCACATGCTTCTACGATCTCATAAGGTCCAATGTAACGAGGGGCTAGCTTGCCTTTGATCCCAAACCTCTGCACTCCCCTGGTGGGTGATACCTTGAGGTATACAAAACTTCCCACCTTGAACTGGAGAGGTTTCCTTCTTTTGTCATGGTAACTCTTCTGCTTGGCTTGAGCAGCTTCTAGATTCTTCCTGATTAGTTTGACCTTCCTTTCGGCTTCGGTCACTAGGTCAGGTCCAAAAACTTCCCTTTCTCCAGGTTGAGACCAATTGAGTGGTGTCCTACACCTTCTTCCGTAGAGAGCTTCAAAAGGTGCCATCCTTAGGCTGGATTGATATCTATTGTTATAAGCAAACTCTGCCAAGGAGAGGTGCTTATCCCAGTTCTTGCCACAATCGATTGCACAAGCTCTCAGCATATCCTCCAGAATTTGGTTTACCCTTTCCGTCTGACCATCAGTCTGTGGGTGGTAAGCTGAACTCCTGATTAGCTTGGTTCCCAAAGACTCTTGCAATTGTTCCCAAAATCTGGCAACAAATTGGGCTCCTCGGTCAGAAACAATGGTCCGAGGTAATCCGTGCAAACACACGATCCGGTCAATATACAATTCTGCATACTTCTGAGCCTTATCAGTGGTGTGCACAGGAAGAAAATGTGCCACTTTTGTCAATCGGTCCACAACAACCCAAATTGAATCATGATGACGAGAGGTGTTGGGCAGACCCTCAATGAAATCCATGCTGATGTCATCCCACTTCCATGAAGGTATGGACAGGGGTTGCAAAGCTCCAGCTGATTTCAAGTGGCTTGCCTTTATCCTCTGACAGGTGTCACATTCTGATACATACTGGGCTATTTCCCTATTCATTCTGGTCCATCAGTACAAAGGCTTCAGATCATGGTACATCTTGGTGCTTCCCGGATGCATAGAGAATTTGGAGAGATGAGCCTCATCCAAGATTTTCCTCTTGAGATCCCGGTCCTTAGGAATCACCAATCTGCCTTTAAACCATAACACACCCTTTTCATCCTGGCGGAAACAATTATACTTCTCAACCTTCTGATGGAGATTCTTCTTGATAATTTGCACTCCCTTGTCACTGAGCTAGGCCATGATAATCTGGTCTTGCAAAGCTGGCTCAACAGAAATGTGAGATAAAGAACCAGAAGGAATCACTTCAATTTGCATCTTGCTCAACTCATCACACAAGGTATTAATGCGAGAATCCATCAGAATGCAATTGCATTGCAACTTCTGACTCAAAGCATCTGCTACCACATTAGCTTTTCCTGGGTGATAATGTACCTCTAGGTCATAATCCTTGATCAGCTTTAGCCATCTTCTCTGCCTCATGTTGAGATCAGCCTGAGTAAAAATGTACTTAAGGCTCTTATGATCAGTGAAGATGTTGCAGTGGGTTCCCATTAGGTAATGCCTCCACATCTTTAATGCATGAACCACTGCTGCCAACTCGAGGTCATGAGTGGGATAGTTTTGCTCATGAGGCCTGAGTGCTCTTGAGGCATAAGCAATGACTCGGTTGTCTTGCATCAAGACACAACCTAGCTTGGTGCCAGAGGCATCGCAATATACATCAAAAGGCTTGCTGCTGTCGGGTTGCGCCAATACTGGTGCTGTAGTCAGATGCTGCCTCAATGCATGGAAGGCATCTTCGCACTTCTGACTCCAAACAAATTTGACTTCTTTCTTCAGCAACTCAGTTATAGGCTTCGCAATTCGAGAGAAATCCGGAATAAATCTTCGGTAATAACCAGCTAATCCCAGAAAACTCCGAATCCGACGGACAGTTGTTGGTGGCTTCCAGTTCATCACCTCTTGCACTTTATCAGGATCAACAGCTATTCCAGCCTGAGAGATAGTGTGACCCAAGAACTTGATTTCCTTCAGCCAAAAATCGCACTTGGATAACTTGGCATAAAGGTGGTGCTCTCGCAGACGTTGAAGTACTACATGCAAATGCCCGACATGTTCTTCTTCGTTCTTTGAGTACACCAAAATGTCATCAATGAAAACCACCACGAACTTGTCCAATTCCGGCATGAAAACAAAATTCATCAGATACATGAAATATGCTGGTGCATTTGTCAGCCCGAATGACATCACCAAGAATTCATATAGCCCATATCTGGTCGAGAATGCCGTCTTCGGGATATCACTTGCTCGTATCTTGATCTGATGGTAGCAAGAGCGAAGGTCTATCTTGGAAAATACCTTGGTCCCGACCAATTGGTCAAAAAGAACATCAATATGAGGCAAAGGATACTTGTTCTTGATAGTTACCACATTAAGAGGGCGGTAATCTATACACAGCCTCAAGCTTTCATCCTTCTTCTTCACAAACAGTGCTGGACACCCCAAGGCGAAGTACTTGGGCGAATAAATCCCTTGTCCAGCAACTCTTGCAATTGCTTCTTCAATTCTGCCAACTCAGCGGGTGGCATTCGGTAAGGCCTCTTGGAAATTGGGGCCGTTCCCGGTTGCAACTCGATGTCAAATTCAATATCCCGGTCCGGTGGCATTCCTGGCAATTCATCAGGGAAGACATCTGCATACTCACAGACCACTGGGATCTTCTTTAGAGGTAACTCCGTCATAGAGAAAGCACATGACTGAGTAGAACCTTGGCTGGGCAGAATCAAGGCGAAATTCCCGCAGAACGGAGAATTAACTTCCACTGTACGGCTGGCTACATCAAGCACAACTTGGTGCAAGGTCATCCAATTAGCTCCTAGAATAATGTCCACATTTTCCAATCCCAACACAAGAAGAGTGGTTTTGACAATGTGGCTTCCCAGTTGAATAGGCACACTTTGGTTTAATTGATTAGTTGCAATTTTACCCCCAGGTGTGACTATCAAGAATGACCCCTTAGAGTGAGAGGATGGCAGTTCACATTTAGCACTGAACTTTTGGCTAATGAAACTATGAGATGCACCAGAATCAAACAGAATTAAAGTAGGTTGATTATAAACCGAAAAGATACCGGTCATGATAGGAGCTCCTTTAGGTACTTCCTCAAGAGTGGTGAAGTTGAGCTTCCCTTGCTTGACTTGCACCTTCTGCCTTCTTCCCTTGTCTTGATTTGGTGCTGGCATCTGCCTCTGCTGGTTCCTGGGACAATTCTTGGCATAGTGGCCCACATTGCCACAAGTGAAACACTTGTTCCCATTGCCCTGGCAGAACTGCTGCTGCTGCGGAGGCTGATTGTTCCTTGGGGCGGGAGCTGGAAAGCAGTTGGGTGTCGGCTGCTGCTGCTGAGGTGGCCTGATCACCCATCTGCCTGCCTGCTGCTGAAAACCCCTGCTCTGATTGTGAGAAACAATCCGGAACCTCTGAGCCTGAGCGGATGGTGCTGCCATTGGTGCCTTTCTCTTCTTCTCCGCCCGGTGAGCAACAATGCAATCCTCCTGGGAGATGGCCATGTTGACCAACTCATTGAAGCTATCAGCCCGGACAGTGTTGAGTCGTTCCCGCAACTTGGTATTGAGACCCCTGCGGAAGCGATCCCTCTTCTTCTCATCAGAATCAGCATGGTACCCTGCATACTGGCACAGGTCGTTGAAGGCTTGCGCATACTGCAGTACCGTGCAGGTTCCTTGATTAAGGGCCAGAAATTCATTCAGCTTCCGATCAAGAATGCCAGCTGGGATGTGGTGTCCTCTGAAGGCAGTCTTGAATTCCTCCCAAGACACCTCACGATCAGCGGGGAGCATAGCACGGAAGTGATCCCACCAAGTCCGAGCAGATCCGCGAAGCTGCTGCGCGGAGAAGCGGGTCTTGGTAGCATCAGGGCAGTCTCCCGTGAGGAGGGGAAACTTGGACTCGACGACGCGAAGCCATACGTCGGCGTCCAACGGATCCTCTGCCTTGGTGAACAAGGGTGGCTGTGTGCTTAGAAACTCCTGGTAAGTTGCCATAGCCGGAGGTCGCTGATGCTGGCCTCCACCATGCTGCTGAGGGTGGGGCTGGCGCTGCAAGAGCTATCGCAGAATCTCATTCTGCTGGGCCATCAGCTCCTGCACTGTGGGAGCTTGAGGAGGTGGCGGGGGAACCTGCTCGTTATGCCCGTGACGCTGCCTAGCTGCCATCTGAAAACAGAGATTGTCGCCATTGTTATCCCAACTCACAGTTTCGAACAACAAGATATCATCTCATATGGAAGGGAAAAATGCCATAATCATAATATTAGGTTCGAAATTAAGATAACATGGTGACAACATCCCACAGAGTTCAAAAGTTCACAGGGTTACATCCATTAGGAGAAAGTACTCGTAAGCTTAGTCCAAAATCTGATATTAACTAAGCTCGCATAGGTTTCTATCCGCCTAAAGGTGTCGAAGTGACTGCTTAACCCTGAGCGGTGGAAGCGACACTGGACACGGGTGAAGGAGGCATCGCGGAGGTAGTCCCATTGGCACCAGGGGCTGGTCCTAGCTCCTCGGGATCCTCTTCTCCCTCGCTTCCTGCTTCATTGGCCTCCATCTCTAAATGGTGCATGTCCAGGTGGTCATTTGCTTCATCGAGTTCCCTCTGCACATCGTGAAGCTGGTTCTCCAAGACATCAATGGTGTTGTATCGGATCTCCACCTGCTGCTCCAGGGTGGTAATGCGCTGGCTTAGCCTTTCCACCTGCAGATCCTTCTCCACTAACTCGGAGGATAAATCAACCACAAAATCTTCTCGACTATCAAGAGTGAGCTTGGTGGTTTGAGCGATGTTAGCGAGGAGTGCCATAGCATCGCTCTGAAGGGCCTGGAGGCGGTACAACGCACTCATGCACTGAACAGTGACCCTCCCAACCAAGTCAGGATACATCGCCCACACATCCTTCTCATGGTTCACGCGGTTACACCACATGGGATCATCTCTCTTCTTAGCAGGGAAGAGTCCCAAAGGGTGCATCACCATCTCCAGGGGATGGTAGCTACAGAAAGTCGTCAGAGTCTTCATGGCTGCTGCTTCAACGGTGTCGTCCGTCCTGAGTCCAATTGTCTCAGAATCAAGAGAACGCCAACCCGGCTAAAGGGGATGAGCCTCCAAAGTCAGCCAGACCCGACAACGAGGTACCCGATGCTCCTCATAACAACTGCACCGTGTACAAAGGGGGCGTAGGGTAACCGGGGGAGCTAAGCACTTCCCACAAGATGGAAGGGAAACCATCGCGAGAAAGGAAGTCAGAACTGAAACGAGAGTCTCCTCCACTGGCGGGGGTGGGTGAATTCATCTGCGGAAGGGAATCAAAGGTAAAGATCATGGCGGAAGGAAAAAGAAATAGAGAGCCCGGATGGTTCTAAAGAAAGCTGGTTAGCTCAAATTTTTAATTCCTCTTTGTGTTTTATAATGCATGCATGCTGGAAGTAACGTTGCCTCTTAAAAGAAAATAGGGTGCCTTTTAGGGCATCCATAAAAATATAAGTACTGGCCCACGGGCCTAAGTAATTAGCCACCTAATTTCCCCTCTATGCCTAAGGCCTTTCGTCCTAGGTCTAGCGGTCTAGTCCTGACGATCTGTAGCAGTTTCTAGGCAAGTTTTAGATTTTGAAAATTGGTATTCATGGTTTATCATCTTTCTCTGCTGTGGAATTTGCTCCGATACCAGCTGTGGCGGAACCGCCCGAATTATTCCAGCTTAAGTGCCCCAGTCACGCCTCAGGGGCCGTAACACACTTAAATCGGAATAACCCGTCAGTCCCTCAGATCTAGTCTGATAGAGCCACTTAACCAGGATCAAATTCCACAATCTCATTCGAAGGTGAGTCACAGAAGAAATACAATAAAACAGGAAACCTCATATTAAGTGTGAAATTATTACATAGATCGGAGTTTTTGAGTAGCAAATAAGAGTTCACAAATAAAGTGCAGCAGATAATCGATGTCGTCGGTATCGAGGAATTGGGCAAGACCTAGCCCACTACTCCTCGTGCTCCTCTCCTGCCGGAGCAACATCCCACTCGACCGTCCAACCCGGTGGCAGGGTGGTAGGCCAAGTCACACCGTCAACCATTTCCTGAATGGTACCTGCAAAAATTATGCCACAAGCAAGGCTGAGTATACTAATACTCAGCTAGACTTAACCGGTGTGAGGAGTCTACTCCTCTACCTCTAGACTATGCATCTGTTTGGCTGAGGGGTTTGGTTTGCCAAAAGCACTAGCTGTTTCTAAAATCAATTTTTAGCTTTTCAAATTCTATCATCATTAACTTAGCTAGATTTGCTCCTTCTAAGCATACATGGTAACAAGCATTTAGTTCAATCAACAAGTTATCTCATGTAACCTCATTTCACTTCTTACTCGATGCAGTACAAGGAATCAAGCAGTCTCATTAGCTGCGAGAAGCAGACGATTCGAATCGAGTTTTAACCTTGCAAGGTAAACCTAAACACACGGCATGTCAGGGTACTCCGACCCCACACATGACAACCGTCCCCATCGATTCCCCGTTCGCGTCCAGGCCTCACCGCCTTGGCATACAATGCTCCACTGACCCCGGCTGCTGCCGTGCAGTGACCGCACTTGTACCCACTATAGCTAGCATGGGAGACCCAGTCTCAGGTCGCATGAGGGATAAAGTCCGCGCCCGGCTTCACTCAGGTACTAGGTTTACCGGTTACCATTTTTCCCGGCATGTGCTTAGTACGTTCAAAAGCTTGACTCAGGTATCCACACATTAATCCTTAATTCTTTTTCCCGTCTCATGGACAAGACATCCTCCCTGGATCCAAGTCCATAGACCAACATATATCCCGTTATCAAGATGAATACAATCAATTCCTGTCCTCGCGCGAGTGCTAGAAAAATCACTCGACTTCTACCGAGATCCTGATTAGCAAGCAGCTACTCGACCTAGCATACTAGTGTTGGGGACTTGTTCTCAAATGCTTCGGCTTAAGAACAAGGCAACACAGAAAGAAGTTAGTGGTAACTACCCTTCGTCCTTCGAAGTGTTATTTCCCTTAGGATATAACTATCTTCAGACGAAGGTCATGAAGGACATACCTTCATCATTACAGTTTATATTGATAAAAGGAGAAGCATATGAAACATGAGAGAATAATATGAACAATCACATAACATTATTACATGTCCTCATTATATAATCATGGAAGAATAAGAACAATACTGAATTATATTTGTACCTTCGGCTTGATAGAAGGCAAAAATACAAGCGTGACGTATGAGCAAGTACAAATCCGCGTCCCCCGTACGGGAGTACTGTTCATCTATTTATAGGCGTGGGACGCAGCCCATGTAAAATTACATTCATGCCCATTACATTTGCTAATGACTTATGGGAGTCTATCAAGGCCTAAGTAGTCTTTTCATCTTTAGGTCGGTTCCCCTTTCTGTTATCGCGACGAAGCTTTCCTGCGCATAGCTTCGGCTGTGCACCATCCTTCGTACAGCATGGTAATCAGCCCATCCTTCATCTCAATCCCCCTTCGACTGGCTTAGGCTTCGTCCTGATCGTACTCCATGTTCATAATCTGAGTCCTAAAATACCTGTTCATATAATTCACTTGGAAAACATTGTCAACTCTTATTTTTGAGGACCTTCGGAGGACGAAGGCCCCCAACAGTAGCCCCTCGCAATATTAATTTGTTAGTGATAAATTCAGATTGCGATATGGACGAAGGCCTTAAGCCGAAGGTCCGAAAAACACCTTCCCTTTGCTAGAATAGCAACATTCACTGACAAGCGGGGTCTTTCAATTTTCAACGCACTGAGCGTATAAATAAGATCATACCGCAAACGCATTTGGTATGCTCTCTTGCCATCTGCTCCCGCTCACTGAATTTTTAGCTCTTGCGCACTAAGATTTGCTGATCTTTTAGTTTTGAAGCTTCGGCTTTGAAAACAGTTTTTTAGTGTTTCCAAAGATGTCTGAAGATAAGAAGGCTGCTGCTGAGATGAAGCTGAGTCTCGACGAAGAGAAGAACTTGGGGTTTCTTATAGCGATGGCGAAGACCAATACAGAAAAAATCACCAAGGAGATTCTGGAAGGCTTGTCTGCAGATACTGGTGACAGCGACAGTTATGATGTGGACAGTGGTGGTGAAGACTCCGAAGATCGCCCCTGGCGACCAAGCCATTCAGTCTTTGGCAAGTCAGGTATCAAAGAAAATCATCTTGTCACCATGAGGGGAAGATACTTCCGGGATTTATCCATTGTAAGGGTCGACGAAGGAGAGAAAACTTGCCCGACCCCTGAAGAAAATGAAGTTGTAGTGTTCCGAAGCTTTTTGAAAGCTGGACTGCGATTTCCCCTGAGCAGCTTCGTCGTAGAAGTGCTGAAAATGTTTGAAATCTACCTTCATCAACTTACCCCCGAAGCAATTATAAGGCTGAATATCTTCGTGTGGGCCGTAAGAAGCCAAGGTCTGGAACCTGATGCGAAAAGTTTCTGCAACATACACGAGTTATCATACGAGACAAAACCCTGGGGTAAGGAACAGTATCACAATAATTTTGGCTGCTACAGTTTCGTTTCTCGGTCTGGGTCCAGCTGTTCCGTGCCAACATTTCGGAAGAGATGGCCCGGCGACTGGATGACAGAATGGTTCTATGTGAAAATTGACCTGAAAGCACGGGAAGATATTAAAGGTATAATTATGCGCCCTATTTGGCAAAGCTTCGGCCTACGAAAGCCGAAGGTTGAGATGAATGAAGCAGCCGAAGAATGCCAGAGAGCCTTCGGAGTTATTTGTTCTTTTATTGGAACGAGAGATTTGGTACAAGAACATATTGCCTTCAGAGTATGGCCGCTCGCGGAGAAATGGGAAATGCCACAAGAAACCATGAAGGAGGCCGACGAAGGTGGACTTATCAGGCTAAAGTATACTTTCAAGTTCGGAGATAAATTCGTTGAGCCAGATGATGACTGGTTAAAGAGTATTGAAAATTTAAGTGATGAACTGCTTGGGGCTTATTCGAAGGCCGAAGATACTGCACTGTCAGCAGCCTTCGGAGGCCGAAAAAAGAAAAGGCTGAACCGGGTGTTTGATGCAATCGGGTTCGTCTACCCTGATTATCGTTATCCCATTCGAGGGCAGAAAAGAAAAAACACAACCTCTGTGAAAGAAGAAGCTGCAACTGCTCCTAGCAAACCAGAACCGAAAAGAAAGAGGATAAAGGTCCTCACACATCGGCCACGCTATATTGAACCAGCTTCGGTGCCTGAGTTCACCGGAGAAACTTATTCGGCCACCGAAGCTGAAAAACCAACCAAACCAACCTTGCTGCCAGAAGTGGCAGAAATGGCCGAAGCGCCAACAAAAATGGGATTAGAAGAACCGAAGATTTTGTTATCAGAAACCAAAGAGATGGCCGAAGCGCCATCCACAGAAAAAATGGAAGAAGCGAAAAAACCAACTAAGGAAAAAACATCAGAAGTTTTGAGTCCTGCAGCAAATGTTAAGACAGTAAAAAGTCAAAAGGCGTCAGCAGTGACTCCGAAAAGAAAGAGAATGGCTAATGTGCTAGATGTTCTGGAAACAATTAAGTCCTCAAGCACAACTCCGAAGAAAACTGTTGAAACCTCCGAAGCGAAAACTGAAATTTTTGATACTAAAGCTCCAGAGCAAGAAGCTGGAGCTGAAGCTAGGCCTTCGGAGCCCACGAAGGTAAAATCCTTGGAAACTGAAGAAGAAAAAATGACAGAGCCAATTCTTGTTGAAGAAATCAGTGTTGTTGCCCCCGAAGCATCCCCCAAAGCCCTTGATTATATTGTTCGACATGCTTCGGGGAAAAAGTTATCAGAAGAAGAAATTTTTGAAGCTAATCATTATGCTAAAGAATTGAAATATCCGAAGGGGCACTAGTGTTCAATGGTACAAATGAAGAAGATTTCCTATACTGCCTCCCGGATAACAAAGAACTACTTGTCTGCCGGGAAATGGCCCGAAGCATGGGGTTTCCGAAGCTGGAGGCTGGCCTCTGCGCGATGACAAAGGACGATCTTGCGGACAGCCTTGCGTATAATAGCCTGAAGGTACAGGATCTGCGCATTTGGAATCTTTATGATTTGAAATCTATTGCTTTATTCTTATACTAACTTTTTACATGTAGGGTTTAATACTAAGCAACGCGCTGAGAGCGCAAAAGAATGCCGAAGACGAGAGCTATGAAATTGCCTTCAACAACCTTCGATCAGAGGTTATCAAACTAAGGAACGAAGCCATGGAAAAGGATAAAATTCTAGTTACATTGGTGGATAAAATAAAGGAGGACGAAGCTGCCTCTAAAGCACAAGCTGCAGCTCAAAAACACGAGATTGCCGACCTTCGGAAGCAATTAGCCCGAGCTAAAGAAGAACGCATACTTGAAGAAACGAGGCGGGAATGTAGCGACCAATGGGCCAATCATTTGGAAGGAACCGTTGAAGAGCTTCGGTCTTCTAAGAGAAGGTGCTACGAAAAATCCATGGAATGTGTAAAGAAGATAAAAACCAGCTTCGCCAGTGTTGGGGCATTTTCGAGTGAAGAAGATTTCGTGAGAGGTAACCCAGAAGGACCGATCGAATGGATCAGCCACGAAGCTGAAGCCTTCGAAGAAATTCTAAACAGTCGCGGAGACATTTGCGCCTTTTCGGGTGCCAGGGGGATTGCTACTATGCTGGAGAAGAAAGGCTGCGATCATGTTAAGGTTCTTGCACAATCCGAAGCCAGCTTATCCCCTGAAGATATTAAAGACCCCTCGGCCGAAGCTAGCCAGGCTGGTGGAAAATTTTTCACCGACGTCTGGGACAATGGTGGCCGAGAAATGGCCCGAGAAATTATTCAGAAAAGTGAGAAAGGCATTCACGAGGCTAGAGAAGTAGCTAAGGCCGCTGACAAAAGCTCAGAGCCCGAAGGGCAAATAGGTATTAGCTAATGGTTTTTATTGTGTTGTAATTTTTGATTTTAAACTTCGTTCGCAATTTGTAATAGCAGTGTGGCCGTATCCTGTCCTCCTTCAGATCCTACTAAAGCGTCTCCGGGCCCTCACCCGAAAGGAGACGAGGAAATTAAAAAGATGGCTGAAGCTATTATGGATGAAGTTGTTAACCGACTCCTGAACGAAGCTACAGAAGTTGTTTTGAGAGAAGATTAAGCACTATTGTAAAAACTTCTGAAATGAAATATGTGTAACATTTTGTAACCCTGTAATATATTTGCTTTTAATAATTCGATTCTTTACGATGCATGAAACTTTACATACGTACCGTTTTTGAGCCTTCGGCGAAAAAACACCTTCCCTTCTTTTCATGCTTCGTGAAGATGGAAAAACTTTTATGCATCACAACGTCCATAGCGCTCTGACGAAGAATATCCAAACTTCGTGAAAACATTCTCCGAAGCTATATTCCGAAGATCACTATTGTATCCCCTTGTGACTTAGCACGATTTTCACTTTCTCAAAGCATCCTTCCGAAGGTCGATACTGTGTTCCCTTCTTTTGCCATATGCAACATGATGTATGATGCTTATGCTATGCAAAATGATGTGATGATGTTATGTTATGTAGATGACTTTTGTTCCGAAGATACACACATATCCCCGTAAAACACACAATCTTTTTGTATCAGCGCTGACTTTTCGCTGTAAGCTCTGCATTCCCTTCGGAACGACTTTGGAGCTTCTTCGCCTTTTACTTAGGCGGTATCAGCGTTGACTTTTCGCTGTAAGCTCTGCATTCCCTTAGGAACGACTTTGGAGCTTCTTCGCCTTTTACTTAGGCGGTATCAGCGTTGACTTTTCGCTGTAAGCTCTGCATTCCCTTAGGAACGACTTTGGAGCAGAAAACTTACACTGCGTTCCCTTCGGAATGGCTTTTTGTGACTTCGAAGGATTTTTGATAATTCGAAGGTCCTCCTTGTTATCACAAATCTTAAAGCTTCAGCAACTTAAGCCTGTAGAGAAAATATATTTTCCTTGTGGCAAACAACGAAACTATTACATGAAAACTAAAAGATGTTCTTTATTACACAGAAAATAGAACTGAATGGAAAAGACTGCTATCAAGGTAGGATATTTGTCAATAGATGTGCTTCGACTCTGGCACAGTGCTATTGACTGTGCGAGCTTCGGATTGTTCCCTGAAATCCCTTTGATGTGGAGCATATTGGCTCCCTTCTGGCTGTTGGCCTTGTTGCAGCGGTGGTGGAGGCGGAGGCTGTTGCCAGGAAGCTTGAGGTTGACTCGCCGACGCAACAGAAACTACAGGGTGGTTGCCTACGTAGTCTGGGATGTAAGGCGGATGGTACGAAGCAGTATGCATGACCTGCTTCGGCTGAGCTTGTTGTGCTGCAGCTTCGGCTATCTCCTTTTGCTTCTGGATGGTAACATGGCACATCCTAGTGGTATGGCCCTTGTTTTCACCACATAACAAGCAAAATATTCTCCTTGGTTGATCTCCAAATCTTCCGCCGAAGCCCCTGGCGCCTCTGCCTCTTGGAGCTGGTGGCCGGAAGAAGCTTTGCTGTTGCCCCGAAGCCTATGAGGAGCACTGCGGCCTGTGCTGCTGACTCCCCTTATCATCATTTTGAGTAGAGTTGTGGATTGACCTGACATGCCTCGGATAGAATCTTCCTCCGAAGCCCCTGGTCATTTCAGAAAACCTGAAAGCCTCCTCCCTTCTTTGGCGAAAATCATTGTCGGCACGAATATACTCATCCATCTTCTGGAGCAGCTTCTCCAAAGTTTGAGGAGGCTTCCTAGCAAAGTACTGAGCTGAAGGTCCAGGCCGAAGTCCCTTGATCATGGCTTCAATGACAATTTCGTTGGGCACCGTTGGTGCCTGCGCCCTCAAACGCAAGAACCTTCTGACATACGCTTGAAGATATTCTTCGTGATCCTGAGTGCACTGAAACAGGGCCTGAGCAGTGACCGGCTTCGTTTGAAACCCTTGGAAGCTGGTTAACAACATGTCCTTCAGTTTTTGCCATGAAGTGATCGTTCCTGGTCGAAGGGAGGAATACTAGGTTTGAGCAACACTCCTGATAGCCATAACAAAAGACTTTGCCATGACTGCAGCATTGCCACCATACGAAGATACTGTTGCTTCGTAGCTCATCAAAAATTGCTTCGGGTCTGAATGGCCATCGAATATGGGAAGCTGTGGCGGCTTGTAGGACGGAGGCCAAGGTGTAGCCTGCAGCTCAGCGGACAGAGGAGAAGCATCATCGAAAACAAAATTTCCATGGTGGAAATTGTCATACCAGTCATCTTTGTTGAAGAAACCCTCCTGATGAAGGTCTTATTGTTGAGGCCTTCGGTTCTGCTCATCGTGAGTAAGATGGCGAACCTCTTCAGAAGCTTCGTCTATCTGCCTTTGCATTTCAGCTAGCCTGGCCATCTTTTCCTTCTTCCTCTGTACCTGTTGATGAAGCATCTCCATATCTCTGATCTCTTGGTCTAGCTCATCCTCTTGAGGTGTCGGGCTGACAGCCTTCCTCTTCTGGCTTCGGGCCTCCCGAAGAGAGAGAGTCTCCTGATTGGGGTCTAGCGGTTGCAGGGCTGCAGCCCCAGTTGCTGAAGCTTTCTTCGGCGCCATAGCGAAGGTTTATGGCTTCTGAAGGTGTTCAAAAACTCAAAGAGTGGAAGTGAGTTCACCGGAGGTGGGCGCCAATGTTGGGGACTTGTTCTCAAATGCTTCGGCTTAAGAACAAGGCAACACAGAAAGAAGTTAGTGGTAACTACCCTTCGTCCTTCGAAGTGTTATTTCCCTTAGGATATAACTATCTTCAGACGAAGGTCATGAAGGACATACCTTCATCATTACAGTTTATATTGATAAAAGGAGAAGCATATGAAACATGAGAGAATAATATGAACAATCACATAACATTATTACATGTCCTCATTATATAATCATGGAAGAATAAGAACAATACTGAATTATATTTGTACCTTCGGCTTGATAGAAGGCAAAAATACAAGCGTGACGTACGAGCAAGTACAAATCGCGTCCCCCGTACGGGAGTACTGTTCATCTATTTATAGGCGTGGGACGCAGCCCATGTAAAATTACATTCATGCCCATTACATTTGCTAATGACTTATGGGAGTCTATCAAGGCCTAAGTAGTCTTTTCATCTTTAGGTCGGTTCCCCTTTCTGTTATCGCGACGAAGCTTTCCTGCGCATAGCTTCGGCTGTGCACCATCCTTCGTACAGCATGGTAATCAGCCCGTCCTTCATCTCAATCCCCCTTCGACTGGCTTAGGCTTCGTCCTGACCGTACTCCATGTTCATAATCTGAGTCCTAAAATACCTGTTCATATAATTCACTTGGAAAACATTGTCAACTCTTATTTTTGAGGACCTTCGGAGGACGAAGGCCCCCAACAACTAGTATTCATCTCAAAAGGAATCCTAAGTTCATGCAACTAGAGGTTTCAAGCAACTCCTACACTTAAGTGCACATTACAATCCTACAAGCATTAAGTGTAGTAAAATAGCATAATTAACAGGTTATGCATAAAACCGGGGCTTGCCTTCAATTGCTGGGGCTGCGGGGAGATCCTCACTAGCAGCCTCTGAAGCCTGCTCCTGGTCCTCCTCTTGGACAGGTCCTTGCTCGGGGATGAGCACGTACTCTCCGTCGTCAAGATTACAATCTAATGAATGCAATGCGTAAGATACATGCATTACATGATATGTACTTTTAGAATTTACAACTTGGAGGTGTATGATCCTTTTGAGTTAAACAAAGTTAACTTTACTTATGTAAGATCCTTGGGTGGTATACTTGGCAAATTAGGTTAAACCTAGCTAAGGCAAGTGATAGGTTTTATTTTTGGGGGTTCCACTGAATCCTTTTTAAGTCTTAGAGTTGATAAGTACTCAAGTTAGACTTATTGGGGTGGGATTTATTTCTTCTTTCCTTTTCTTTTATTCTCTTTAATGTCTTGGAGTGGGTTTGAACTACAAGTTGCTTAAATAAAATTCTAAAAATTCTGCAAAAATTAAAGTGGCTTGGTACTGGTGTACATTTCTTTGTCTTAAAATTTGGGGATCAGAAAGTGAATGGTTTTCTCTTGACAAAATTATTAAATTCTAGGGCAGAAGGGGTGCTTTGAACTACAACTATTATTTAACAGTGGGTAATTCTTTAAAACTTATTTTTGCTGGTTTTTAGGTGTCATGACATGATTTTGTGCAAACTTCTAGCCATTAATACCTTTTAGTTATTTTTCTATGGTTTTCTCAAGTTTCTAGCCACATTGGTGCTTTCTACTACCACTATATTTGAAAAATATCAAACAACAGAGTTCTCATTTTTTTAGTTATTGTTTTGTGCAAGAGCAATCATTCTGAAGTTTGGCATCTTTTTGTTTAAGGGAAGGGGTGGCATGCATTATTTGAATTAAGTAGCCTTTCTCATAATTTATCAACAATAGGTAAGAGTTTGCTCCTTTTTCATGGGTTTGTATTTTTCTCTGGTGGTTTATCTCATCATGGACTTAGTCAATTTTTGGTTGCCCATTATCACATTATTAGGGGTTGTTTATGATTTATTTGGAAAATGCCTTATTATCATTTTATATTTATTCTCCTTACTTAAAAGGTTGGGCTGAGGTGTTCATCATTTTTGTAGTGGGGCTCTGATGGTTATATGTCCACTGGATTTTTATTATCCCTATTGGGTATAGCTTTGAAATTTTAATAATTGATTTTCAGTTCAAATAAGGCTAAATAAAGCATTCTAATTTAAAACTGATCTGGACTAATGGTCTCTCTATTTTTCCTAGGTTCTCTGTTATATAAGCAAACTAGGAAAAATAATTTTAATCACTGTTCATTAATTTCTAATGCCTTTCTGATTTTTCCTAAGTTTTGGGCAAAATAGCTTTAAATGAAAATCTACACTATATTCTTCAATACTGGGGTTCCTATTATTTTTAAACAGTGTCTAGATGAGGTTTGAGTACCCACAAATTTTCTTAAGTCCAGTACAGAAGTAAAGGTAATTTTCCTTAATTAAACAAGGTTTGGTAGGTTTCTGTTTTTAATTTTTAACTCAAGAATTCAGAATAGAAAGCATAAAGTTTATCATTTTTAAATGATAGTTCATAATATTCAAGAGCTAGCAAAATTAGTTTGACAACTTTTTATTAAGAATTCATCAAGTTATGGGTTTTCCAAGTTCTCTGGTCATTTTAAAAGATTAACAGAATTGATTTAATGGAAATCCACTTTGCACGGTGGTCCCTGGTGGGTATTTTAAGTTTTCTTCGCGGATCAGCCCCTAGGCTACTATTCACATGGGTCATTGGCGTTACAGAAAACCCCTCGGGTTCTTCACCTCCTAACCCGAGGTCCTTCTCTTATCTTACACAGTAACCGCGGCGAAAGAAAGGGCGGAGGGGCTTACCGGCGGCGAGATTGCTCCGGTGAAGTGCTCGAGGACGTAGGGGAGGTCTTAGGGATCACAACGAGGTGCGGGTCGCCGTAGGGGATGGCCGGAGTCGGTCGGTCCATGCGCGCAGGCGGGGGTGCTCGTCGGCGGCGAGGAGTCCGGCCTGCTCACGGTGAGATAGTTCAATCGAATTGGTCAGAGAGGTTCACGGGATGCCAGAGAAGATATGGGTGCAAGGAATTGGTCGGAGACTCACCGGTTAGCTCTGTCCACGCGCGGAAGCGGAAGACCGAAGTCCGGTGAGGTCGATCTCGGGTTTCCGGTGAAGTCCGGCCGGGTCCGAGGGCTTGGCAAGCTTCACGGGCCACTGGCGGAGCTAGCCGAAGCACTGGCTCGACTTGGGGGTGGCTGGAGTGGGCTGGCCACGACGGCCGAAGCTTTGGCGGCAATGGCGGGCGGAATTGAGCTTGCCGGAGCTAAGGAGAGGTGGCTGGCCGGTGAGGGTGAGTGCGGGGTGAAGTGAGGCGCGCCCGGGGAGGCTTTATAGGCATGGCGCGGTGCACGGGCGGCCGTGGACCGGCGAGCGCGCGCGAGCGTGCACTGGAAGGCGCGGGTGCGCGAACGGGCGTGAACCGGAGGTGTCAGCCACGGTCGAACACGTGTGCCCGATGCTTCTGCCCGAGTTCAAGCACTGGTTGGGTGCAAATCTTCGCGAATTTGGGCAAGATCGCTGTGAAAGATTTGTTCACCAGACCTTGCTCTGTCTTTTGTGTATGGACGTCGCGCGGTTTTAGGCTAGGGACCGAGAGTTGTAACGTCACCAAGGTGCCAGTGTCAGAATGCCTGGTCCCGAGGTCAAACTGCATCAAAACTATGTCAAATGAATTTGGTTTGAGTTCAAACTTTTCCAGAGCGTGTTCAAGGGAATTTGGCACAACTTTGATATTTGGATCTCCTGGTTTTAAGTTTCGAAAAACAGAGAATGCAGTCGATCTTTGAAAGGAGGTCTGAATTTCAGAAATTCAGAAATCTGAATTTCTCCAAGGGCTCATGGTTCAAGGGCTGGTTTGGGAATTTTAAAAAGACCAAATGGCCAAACTCTCTTACTATGGTTTGTTAGTTATTTGATGAACTAAAACTTTGTAATTTGATCATATCTGAAATTTTGCATTTTTCCCCATGACTTCTCCCAATTACCCTTTATGCTTAACTTGGCTTACTTAGGGTCTTTGTTAGGGTTGCCATATTACTTCATTTTTGAAGGACCCATTTGTTTGATCATGATACTTTTAAGTATATGCTTGGGGAATTATTCATTCTTGAGTTAATTTGATGCTCATGCTTACCTTGGTTCATATAGAATGATGGTTCTTGGTTTGGCTTTTTAAGAGAAGCTCTAGGTGACACTGGGGTGTCACAGGGTTGACACAGGAACCTACACCAGGGAACTAGGCCGGGCTAAATTGGCCGGCCACCGCGCGAGCACGGTGGACCGCCACGGCCGAGCACCAGCGATGCCAAAACTAGCCGAGCACAGAGCGAAACTAGGGAAATTAAGCACGGGCAAAGGTGTCTCACCTCAGGGCGGAGCTCAGGGAGGCTTGGCGCGGTCTCCGGTGAGCTAGATGGTCGGGAACGTGGGCGTAGGTCTCCGGCCGTGTCTGGCGGCGAGGACAGAGCACGGGAGAGGGCGATGCTGTGCGAAATGAAGCGAGGGAGCGAGTGCGGCACTAGCGAGGCTCTAAGAAGGGAGCTGGGCACGTGGGCGGGCGTCGTGGTCGAGAAATCCAGCGACGGGCGTGAGTGCGCACGCGCTGGTCCACGGCGAGCGCGGGGAGGGCGAAACTGACAGGGAGGGTCCATGACACAGAGAGAGAAAAGGGGGCACGTGGGCAACGGCTCAGCGCCTAGCAGCACGGACCTGCGAGGTAGAGAGAGAAGAGGGACGCGCGCGGGCAAAGCAACTGGCGCCGACAGGTCGGCCCCAGCGGGCAGAGAGCGAGAAAGAGAGAGAGCACGTGGGAGAGAAAGCCGCCGCTGATAGGCGGGGCCCGCCTGTCAAGCGGCGTGGGCGCGCGGCCTAACTGGGCCGAGCTGGGCTGCTGGGCTGATTTTCCTTTTTCTTTTTATCTGGATTTTCTAATTCCTTTTCTATTTCTTTTCTATAGGGTTTTCAATTCCAAATTCAAATTAGGTTTCAAATTCAAATAAATTCAAACATGTGCAATACTTCAAAGAATATTTTAAGCTCATCATGATGCAACATGTCATGACCCATAATGTTTTGGCAAAGATAAATAATTAAATCCCCCTAACTTTAAGCTAATTCTACTTAAAAGGGAAAAAGGAAGAGAGGATCTAGAGAGAGATAAAACCTAGGGTGTGAGAGAGAAGAGTAACACATGAATTTGGGTGATCATTAGAAAGAAATTTTATACTCCCCAAATTCAGGGTTTTACAGTTGGTCACCTGGCTGCTCTGATCCGTAAGTCAGGACCCAATACTCGCACTTCACCGCTCCCGGTCCATCAGCACAAGCCCGCATGACCTTCACCTTAGCCATCGACCACCGTTCTTGTGCTCCACACCTGCACACCACAAGTCGACCGACATGGTTGCACAAGCATAATCTCACACTCTGGTCAGTCCACTGACTACCCTAGAGTGCTACTAGTTGACAAACACTCATCATCAACCCGAACCATAAGGGACAAGTCAACCTTGTGTTCGCAATCTCCCCCTTGATGAGTGAATTGTCAACACCACCATTTGAGCATATGTAAACAGAAAGAGGAAGAAGAAGAGAAACTCACTCAAATGACCACAAGCCAGATAAAAGCCAAACAAGTCATTTATAGTAAGCAAAACTTGGTCCCCAAAGAAATGGGCAGCGGCTCAACACGACCAAGCAAGAAAAGGCTATCCCTCAATAAGAGGCAAAAGCAGGGTTCAACACCACTAGCCAGAAGCCAAAATCTCATCGGAGCATAAAAGGCTTTATCAGAGCATAAAAAAAACCAATTCAGAGCATAAGATCAGCACAAAAGCTAAAATCATAGCTAGTTCCTCCAGAAGGAGGCAAACGACTCAACACAACTAGCAATAGCTCTAAATAACATATCTCGCCCTCCTGAATGAGAGGAAGCCCGAAAGAAAAAACTTCTCCCCTTAGATAGAGGAAAAGGGAAATATCAAAATCTGTCCCCCTTACTGACAAGTGAACTCATCAAGCACAGACAGGGGTAGAAAGAAAAACTCCCCCTTGATAAGAGAACCTCCCCTGAGAAAAAATAGAAATGCAACAGAGAGTATGAAATAGAGAAAATGCATGAGCTTCAGGAGTATACTAGCTAGAGTGTAAAAATGCTCAAAGTGGAGTTGTGCTAAGTGTGCATCAATAAATGCACGTGCTAGCATATGCTCAAACTGGGCATATGCACAAGATATGTGAAGTATAAGTATTTTGATTCGATTCAATTCAAAGAGTTGTTCACCACAAAGACAACACTGAGCATATAGTAAGCAGGAAATCAACTAAGTGCGAGTCACAAGTGAACAAGGTGAACTACCCAAACAGTGATCACTCATCGTGCTAGAAACATATCTGAAATAGATACCATATGAAATTTTCAAGATTTATCGGATTTTGCAGCAGATTCCAAATTTCATTGTGTAAGTGCAATCAACCCTAATTGAGGGTTTTGTTGAGTAAATGACAAAACAAACAGAGATTCTAACAAGTTTGCTCCTAGCATGTATACAGTTATTTTACAGACAGGAGAAGCACAGATCATATGAGTATGCAAATGTAAAAGCACAACGGATTAAAATTCTACATCATATAGCGTGCTCCAAGTGCTTGGGAACAACGACAGTTTGCATTTTATAATTCTTGAGTCATAGAAATCGTCGTTCAATTAAGAGGGATCCGCAATAGTTAAGTAAGTAATGCAATGAGCTCAGTCCAAACCTTTTCTAATCCTTTAAGAGAATATTTTACTAGATCATGAATGCTCTTGGAAAAACCACTTTCACTCCCCACTAAAGTTTCACCTTGGTTCACCTTAGTTTTCTCAAAACTTGTTCATCAGTTTCAAAAACCGGTTCAACCAGTTTATGCACTGTTCATTCTATCACCTTCTGACCTACCAGTCTGCCAGTCAAGTCTGTCAGAAAAAGTCGTGTGCAGAGTTTTTTGAAAACCGGTTCAACTGGATTTGAGTCCGGCTCAACCGAATTTGGGGCCGGTCGAGTCTCCGGCTGAGTCCCTCAGTGAACCGAGAACTCCCTGGTGGAAACCAGTTCAACCGGTTTAAGAACCGGTTCAACCGGTTTTGAGTCCTTTTCTCCCAACAGTTGCCAGCTTTTGGGGGATCCTTTAAATACCCCCCACACTCTCTCTCTTCATTCACTTCTGCTCTCTCCATGATTTCTTGGCTGACCAACCTCCAAACAAGGGCATTCAATTCACCTCTCACACCCGAAATCGCATCTCCTTCAATCGTTTGAAGGATCCTTGGTGTGAGGTTAGGTCAATCTAACACGCTGTTGATTTCATCTTGATTCTCCCATTCTCTTCATTTTTGAGCTCATAGCAAACTTAACCGTGTGTGGATTTGTTACTCTTGGAACCTTGCGTTCCTTGATGGATAGAGGTTGCTTGGGAGTCTCCAAATTTGTGGACGACCCCAAGAAGTTTGTATCACCCGCTCGTTGAGCAAATTTGAGAAGAGATTGCCTTGACCTTGGTGGTTGGCTTGTGGAGGATTAGGGTTGGAAAAGACCTGACCCTTTGTGGGCTCCTCAACGAGGAGTAGGACACCTTTGTGGTGGTTGCCAAACCTCGGGTTAAATTGTGTGTTCTTGATAAGTCTTTTAATTTGTTGGTTAGTTCATATCAGATTATATCGTGTGCAAATCGTGTGAAAACAAGTCATACCGATTTGTCACCTATTCGAGTGGATTTTCTCTAGGGCAAGTCTTAAGCAAAATCTCTCACTACTTGTCACATTTGTTTAACTGTTTATCTAATCTAAGTTGAGCAGGTTCAAACTTGTTCAGCTGTAAACGAAATCAGCTAAATCGGTTTGCACCAGTGCAACTTGAATTTGACACTATCTCAAAGTTTTTAGTGAAAAGTTTCAGGTGTAGCCTATTCACCCTCCCCTCTAGGCTACTTTCAATTGGTATCAGAACTTCGTACCTCGTTTTACGCTTAACCGCGTGAGGAAATGATCATGTCTACTCAAAGGGACCATGAGGATCCTCTCCTCGAGGAAATCCTCGTCACATCTTCCGGTGAGGAAATAGACCCCAAGGTCCTCGACCTTGCCATGAAGATTGCCGAGAAGATGTTCCTCAAAATGAAAGAGGAAGATGCTAAGAAAAGGGAAGAAGAAGAAGAATCAAGAAGAAAGGCCGAAGAAGACAAAGGAATGGGAAAAATTGAATACAAAGATGACCTAGTGGAACTTTTGGTGTCAAGGGTGATGAGCAAGGTAAGTCTCAACACCGAAGGATCATCTACCAAAAGTAAAGGTAACGAGTTCAACAAAGTTCAATTTGATTATTCTAGAAATTTTATTCCCAACTTCTCTTCTGCCCCACTTGAAAAGTTACCAACTCTTAGTGAGTTGAACTATGACGAGTGGGCCGATAAGATGAAGTCGCATTTAATCGGTGTATGTGGGGGAAAGATATCCCTCGGGTCCACTGGAAGGATAAAAGACCTCACGAAAGGCCCGAGAGCCTAATAAATCGTAAGGTCACTCCTTCATGGGCCTGGGGAGGAACAATCAATAAAGCAGATCGACGCAAGGCCGGGTCGGTGCAAGCCCGGATGGCTCCACGACGTCGAGCAAGTGACCACAATAGAAGATCCGACTTTCCCGCGCTGGAGCCCCGTACAACGGAACCAGGCGAGGATAAGTCAGCAAAATCATAGGAAGATAGGCTCAAACAGTTCACTATCTTTTAGGTGCACATTGTTATCATATCAGCTTGTATTGCCCCCCGGTCGAATATATAAGGCCTAGGAGGCACCCCTTCAGAACGATCGATCCCATTATTACTCAGTCATCCACCTCATCTCTCTACGCTCTAACTTCAAAGAGCTACCTTGTAACCCGTTACACAAAGCATACTCGCCAGGACGTAGGGTGTTACGCATCTCAAAGCGGCCCGAACCTGTAAACACTGCCCATTGTTCCTCGTGCATCTGGCACGAACCATTTAGCTACAGTCGGCGACACCGTCCTACTCCTAAAACACCTTGAGGGGCAACCCCGGGTGTGCGGTCGGACCCAAAACACCGACAGCTGGCGCGCCAGGTAGGGGGTGTGTTGACGATCTAAGCTAGCTCAATGACCGTCACCTTCCACAAGAAGATCATCCTCCGTCCCGGATCCGTGTTCTGCTTTGGAACGATCTCATCCATAGCAGATGAAGAGGGAATTCTACACCGCATTGCAGATCCGCCGAAAAAGAAGTCTCCTCCAATAAACTCCGAAAATATCGGAGAAGCGCAACCTCCAGTTTTCCGAAAAAAGATCGCCTTCAGAAAACCAGGGGCCAAGGGCCCGCTGACCCGGAGAACTCCACTGTCTACTTCCTCAACGAAAGAATGGACACAAGTCACAAGGAAGAAAGAGACCGGGAGGAAGCAAGTTGTTCTTTCCGTTCCTCCACCCTCAAAGGAGAACGGGAAGAAGATCGCCACGACCGTCGCACCATTCTACCCCGACGTCCTCTTCATCGGGAGAGTGGAGTCACCCCCATCTCCGACGACGAGCCGACCGCGCCCGAAGAAGAACCACCTCAGCGGGAATCCCACCGACGGAGAAACCGGCGCCGAAATATTCGGCGACATCACGAGGCCGAAGAACGGGATCCGGAGCAACCTGTTTCGTGGGACGAGGTCTCGGAGATAGGAGAAACTCCGGAGGAACGCGTCTTCAGAGAACGAAGGAACTCCCGCCGACGTGATCGCCGACGAGCTCAGGAACAAACCGAGCAAGACGCGAGGCAGCGCCGGGAAAATCCACTCTTCGGGTGCAACCTGAATCCCGACTTCGCCCAAGCCATGAACACGCCGAGTGAAGTCGGAGGGGTATTAGCTCGGATAGCTGATGGACTCCCTCGGACTCCCGACGCCGAGGGCTATCGATGACTGTTCACCCAGGTAGCCAACCATCTTCTACCGCTCGCTCACCCGCCGAACAATCTACGACACACCATCAACAGTCGCCGGGACGCGCGAAGCTCCATCAACGCTTCGCGTGAACGACGGCATGAGAACGAGATCCGCCGCCGGGAGGAGTATGATAGGGATCATGGCATCCCAGCTCGGAGTCAGGCCACCAGAACCGAGTCAGCAACGGCCTCGACTGGTGGTACTACCCGGGGATGATCGAGGAACCACAACAACTACTCCTCTCCCCGGGACAGACATCATCCCCGACGACAGGAGGACACGTGTGGAGTGACTGCCCTTACTCCACGCCTTAGGGCCATTCAGTGGCCCCCTAACTTCAAGGTATCCAATGTTGACAAATATGAACCTAAACAGGATCCAGGAGGCTGGCTAGCCGTCTACACCACCGCCGCTCGAGCCGCCGGAGCGTCCGAGGACGTAATGACTGCGTACTTACCCATTGTCCTCGGGCAAGACACACTATAATGGCTGCAGCATCTACCCCGACACTGCATCGACGACTGGAGCGACTTCAGTCGATGCTTCACCGCCAACTTTCAGTCCCTCTCCGACAAACCAGCGCAACCATGGGACCTCAAATCCATCAAGCGCCGGGGGGACGAAACTCTCCGGTCATACCTCAAAAGGTTCCAGACCATGAGAAATCGTATCCCTGAGGTCACGGAGGCAGCCGTGATCGAGGACTTCTACAGAGGATCCAATGACTCGGCCTTCGTCCGAGCCATACTGCAGAAAGCGCCGACTACCTCCGAGCAGCTGTTCCGGGAAGCCGACCTCTACATCACCGCCGACGAGCGAGCTCAGGACCTCAGCGGGGGAGCAAAGCCCGCACCGGCAGCGCCACGACACGACGCGAACCAGCAACCCGACAAACGCTGGGAGAAAAGACCTCACGAAGAGGTGCACGCCGCCGGACCACCTGCCTCTTGTGCCCAGGGAGGACCTCGCGGAGGCGAGCGCACGCTAGACGACATCCTCGACGCCCAGTGCCTGTACCACAAGGACATGCGCCACACCCTGCGGAACTGCAGGGACTTCAAGCACTCCATCGGACACGGCCGACCCTTCCAACCTCTACCTCCTCCTCCGTCGCGGGGAGGACCAGGAGAACCACGACAACCCCAGCAGCGGGAGGAGGGGGAAGGAGGAGCCTTCCCACGCGTTGACAGGGAGGTCAACGTCATCTTCGGCGGACACGGATCGTAGGAGAACAGAAGACAACAAAAGCTCAACGATCGCCAGATATTAGTGGCGACCACCGGTCCTCCCGCTCCGTACCGATGGTCGGAGCACCCGATCACTTTCACTCGGGTAGATCAATGGCTCAACTTCGACCACCCAGGCAAATACTCGCTCCTCGTCGATCCGGTGATCCGAGAGAGCAGGGTGAAGAAGGTGCTAGTGGACGGGGGGAGCAGCATCAACGTCACCTTCCCCCGGACACTCCAAGGCTTGGGAGTTCACCTCAAAGAACTCCACGAGTCAGACACTCCTTTATTCGGCATCGTGCCGACCAAAGGGGAATACCCGCTGGGCCACATCTACATGCCCGTCACCTTCGGAACTCCAGAGAATTACAGAACTGAGTTCCTGAGGTTTGAAGTGGCAAACTTCGACTGCGGATACAACACCATCATCGGGAGGCCAGGATTGGCAAAATTCATGGCCATCCCACATTACACGTACATGATATTGAAGATGCCAGGACCACAAGGAATCATAACTGTGCGCGCTGACTTCCAAGGCACCGCAGAATGTTTCCGAGTGGCCATCCAAGCGGCCCTCACCACCAAACTGTCGGCGACTTCTTCAGCGCAGGAAAACTCTATGCCTGAGGAAGACCTTACAGCACCGGCGAACGAAGCTCAAGCCGCGACCTCTATGAGGCCGACTGAAGAAACTAAAAGGATCAACCTGGGGTTTGCTAATGAACGCAAGACTGCCATCATCAGCTCCAGCCTGGACGATAAATAGGAAGGCACGCTCGTCCGATTTCTGCAAGACAACCGAGACGTATTCGCATGGCAACCTGCGGATATGCCGGGAGTCCCGAGAGAACTGGCCGAGCACAAACTGAAGGTCTATCCCCAGGCACGGCCGATCCGGCAAAAACTACGTCGTTTCACGCCCGACAAGAGAGAGGCCATTCGCGCTGAGCTGGCCCGCTTGGTCACGGCTGGGTTCATTAGAGAAGTGTTACATCCCGAGTGGTTAGCCAACCCTGTTCTTGTACTCAAGAAGAATAGAGTGGATTGGCTCATGTGTGTCGATTATACGGATCTCAACAAACATTGTCCAAAGGATCCCTTCGGGCTCCCTATGATAGATCAGGTGGTAGACTCCACCGCTGGATGTTCTGTGCTGTCTTTTCTGGACTGCTATTCCGGATACCATTAGATCAGTTTGGCAAAGGAAGACGAGGAAAAAACAGCGTTCATCACTCCATTCGGTGCTTTCTGCTATACCTCCATGCCGTTTGGCCTCAAAAACGCTGGAGCGACTTATCAGAGAGCCATTCAAACATGCTTAGCTGATCACTGGGGCAAGCGTGTGGAAGCCTACGTGGATGACGTGGTAATCAAAACAGAGAACACGGAAAACTTCATCGAAGACTTACAGCTGGTTTTCAACAGTCTACGACGATATCGATGGAAGCTTAATCCCGAAAAATGTGTCTTTGGGGTACCAGCAGGGAAGCTACTCGGATTTATTGTCAGCCACCGGGGAATTGAAGCTAATCCAGATAAGATTGAAGCTATCATGAAAATGGAAGCTCTACGATCACAAAAGAAGGTTCAGCAACTTACCAGATGTATGGCAGCCCTAAGCAGATTTATATCCAGGCTGGGAGAAAAAGGTTTACCATTTTACAAGCTACTCAAGAAGGTGGACAAGTTTTAGTGGACTTCAGAAGCACAGGAAGCCCTAGATGCACTGAAGAAATTCTTGACAACCCCACCAGTACTGAAACCACCACGGCGAGCCACATCAACTCAACCAGCTGAAGATCTGCTGCTGTATATCTCTTGCACGACTCACGTGGTAAGCACCACGTTAGTAGTCGAGCGAGCAGAAGAAGGACATGCCTATCCAGTGCAACATCTTGTTTATTTCATCAGTGAAGTTCTGGGTCCCTCGAAGAAAAAGTATCCTCAAGTTTAGAAGCTATTATACGCAGTACTTCTAACTGCCCGCAAGCTACGTCACTACTTTGATGACCACAAAGTCATAGTAGTCACTGATTTTCCGATAGGGGACATCCTTCACAACAAGGAAGCCATTGGCCGAATAGCCAAGTGGGCCTGCGAACTGGGATCTCATGACATTGAATTTCGACCTCGCACTGCCATTAAAACCCAAGCATTGGTTGACTTCGTATCAGAATGGACTGAACAACAAGTACCAGAGAACCCAGAAACTGCAGAAGTATGGCGGATGTATTTTGATGGCTCGCTGAAGCTGCAGGGAGTAGGCGCGGGAATTCTCTTCATCGCACCTGGAGGCGAGCACCTCAAATATGCCCTCCAGTTGTTATTTCCAGCCTCCAACAATGCAGTCGAGTATGAAGCTCTGATCCATGGACTAAACATCGCTATATCATTAGGCATCAAGAGACTAATGGTATACGGAGATTCTTTGGTAGTCATAAGCCAGATAAACAAAGAATGGGACTGTTCGAATGATTCAATGGGAAAATACTGCACTGCCGTCCGAAAATTGGAAGATAAATTTGAAGGCCTGGAATTTCATCATGTAGAAAGAGATCGAAACACGGCAGCCGATGTATTGTCCAAGCTAGGATCTAGTCGAACTCAGGTCCCACCTGGAGTCTTTGTACAAGAAATACCACAGCCAAGCATCTCAATGGATCAGGCAGAAGAATGTAATATCGTGAATCAACCAGATTCGGGCTCTGATGACTGGAGAAGGCCGATCATCAGATGTATAAAGAATGAAGAGGAGCCAGACGACAGAAATGTAGCCGAGCGCATCGCTAGACAGTCAGCTCACTACACACTCATTGGGGAGACACTATACAGAAGGGGCGCATCAGGCATCTTCATGAAATGCATTCTCTCATCTACTGGGAAGCAACTTCTAGATGAGGTCCATGCTGGACAATGTGGAATACACGCAGCATCCAAGACACTAGTCGGGAAGGTCTTCAGGTCGGGATTCTATTGGCCAACAGCGAAAAGTGATGCAGCCGAGTTAGTTCAGAGGTGCGAAGCTTGCCAGTTCCTATCAAAGCAACAACATTTACCAGCACAGCAACTGCAGACCATACCGGTGACTTGGCCCTTCGCGTGCTGGGGGCTAGATATGATTGGACCTTTCAAGAAAGCTCAAGGGGGATACACTCATGTACTGGTAGCAATCGACAAATTCACTAAATGGATAGAGTTCAAACCATTGCTTCTTTAACCTCAGCTAAGGCCATGGAATTCATACAAGACATAATATTCAGGTTCGGAATACCGAACATTATCATAACCGACCTGGGATCCAACTTCACAAGTTCAGAGTTCTTTGATTTCTGTGAGCAAAAAAGCATTCAGATCAAGTATGCTTCAGTAGCGCACCCAAGAGCCAACGGGCACGTTGAACGAGCTAACGGGATGATATTGGAGGCACTCAGAAAAAAGGTCTTTGATAAAAATGAAAAGTTCGCAGGAAAATGGATAAGGGAATTGCCCTACGTCGTTTGGAGCCTAAGAACCCAACCTAGCCGAGCTCTGCATGGAAACACCCCTTTTTTCATGGTCTATGGGTCAGAGGCAGTGCTATCCGCTGATCTCAAGTTTGGGGCGCCGAGGTTGATCTTCGAAAGCATAGCGGAAGCCAAAGCTACTAGGCTGGAGGACATTGATGTACTCGAAGAAGAACGGCTGAACACAGTAATTCAATCAGCACGATACCAGCAAACTCTAAGACGCTATCACGACAAAGCCGTGCGACAACGAGCCTTTTCAGTGGGAGATCTCGTCCTCCACCGAATTCTAACGGGGGAGGGACGACACAAGTTGTCGCCCTCATGGGAAGGACCATTCACAGTAGCAGAAGTCACTCGACCGGGATCATATCGCCTCACTCAAATGGACGACACAGAAATTGGGAACTCCTGGAATATAGAGCACCTCAGGAAGTTTTACCCCTAGTCGTGTTTCAAAAGCTATCGGGACGATAATGTACTCTGTAAAGCGGGGAATATGTCATCAATAAAGAAAGGTTTCAAGAATACTCAGTTTGTTCATGATTGACTGGCATTCTTATTTAGCTCGGGGTGACCACTATGCCCTGCTAACAGAGCAATCGGCTTAAGTCAGCAACGACTTAAAACGGTGCAACATGCTCACGCTTACTTAACTCGGGGTGACCACTATGCCCTGCTAACGGAGCAATCGGCTTAAGTCGGCAACGACTTAAAACGGTGCAACATGCTCATGCTTACTTAACTCGGGGTGACCACTATGCCCTGCTAACGGAGCAATCGGCTTAAGTCGGCAACGACTTAAAACGGTGCAACATGCTCACGCTTACTTAACTCGGGGTGACCACTATGCCCTGCTAACGGAGCAATCGGCTCAAGTCGACAACGACTTAAAACGGTGCAACATGCTCACGCTTACATAACTCGGGGTGACCACTATGCCCTGCTAACGGAGCAATCGGCTTAAGTCGGCAACGACTTAAAATGGTGCAACATGCTCACGCTTACTTAACTCGGGGTGACCACTATGCCCTGCTAACGGAGCAATCGGCTTAAGTCGGCAATGACTTAAAACGGTGCAACATGCTCACGCTTACTTAACTCGCGGTGACCACTATGCCCTACTAACGGAGCAATCGGCTTAAGTCGGCAACGACTTAAAACGGTGCAACATGCTCACGCTTACTTAACTCGGGGTGACCACTATGCCCTGCTAACAGAGCAATCGGCTTAAGTCGGCAACGACTTAAAACGGTGCAACATGCTCACGCTTACTTAATTCGGGGTGACCACTATGCCCTGCTAATGGAGCAATCGGCTTAAGTCGGCAACGACTTAAAACGATGCAACATGCTCACACCTACTTACCTCGGGATGATCACTACGTCCTATTAACAGAAGCAATCGATTTAAGTCAGCAGCGACTTATGGCGATCTCACATGCTTACGATTACTCATAAAATAGGGGTGACCTCTATATCCCGTAGACAAGTTTCAAAATCATCACACAGCATTTTTCTCTAGCAAATTTACGTACTGCCGAATTCTAAAACAACAGGAGAGCAACAATATCATTCAAATAACGAACTGAAGCCTTCTAACAAAATATACGATCGTGATAACCGCACGCTCAAAGCACACAAATATTTCTCTATTTTGCAATGTCTTTCTCAGGAGCAACCGACGAAGAAGGGCGACTTGAGGAATCAGGAGCAGCGTTCATGTCAGCCCTTATATCATCAGGGACAACCACGCCGGGTCTCCTCATCAAGATCCGCCCCGCGCGGATGGCTTTATCCATGGCTCTGTCGCGCTGGGCCCTCAGAGTAATGGAAGTTTCTTCAGCAACTTTGGCAGCCAACTGAGCGGCCTCCAGCTCCTGGGCGATGGACTTCTTAGAAGCGCGCAGTTCCTTGATAGCAGCATCCTTAGCCGATATCAACTGCCTGAGACGGATCACGTCATCCGTGGATTCCTGCAGCCTACAGCGAAGATTGTCTAACTCCTCCATGGTGAAGCGATGACTCCTTTCCAGGATGGTCAACGAGTTGCTAGAGTCATGATATAGCCTGTCAAGATTGTCACGGGAGGCAACAAGGACGCGTTTTTCTTCCTGCAAACAAGAATTAGCCTTTTTAAACATCAAGCAGGCAATAAGAGCACAGCAACACAAGACGCGGACTCATAAATCACCTTTTCAGAATCAAGCTGAACGCGAAGAGTAGAATTCAGCATATTAGCGTCATTCAGGGCATCAGAGACCTGGGCCAGCTCAGTCTGGCTCCGGGAATACCTTTTCTCAAAATCGGAGCATCGCCGGACCAACTCAGCTTGACTTTGAGAATGTTTCTCTCCAAGAACAGAAATCTGCCGAGCCATATCTAGCGAGAGACAATCAAACAAAAAGGGTCAAAGTGTGAGGCAGTTCAGCAAGGTGGACGAAGAGAAGCAAAAAGAACACTAACCAGCATTTGACGCCTCCAAGTCAGAGACACGATGTTGAAGCAACACCGAATTCCAATGTGCCAGAGACGAAACTCCTTCTGGAAAAGAAGCACCTTGCAACCTCAGCTGACTAGCCATCCCATCCACCAATGCCTGATCTGGAGAACAAATGAGTATAATGACAACAGCTCATATGGTGTAAAAGTCAGGCTAGGATATATCACAATACCTAGAGGTTGGAGAAGAACGAAGGGACTCCCAAATCGTGAGAGATCAATTGATGACTCGGCATAGGGCCATCACTCGAATTAGCTCGCAACGAACCAGCAGGTATCAACTCAGTACCATCAACAGAGCTCAAAACTTGGTCAGTGGGAACGCTAGCCTCTAAAGCGACTCCCTGACCAGAAACTTGGGCCACCACCATGCAACCAGAACGTGAAGGAGATCTGACGTGAACATCCATGGAAGTACAAGAGGGAGATCCTGCTCGGACACCCTCGGGGGCTGGGTCATGGCTTACCCTACCCACTTGAGCCGGATTATCCCCGGCAGCACCCTCGGGGGCTGGGTCGTGACTCACGCTGCCCACCCGAGCTGAATCATCCCCGGCAATACCCTCGAGGGCTGGGTAAGCGTCAACACCATCCCTGAGGGTCAAGTTCTCTGCGGCAGCCACCTCTAAGGTTGAAGGCCCCTCAGTTACTTCCATGGGAGCAAGACGATCCAAGTCAGTTTCCTGACCCTCAAGACCGCGCTCTAAGGTCGATGAGGCGCGGGACGCTGCCCGGGATGACCCCAACCCGGCGTCGAGCACATCAGCACAAACCCCTGTCACACCATCATCCGCTGGCTCTGATAACAGATCCTCTGGAACCATATCTTCAAGAGTCTGATCAAAGTTCGCCAAGGACAATTCTTGTAGACCAATGAGGGCAGACAAAGCAGGAGAAGGAACTCCACTACTTTCCCTGCTGGCGACATACTGCCGACTGTTCTTCCGAGTCAGAGGGACCTCATTCTCTTCCTCCCTGTTGTTTTCATCAGCAACACAGGTAACACACCCATTGGGATCAGCAATAGATGAAGCACCCCCATTGGGATCAGCAACAGATGGAGCACACCCACTAAGGTAAGCGTCAGTAAACTCAGGCACGGGAACTTCCTCAGCAGCAAGAACCGAAGGACCAGCGTCCAGATCCAAACTAGATACTTGCCAAAGACGTCTCTTTTTCTTTTTCTGCTCATCAGCAGAAGGATCAAGTTGATTGGCTCGACAAGGACGTCTCGAGCGAACACTGACAGGCCTCTGAACATCCAAGGTTGTACCAGCTTTCGGGAGAGGCACCACTGCCAATGTCCCAGCAGGAGCAGCATCAGAAGAGTCTTCAGCCAGCATGTCAAGCATAGCATTTATTTCTGCATCACTAGGATCCAAAGGCATCTCGAAGTGGACTTGCCGTTCATCATCGGGAATTTCTCCAATCGAAGCAACCAAAGCACTAACTTCTTCGGCAGAGGGTCGTACTCTAAGGCCCAAACCGCTGTCAGTAACTGGAGGATTCGACACAAAATGGGTAAAAGCCTTGGAAGGAGGCAGGTTCTAGGCCGAGTATGCGATAGGGGCACCAACATTGGACACCTTGCCTCTAAGAATCATTTCAAGTCGGTTCACCAAATCTACAGCGGGAATCCTTCTGTCGGTAACCCGGGTCGAGTCAGCTAGACCTCGGTACAGATAAGCCGGGTATGCCCAATCCTTCAGCGGCTGAATGTTCTTAAAGACAAAATCAGCAACCACAGCCTCAACAGTCAGACCCCTCTCCTTCAGCAGTCCAACTTCAGCTAGCAAAGCCCCTGCCTCAGCCACCTCCTGATCTATGGGGGACTCGGTCCAACTCGGGGTACGAACGTCCGGCTGTCTCCTCGACCGTGGGGGGAGAGAATTTCCGTGGTTCTCAACAATAAACCACTCCAAGCGCCATCCCTTAATACTGTCCTTGAGAGGGATTTCAAGATAATCAGACTTCCTCCCACGGCGCATCTCTAAACTAGCACCCCCAACCAGCTGATGCTGCCCCCCGGCCATTCCAGGGCGACAGTGATACAGATACTTCCACAATCCAAAATGTGGCAGGACGCCAAGAAAAGCTTCACACAAATGAACGTAAATAGAAATTTGCAGAATGGAATTGGGATTCAGATGGGTCAAGTTAAGACGGTAGAAATCAAGGAGGCCGCGGAAAAAGGGAGAAATAGGAAGAGCGAGACCACGGAGAAGAAAAGGAACGTAAATCACAGATTCATGGGTATCCTCTGTTGGGACAGTGACCCCGTGGCAAATCCACCAAGAACAAAGCTCCCTCGGGGGAAGGACCCCGATGGACACGAGGTGGAGAAGGTCAGGCTCGGAGACAACAGACATATGGTTACCTGCAAAAGGCAACTGGCTGTTGGGGTCGATGGGGGGAATCACCGCAGCGGATGAACTCGAGGCCTTTCTCTTGGGCGCCATCTCAACTCTACTGGTGAACAGAGCGGGAGCCGAATTGCAGAGAGGATCTGGAGGCAGGAAAGCAAGAACTAGGGCACGAAAAGCAGAGGCGGCTGAAAGCGCAGTATATGCGGGATATTCCCGAGTCAGATACCGTCTCCAAAAGCGCCCAGTCAGCACGCGGCAGTTACTTCTAAAAACACTGGCGTGCCACGTCGTCACCCGGCAGCTACTTCTAAAAACCCCGGTGTGCCACATCGTCACTCGGCTATTATCCTCAAAGTGGCCGACACTGCCTGTTCTAACTCGGCTGTTATTTCTAAAATGCTGACGTTATCACCAGTCGCTCGACATTTATCTCTAAAGTGTCGACGATGTCTTCAATCGCTCGGCGGCTATCTCTAAAGCGCCGATGATGTCTCCAGTCGCTCGGCGGCTATCTCTAAAGCGCCGACGATGTCTTCAGTCGCTCGGCGGCTATCTCTAAAGCGCCGACAATGTCTTCAGTCGCTCGGCGGTTATCTCTAAAAAACGCTGGCGTTGTCACAAGACACTCGGCTGTCACCTCTAAGAGTGCCGACATGGTCAATAGTTATTATGACGCTGACACGGTTTCGTCATCACTCGGACTCTATTTCAAATGCGTAAATATCGACAATAATGGCTCGGCCGTCACCCCCAAAGCGGCGATATGATGCCCGAGTTATTTAGTTTCTATTCCGAAGGAATCAACTTCACAACTAAGAGATCAGCTTACTACGAAGCAAAATAATTGACACCGGAGGAGATGAAGTCATTCTTCATTGAGGGAAGTAACTGTACTTACAAATCAACTCATTATGAGTTGATACTTCCCTACTGCTACTACTACTACTACTATGCTACACTATACTACTCTACACTACTAATACTACTACATTATTACATTATACTATACTAACATTTAAAGACCAGTGGCATCTAGCCACTGGCCTTGTTGCTGCCCTTGCTGCTGCCGCCGCCGCTGCCGCCCCTGCTGCTGCCGCCGTTGCCACCCTTGCCGTCGTCGTTGCCGCCCCTGCCGTCGCCGTTGCCGCCCCTGCCGTCGCTGTTGCCGCCCCTGCCGCCACCATCACCGTCACCGCTGCCATCGCCTCCGTCGTCGTCGTCGTCGCCGTCCTCCTCGGGCGAGTCCTCCTCGTCCGAGGAGTACTCCGACTCATCCGAGCCCTCGAGCCCGGAGCGCTCGATGGCCCGGATGTAAGTCCAGACCTCCACGGCAATCCCCTGAGAGTCGTCCGAGTCATCGGACGACGCTGGGGGAGAGATGGGAGCCGGAGACCCCTCGGACTCAGAGGAGAACTCCTCCTCCGAGTATTCCGAGTCGCCAAAGTCCTCCGATGGAGGAGTCGGCTCGCGCTTGCGTTTGTTGTTCTTGCCCATGGTGGAAATGCAAGGAGAGGAAGAAAGCAAGCAGCGGAGAACAACAAGAGATGTGAAAAAACCAGAGAGGCAAAGGCACTATTTATAGAAGAAGAAGAAGGCAACCGCTCACCTCCAACCACGGTCACTAAATAGTCGCGAAGCATTCAATACACACTTCAACTCGTCTGAAGACACGTCAGGCGGCTGACGCCGTTTCACGCAACACAGCACCCATTGGAACTCCAGTCAACAGCGCGGATGATATGATTACGCCCGCCGTCACATCACATTACTACTCAGAAGCAGCCGGCTAAAACACTCAGTGTACCAAGCCGTCCCTTGCCCACACCCATCGGGGGGGGGGGACGCCCAGGAATTATCAATATATTTTTCAAAACTGTCACATCCGTGCAGGGCATGCAATGAATACCTCAAGACAAAAATGAGATATCAGTAAGGATCAAAGGAAAGCCAAATATAGCCGATGAAGTACAAAATCTGACCGACAGAAGCGACGTGAAGACTAGCCAGGGAACGTCCATCAAATGTCCAATCAGTCGCAAAGCAAATAAATTGCACCACCTAGCAAGATATGGGCGGATCACGAACTCGGCTGCAAAAGACAAAATACATGCTGACCTCTGAAGCATAATATTGATGACATAATGCTGACCTCTAAAGCATAATATGGGTGGCATAATGCCGACTTCTAAGGCATTCGAAAAAAGAAAAGATGACCCTCAACAAAAAGGCACGAATTGAAGACCTTCGGGTGGATTATCTTCAAAAATCCACTCGAAGCTCGGGGGCTACACCCATTGGGTGCACCTCTGGTGCACCCAATGAATCACCATTTCAAGAGAAGACAACGCCAACTTCTAAGGAATAAGGCAAGATTGAAGGCAAGATTGACCCCCAACCAAAGTGCAAGTGGAAAATAAAAATAATTTCTGATGAAGACCTTCGAGTGGATTATTTTCCAAAATCCACTCGAAGCTCGGGGGCTACACCCATTGGGTGCACCTCCGGTGCACCCAATGAAGTTTAGGGTCCTACAATATAAAATGCCGACCTCTAAGGCACAAGCATGAAATAAGGCTCCAGTTTACGAGTGATCAAAGCAGAAGGAGATAGTAAAAAATCATTTTTACCAGACTGCTTGGAAAGCATTTCTTATCATAAACAAAGACCGCAAGCTGGACCTAGGATCTTTGGGCTGATTATCTCAAAATCAGCCCAAAGATCGGGGGCTTGTGGGGGACAGATATCCCCCGGGTCCACTGGAAGGATAAAAGACCTCACGAAAGGCCCGAGAGCCTAATAAATCGTAAGGTCACTCCTTCATGGGCCTGGGGAGGAACAATCAATAAAGCAGATCGACGCAAGGCCGGGTCAGTGCAAGCCCGGATGGCTCCACGACGTCGAGCAAGTGACCACAATAGAAGATCCGACTTTCCCGTGCTGGAGCCCCGTACAACGGAACCAGGCGAGGATAAGTCGGCAAAATCATAGGAAGATAGGCTCAAACAGTTCACTATCTTTTAGGTGCACATTGTTATCATAACAGCTTGTATTGCCCCACAGTCGAATATATAAGGCCTAGGAGGCACCCCTTCAGAACGATCGATCCCATTATTACTCAGTCATCCACCTCATCTCTCTACGCTCTAACTTCAAAGAGCTACCTTGTAACCCGTTACACAAAGCATACTCGCCAGGACGTAGGGTGTTACGCATCTCAAAGCGGCCCGAACCTGTAAACACTGTCCATTGTTCCTCGTGCATCTGGCACGAACCATTTAGCTACAGTCGGTGACACCGTCCTACTCCTAAAACACCTTGAGGGGCAACCCCGGGTGTGCGGTCGGACCCAAAACACCGACAGTGTACATCCTAGTCTTTGGGAGATTGTCAATATAGGTATGTATAAGCCCGCCCAAGGAGAAGAGATGACTCCAGAAATGATGCAAGAAGTACACCGCAATGCTCAAGCGGTGAGCATAATAAAAGGAAGCCTTTGTCCGGAAGAGTACCGGAAAGTCCAAGGGAGAGAGGATGCTCGTGACATTTGGAACATTCTCAAAATGTCACATGAAGGAGACCCCAAAGCTAAGAGACAGAATTGAAGCTGAAAGTTGCCTAGAAAGGGGTGAATAGGGCGAATCTGAAATTTACAAACTTAAACACAACTACAAGCCGGGTTAGCGTTAGAAATAGAAATGAGTCCGAGAGAGAGGGCGCAAAACAAATCGTGAGCAAATAAAGAGTGAGACACGATGATTTGTTTTACCGAGGTTCGGTTCTTGCAAACCTACTCCCCGTTGAGGTGGTCACAAAGACCGGGTCTCTTTCAACCCTTTCCCTCTCTCAAACGGTCCCTCGGTCCGAGTGAGCTTCTCTTCTCAAATCAACCGGGAACAAAACTTCCCCGCAAGGACCACCACACAATTGGTGTCTCTTGCCTCGATTACAATTGAGTTTTGATCACAAGAACAAATGAGAAAGAAAAGAAGCAATCCAAGCGCAAGAGCTCAAAAGAACACAACAAATCTCTCTCACTAATCACTAAAGCCTTGTGTGGAATTGGAGAGGATTTGATCACTTGGGTGTGTCTAGAATTGAATGCTAGAGCCCTTGTAAGGTGTAGAAGTGTGAAAACTTGGATGACTTGAATGTGGGGTGGTTGGGGGTATTTATAGCCCCAACCACCAAACTAGCCGTTGGTGAAGGCTGCTGTCACATGGCGCACCGGAAAGTCCGGTGCGCCAGCCACGTCACCCGGCCGTTAGGGTTCGACCGTTGGAGCTCTGACGTGTGGGCCCGCCTGGCTGTCTGGTGGTACACTGGACATCCCCTGTAGGCTGTCTGGTGTGCCACCCGTGCGTGCTCTGCTCCTCTGCGCGCGCAGGCGCGCATTAAATGCTGTAGCAGGTGACCGCTGGCGCAGAATAGCCGTTGCTCCGCCGTTACACCGGATAGTCCGGTGTGCACCGGACATGTCCGGTGAATTATAGCGGAGCGAATTCCCAAAGCTGGCGAGTTTAGAGTCGCATCTCCTTGGAGCACCGGACAGTCCGGTGAATTATAGCGCGTCGCCTCTGAGTTTTCCTGAAGGTGCGAAGTTTAGTTTGGAGTCCCCTGGTGCACCGGACATTGTCCGGTGGTGCACCAGACACTGTCCGGTGGCACACCGGACAGTCCGGTGCGCCCGACCAGGGTGCCTTCGGTTGTCCCTTTGCTCTTTTGTTTGAACCCTTTTTTTTGGTCTTTTTATTGGCTTATTGTTAATCTTTGGCACCTGTAGAACTCATAGACTTGGGCAAACTAGTTAGTCCGATTATTTGTTTTGGGCAATTCAACCACCAAAATCAATTTAGGAATATAGGTGTAAGCCTAATTCCCTTTCAATCTCCCCCTTTTTGGTGATTGATGCCAACACAAACCAAAGCAAATATACAAGTGCAGAATTTTAACTAGTTTGCAAAATGCAAGTGCAAAGGTTACTTAGAATTGAGCCAATAACTATTACTTACTAGATATGCATGGATTGTTTCTTTTATTTTTAATATTTTGGACCACGCTTGCACCACATGTTTTGTTTTTGCAAATTTTTGTGAATCCTTTTCAAAGTCCTTTTGCAAATAGTCAAAGGTAAATGAATAAGATTTTGCGAAGCATTTTTAAGATTTGAAATTTTCTCCTCTTGTTTCAAATGCTTTTTCTTTGACTAAACAAAACTCCCCCTCAAATGAATTCTCCTCTTAGTGTTCAAGAGGGTTTTAAGATATCAATTTTGAAAATACTACCCCTTTTGAACACAATAAGATACCAATTTGAAAATTTTCCAATTGAAAATCATTAGTTTTAAAATTAGGGTGGTGGTGCGGTCCTTTTGCTTTGGGCTCATACTCTCTCCCCCTTTGGCATGAATCGCCAAAAACGGAATCATTAGAGCCCTTTGCTAACTATTTTATCCCCTTTGGCAAATAAAACATATGAGTGAAGATTATACCAAAGACGGAGAGATGCTCGGAGCGACGGCGAAGGATGAGTGATAGAGTGGAGTGGAAGCCTTTGTGTTCGCCGAAGACTCCAATTCCCTTTCAATACACCGATGACTTGGTTTGAAATTCACTTGAAAACACATTAGTCATAGCATATGTAAAAGAGACATGATCAAAGGTATATTTATGAGCTATGTGTGCAATACATCAAAAGAAATTCCTAGAATCAAGAATATTTAGCTCATGCCTAAGTTTGGTAAAAGTTTGTTCATCTAGTGGCTTGGTAAAGATATCGGCTAATTGATCTTTAGTGTTAATATATGCAATCTCGATATCCCCCTTTTGTTGGTGATCCCTAAGAAAATGATACCGAATGGCTATGTGTTTAGTGCGACTATGCTCGACAGGATTATCCGCCATGCGGATTGCACTCTCATTATCACATAGAAGAGGAACTTTGGTCAATTTGTAACCATAGTCCCGCAGGGTTTGCCTCATCCAAAGTAATTGCGCGCAATAATGGCCTGCGGCAATATACTCGGCTTCGGCGGTAGAAAGAGCTACGGAATTTTGCTTCTTTGAAGCCCAAGACACCAAGGATCTTCCCAAGAACTGGCAAGTCCCCGATGTGCTCTTTCGATTAATTTTACACCCCGCCCAATCGGCATCGGAATAACCAATTAAATCAAATGTGGATCCCCGAGGGTACCAAAGCCCAAACTTAGGAGTATAAGCCAAATATCTCAAGATTCATTTTACGGCCGTAAGGTGAGATTCCATAGGGTCGGCTTGGAATCTTGCACACATGCATATGGAAAGCATAATGTCCGGTCGAGATGCACATAAATATAGTAATGAACCTATCATCGACCGGTATACCTTTTGATCGACGGATTTACCTTCCGTGTCAAGGTCGAGATGTCCATTGGTTCCCATGGGTGTCTTGATGGGCTTGGCATCCTTCATTCCAAACTTGTTTAGAATGTCTTGAGTATACTTCTTTTGGCTAATGAAGGTGCCCTCTTGGAGTTGCTTTACTTGAAATCCTAAGAAATACTTCAACTCCCCCATCATTGACATCTCGAATTTCTGTGTCATGATCCTACTAAATTCTTCACATGTAGATTCGTTAGTAGACCCAAATACAATATCATCAACATAAATTTGGCATACAAACAAATCATTGTCAAGAGTTTTAGTAAATAGAGTAGGATCGGCCTTGCCGACTTTGAAGCCATTAGCACTAAGGAAATCTCTTAGGCATTCATACCATGCTCTTGGGGCTTGCTTAAGCCCATAAAGCGCCTTAGAGAGCCTATAGACATGGTTAGGGTACTCACTGTCTTCAAAGCCGGGAGGTTGCTCAACATAGACCTCTTCCTTGATTGGTCCATTGAGGAAGGCACTCTTCACGTCCATTTGATAAAGCTTGAAGCCATGGTAAGTAGCATAGGCTAATAATATACGAATGGACTCAAGCCTAGCTACGGGTGCATAGGTTTCACCAAAATCCAAACCTTCGACTTGGGAGTATCCCTTGGCCACAAGTCGAGCTTTGTTCCTTGTCACCACACCATGCTCGTCTTGCTTGTTGCGGAAGACCCATTTGGTTCCTACAACATTTTGGTTAGGACGTGGAACTAAATGCCATACCTCATTCCTAGTGAAGTTGTTGAGCTCCTCTTGCATCGCCATCACCCAATCCGAATCTTGGAGTGCTTCCTCTACCCTGTGTGGCTCAATAGAGGAAACAAAAGAATAATGCTCACAAAAATGTGCAACACGAGATCTAGTGGTTACCCCCTTATGAATGTCGCCGAGGATGGTGTCGACCGGGTGATCTCGTTGGATTGCTTGGTGGACTCTTGGGTGTGGCGGTCTTGGTTCTTCATCCTCCTTGTCTTAATCATTTGCATCTCCCCCTTGATCATTGCCGTCATCTTGAGGTGGCTCATCATTTTGATTTTCTCCTTCATCAACTTGAGCCTCGTCCTCATTTTGAGTTGGTGGAGATGCTTGCGTGGAGGAGGATGGTTGATCTTGTGCATTTGGAGGCTCTTCGGATTCCTTAGGACACACATCCCCAATGGACATGTTCCTTAGCGCGATGCATGGAGCCTCTTCATTACCTATCTCATCAAGATCAACTTGCTCTACTTGAGAGCCGTTAGTCTCATCAAACACAACGTCACAAGAAACTTCAACTAGTCCTGAGGACTTGTTAAAGACTCTATATGCCCTTGGGTTTGAATCATATCCTAGTAAAAAGCCTTCTACTGTCTTAGGAGCAAATTTAGATTTTCTACCTCTTTTAATAAGAATAAAGCATTTGCTACCAAAGACTCTAAAATATGAAATGTTGGGCTTTTTACCGGTTAGGAGTTTGTATGATGTCTTCTTGAGGATTCAGTGTAGATATAACCGGTTGATGGCGTAGCAAGCGGTGCTAACCGCCTCGGCCCAAAACCGATCCGACGTCTTGTACTCATCAAGCATGGTCCTTGCCATGTCCAATAGAGTTCTATTCTTTCTCTCCACTACACCATTTTATTGTGACGTGTAGGGAGAGGAGAACTCATGCTTGATGCCTTCCTCCTCAAGGAAGCCTTCAATTTGAGAGTTCTTGAACTCCGTTCCGTTGTCGCTTCTTATTTTCTTGATCCTTAAGCCGAACTCATTTTGAGCCTGTCTCAAGAATCCTTTTAAGGTCTCTTGGGTTTGAGATTTTTCCTGCAAGAAGAATACCCAAGTGAAGCGAGAATAATCATCCACAATAACTAGACAGTACTTACTCCCGCCGATGCTTATGTAAGCTATCGGGCCGAATAAGTCCATGTGTAGGAGCTCCAGTGGCCTATCAGTCGTCATTATGTTCTTGTGTGGATGATGAACACCAACTTGCTTCCCGGCTTGGCATGCGCTACAAATCCTATCTTTCTCAAAATGAACATTTGTTAATCCTAAGATGTGCTCTCCCTTTAGAAGCTTATGAAGATTCTTCATTCCAACATGGGCTAGTCGGTGGTGCCAGAGCCAACCCATGTTAGTCTTAGCAATTAAGCAAGTGTCGAGTTCAGCTCTATCAAAATCTACTAAGTATAGCTGACCCTCTAACACTCCCTGTTGGGGACTTGTTCTCAAATGCTAAGAGTTAAGAACAAGGCAACATAAAAAGTGTTAAATGTTAAATTCCTTCGTCCTTATAAACATTATGCCCTTTTGGATATAATGAATTCCGGACGAAGGTTACGAAGGAAAAGACCTTCGTAAGATCGATAGATGGTAAAAAAGAACACATATATGAAACATGAATAATGATACGAATATTATCATCAACTTATTTTTATTACCAAATTCATAAAGACAAATTATAAATGTACCTTCAGATTGATGAAAAGTAAAGGTACAGACGTGATGCAAAAAGCGTATGCCAAGTCAGCCTGAACAGTACGGGAGTACTGTTCATCTATTTATAGGCACGGGACGCAGCCCATGTAAAATTACATTGATGCCCTCTACATATATCAATAACTCTATAGCAACTCTTCGAGGTTTAATTTGGCTTTTCATCTTTAAGTCGGTTCCTCTTTTCTGCCGTCATGCCGAAGCTTTTCTGCACATAGCTTCGTGATCGTCTTATCCTTCGTCGTGGTCGCTTTCCATCCCAGCCAAGCTTCGTCTTAACCATGCTCTTGTATACCCGCAACCTGACTCCAAAGATACCTGTTCACATGTTTCACTCGGAAAACATTGTCAAATCATGTTTTTGAGGACCTTCGGAAGCCGAAGGCCCCCAACAGTAGCCCCTCGCAATATTAATTTACTGTAATGATAAATTCATATTGCGACATGGACAAAGGCTTTAAGCCGAAGGTCCGAAAAAACACCTTCCTTCTGCTAGAATAGCAGCAGTCATTGACAAGCGGGACCCTCTAGTTTTCAACGCGCTAGTTGTATAAATAAGAGCTCAGCATCAGCCTATTTGGCACGCTCCCTTGCCACCTGCTTTTACTCACCCAACTTTTTAGCCTGCACGCAACAGCACTTGCTTGGTTTTAAATTTTTAAGCTTCGGTTTCGAGTGCGCTTTGTCAGCATTTGCGAAGATGTCTGAAGATAAGAAAGTTGTTGGTGCTTCAAAGCTAAGCCTTTCTGAGGAGATGCACCTGGGCTTTCTTGAATCAATGTCAAAGACTAATACAAAGAAGATTACCAGGGAGATTTTGGAGGGTTTATCTGAAGATACTGGCGACAGTGAAAGTTACGATGTGGATAGTGGCGGTGAAGATTCCGAAGACCGACCCTGGCGACCAAGCCATGCAGTTTTTGGTAAATCGAGTATTAAAGAAAATCATCTTGTCAATATGAGGGGCAGATATTTTCGGGACTTGTCTATTGTGAGGGCTGACGAAGGAGACAAGACTTGCCCGACTCCCGAAGAAAATGAAGTCGTGATATTCCGAAGCTTCTTAAAAGCTGGATTACGATTTCCCTTGAGCAGGTTTGTCATGGAAATACTGAAGATATTTGAAATCTACCTTCATCAACTTACTCCCGAAGCAATCATGAGGATGGGCATTTTTGTGTGGGCCGCGAGGAGCCAAGGTGTGGAACCTAATGCAAAAAGCTTCTGCAACATACATGAGTTATTGTATGAGACAAAACCCTGGGGCAAAGAGCAGTATCACAACAATTTCGGCTGCTACAGCTTCGGCGCTCGGTCTGGGTCAAGCTGCCCTGTGCCAACCTTTCGAAAGAGGTGGCCCCGCGACTGGATGACTGAATGGTTTTATGTGAAAAATGACTTGAAATCACGTGAAGATATCAAGGGTATCATTATGCGCCCTATCTGGCAACGCTTCGGCCTCCGGAAGTCGAAGGTGGAAATGAATGAAGCAGCTGAAGAATGCCAGAGAGCCTTCGGCGTGGTTTGCTCTTTTATTGGGACAAGGGATTTGGTCCAAGAGCATATCGCCTTCAGAATATGGCCACTTGTAGAAAAGTGGGAAATGCCGAAGGAGACCGTCAAGGAACCTGACGAAGGTGGACTAGTTAGGCTAAAATACACATTCAAATACGGAGATAAGTTTGTTGAGCCAGATGATGACTGGTTAAAGAGTATTGAGGCCATAAGTGACGAATTGCTTGGAGTGTACTCGAAGGCCGAAGATACTGCATTATCAGCGGCCTTCGGAGGCCGAAAGAAGAAGAGACTTAACCGAGTATTTGATGCAATTGGGTTTGTCTACCCCGACTACCATTACGCAGCGCGGGGTCAAAAAAGAAAGAATACTTCTTCTGCAAAGGAAATTGCTTCAGCTGCTCCTAGCGAGCCAGCGCCGAAGAGAAAAAAGGTAAAGGTTCTCACACACCGGCCACGTTTTATTGAACCGGCCACAGTGCCTGAATTTATTGGTGAGACCTCTTCGGCCACCGAAGCTAAAGAACCACCTCCAGTGCCAAAAATCAAAGAAATGGTCGAAGCACCATCAACAAAAAAAACAGAAAAACCGAGGACTGAAAAATCATTAGAAATTTTAAGTCCTTCAGCAAAAATTGAGACAGCAAAAAACCAAAAGGGCCCAGCGGTGACCCCGAAAAGAAAAAGGATGGTTAATGTGTTAGATGTTTTGGAGACAATTAAGTCTTCAAGCACAACTCCGAAGAAAATTGTTGAAACTTCCGAAGTGCAAACTGAAGTCTTTGTTGCCGAAGCTCCAAAGCAACAATCTGAGACTGAAGCTGGGCCTTCAGAGCCCACCAAGGTAAAATCCTTGGAAGCCAAAGAAGCAAAAATGACATAGCCGATTTTAGTTGAAGAAACTGGCACTGCTGCCCCCGAAGCATCCTCCAAAGCCCTCGATTATATTGTTCGACATGCTTCGGGAAAAAGATTATCTGAAGAAGAGATTTTTGAAGCTAATCACTATGCCCAAGAACTGAGGTACCCAAAAGGGGCCTTAGTATTCAATGGCACAGGCGAAGACGACTTCTTATACTGTCTCCGAGATAACAAGGAATTATCCGTCTGCCGGGAGATGGCTAGAAGCATGGGGTTCCCGAAGCTTGAAGCTGGCCTCTGCGCCATGACGAAGGACGATCTTGCGTATAGCCTTGCATACAATAGTCTGAAGGTACAAAAATTGTGAATTTTGAAGTTTATGAATTTTGAATTAGTCTTTTGTTCTTATGTTAATCCATTCATTCTTTTGAATAGGGCTTAATACTCAGCAATGCCTTAAGGGCACAAAAGAATGCTGAAGATGAGAGCTGCACTATTGCTCTCAATAACCTTCGAACAGAGGTTATCAAGCTAAGAAACGAAGCCTTGGAAAAGGACAAAATTCTACTTACATTGGTGGATAAGATAAAGGAAGACGAAGCTACTTCTAAAGCTCAGGCCGAAGCTCAGAAGCACAAAATTGAAGATCTTCGGAAACAATTAGCCCGAGCTAAAGAAGAACGCATACTTGAAGAAACGAAGCGAGAACTTAGCGATCAATGGGCAAATCATTTAGAAGGAACCGTTGAAGAGCTTCGTTTATCCAAGAAAAGGTGCTATGACAAATCTATAGAATGCGTTAAGAAAATAAAAGCTAGCTTCGCCAGCGTTGGCGCGTTCTCGAGCGAGGAAAACTTCACAAGGGGTAACCCCGAAGGCCCAATCGAATGGATTAATCACGAAGCTGAGGCCTTTGAGGAAATTTTGAATAGCCGTGGAGACATATGTGCTTTTTCGGGTGCCAGGGGGATTGCTACTATTTTGGAGAGGAAAGGCTGCGAGCATGTGAAAGTTTTAGCACAATCCGAAACTGCCTTATCCTCCGAAGATATAAAAGACCCCTCGGCCGAAGCTAGCATGGTTGGTGGAAAATTTTTCACCAACATCTGGGATAATGGTGGCCGGGAAATGGCCCAAGAGATTATTCAAAAAAGCGAAAAAGGCATCCATGATGCTAGAAAAGTAGCAGAGGCTGCTGAGAAAAGCGCAGAGCCCGAAGGGCAAATAGGTATTAACTAGTGGTTTTTGTCTCTTTGTTGTAGTTTTTTGATTTCGAACTTGTTGACGGTTTGTAATAGTAATAAGTCCGTATCTACTCTTCCCTCAGAACCTGCTGAATCATCTGCGGGCCCCCACATGAAGGGGGATGACGAAATTAGACAAATGGCCGAAGCCATCATGGATAAAGTTGTTGATCAGCTACTAAATGAAGCTGCAGAAGTAGTTCTAAGGGAAGATTAAATGCTGCTGTAAAAACATTTAGAATATAATATTTGTTGAGAAACATGTGTAATATATTAACTATTTATTGTTCTATTCTTTACGATGCATGAAACTTCATATACATACCGTTTTTGAGCCTTCGACGAAAAAACACCTTCCCTTCTTTTCATGCTTCGTAAACAATATCCATATTTTCATAAAAACATCTGATCTTCGCAAAATCAATAACCGATAAATCTTTTCATTTCGGAGTTTGACGAAGGTATGCTTCTTCAAAATTTACTTTTTCGTGCCTTGGCACTGTTTCTTCGGAACAATCTCCAAATATCAACATTGATCCCCTTCTTGCGTCATTGATGCAACATGATGTATGATGTTATGCTATGCAAATGATGTGATGATGTGATGTTATGCAAAATGATATTTGCCGAAGGTCGACATTTATTTTTCACTGCAAGCCTCCCTTAGTAGCTTCTTCGCCTTTTACTTCAGCGGAATCAGCGTTTATTTTTCGTTGTAAGCCTCCCTTAGGAGCTTCTTCGCCTTTTACTTTCAGCGGAATCAGCGTTTATTTTTCGCTGTAAGCCTCCCTTAGGAGCTTCTTCGCCTTTTACTTTCAGCGGAATCAGCGTTTATTTTTTGCTGTAAGCTCTGCATTCCCTTCGGAACGACTTTTGAGCAGAAAACTTACACTGCGCTCCCTTAGGAACGACTTTTGAGCGGAAAACTTACACTGCGCTCCCTTAGGAACGACTTTTGCTGCTTCGAAGAAATTGCACTGTATTTCTTAGAACAAATTTTTGATAATTCGAAGATCCTTCTTGCCACCATAAATTCTTATGTTTCGGCAACTTAAGCCCATGGAGAAGACATATTTTTATTATGACAGAGAATGAAACTGTTACAAGAGATTAAAAGACGATAAAAAGCACTTAAACTTCCCATAATTGTTCCTTATTAAAAAGAAAGTAAGACTGTAATGCGAATAATGTGAAAATCCGCTGTCGAGGTAGGATATTTATCAGTAAATATGCTTCGACTCCGGCACAATGCTATTTACTGTACGAGCTTCGGACTCCTCTCTGAAGTTCCGCTGAAGGTGAGTGTGCTGACTCCCTTCTGGCTGCTGACCTCGTTGCATTGGTGGTGGCAGTGGAGGCTGTTGCCAAGATGCTTGGGATTGACTTGCCGAAGCAACAGAAGCTGCAGGGTGATTGCCTACATATTCTGGAATGTAAGGCGAATGGTACAAAGCAGTATGCATGACCTACTTCGGCTGGCTCTGTTGCGCTGCAGCTTCTGCTAGCTCCTTTTGCTTCTGGATGGTAACATGGCACATCCTGGTGGTATGGCCCTTGCCTTCACCACAGAATAGGCAGTGAATTTTTCTACGTTGATCTCCAAATCTTCCCCCGAAGCCCCTGGCGCCTCTGCCCCTTAGCGCTGGCGGCCGGAAAGAGCTTTGCTGTTGCCCCGAAGCTTGCGAGGAGCACTGTGGCCTTTGCTGTTGACTCCCTTTGTCATCACTTTGAGTAGAATTGTGAATTGACCTGACGTGCCTCGGATGGAATCTTCCTCCGAAGCCCCTGGTCATTTCAGAGAACCTGAATGCTTCCTCCCTTCTTTGGCGAAAATCGTTGTCAGCTCGAATATACTCATCCATCTTCTGGAGCAACTTCTCCAAAGTTTGAGGAGGCTTTCTGGCAAATTACTGAGCTGAAGGTCCCGGCCGAAGTCCCTTGATCATTGCCTCAATGACAATTTCATTGGGCACTGTTGGTGCCTGTGCCCTCAGACGCAGGAACCTTCGGACATACGCCTGAAGATATTCTTCATGGTCCTGGGTGCATTGGAATAAAGCTTGGGCAGTAACTGGCTTCGTTTGAAACCCTTGGAAGCTGGTTATCAACATGTCCTTTAGCTTTTGCCATGAAGTGATTGTCCCTGGCCGAAGAGAGGAGTACCAGGTTTGTGCAACACTCCTAACAGCCATGACGAAAGACTTTGCCATGACCGCCGTGTTGCCACCATACGAAGATATGGTTGCTTCATAGCTCATCAAGAATTGCTTCGGGTCTGAATGACCGTCGTACATGGGGAGCTGAGGTGGCTTGTAAGACTGTGGCCAAGGTGTAGCCTGCAGTTCTGTTGACAGGGGAGAAGTATCATCAAAGGCAAAATTTCCATGATGGAAATCTTCATACCAGTCGCTGAAAGGGAATTAGGCTTACACCTAGTCCCTAATTAATTTTGGTGGTTGAATTGCCCAACACAAATATTGGACTAACTAGTTTGCTCTAGTGTATAAGTTATACAGGTGCCAAAGGTTCACACTTAGCCAATAAAAAGATCAAGTATTGGGTTCAACAAAAGAGCAAAGGATCAACAAAAGGCACCTCTGGTCTGGCGCACCGGACTGTCCGGTGCACCAGAGGAACTTCGAGGCTGAACTCTTCACTCTCGGGAAATTCCAGAGGCAACTCCACTATAATTCACCGGACTGTCCGGTGTACACCGGACATGTCCGGTGCTCCAAGGAAGAGGGTCCTCCGGAACTCGCCAGCCTCGGGAAATCATTTCAGCTGCTCCGCTAAAATTCACCGGACTGTCCGGTGTACACCGGACTGTCCGGTGTACACTGGACTGTCCGGTGTAACAGCGGGGCAACAACTACTTTTGGCGCCAATGGCTACCTGCGACGCATTAAATGCGCGCCAGCGCGCGCAGAGGTCAGGCACGCCCATGCTGGCGCACCGGACAATCAACAGTACATGTCCGGTGCGCCACCGGACATTTAGGCGGGCCCAGAAGACAGAGCTCCAACGGTCGAACCCAACGGCTTTTGGTGACGTGGCTGTCGCACCGGACATGTCCGGTGTGCACCGGACTGTCTGGTGCACCATCGAACAGACAGCCTCACCAAACGGCTAGTTTGGTGGTTGGGGCTATAAATACCCCCAACCACCCACCATTCATTGCATCCAAGTTTTCCACTTCCCAACTACTTACAAGAGCTCTAGCATTCAATTCTAGACACACCAAAGAGATCAAATCCTCTCCAAATTCCACACAACGCCCTAGTGATTAGAGAGAGAGATTTGCTTGTGTTCTTTTGAGCTCTTGCGCTTGGATTGCTTTCTTCTTTCTTGATTCTTTCATTGCGATCAAACTCACTTGTAATTGAGGCAAGAGACACCAAACTTGTGGTTGTCCTTGTGGGAACTTTGTGTTCCAAAGTGATTGAGAAGAGAAAGCTCACTCGGTCCGAGGGATCGTTTGAGAGAGGGTAAGGGTTGAAAGAGACCCGGCCTTTGTGGCCTCCTCAACGGGGAGTAGGTTTGCGAGAACCGAACCTCGGTAAAACAAATCCGCATGTCTCACTTCATTATTCACTTGCGATTTGTTTTTGCACCCTCTCTCTCGGACTCTATTATATTTCTAACGCTAACCCGGCTTGTAGTTGTGATTATTTTTGAGAATTTCAGTTTCGCCCTATTCACCCCCCCTCTAGGCGACTTTCAATTGGTATCGGAGTCCGGTGCTTCATTAGAGCCTAACCGCTCGAAGTGATGTCGGGAGATCACACCAAGAGGGAGATGGAGACCGGCGACAAGCCCACTACGAGCCAAGGGAGCACTTCATCGGAAGAGTCCCGCACCAAGAGGAAGGAGAAGAAGAAGGACTCCTCCAAACGGAAGGAGAAAAGATCTTCTTCTTCTCACCACAAAGAGAAGAAGGATAAATCTTCTTCTCACAAGTCGCATCGGAAAGGCGACAAGCACAAGAGGATGAGGAAAGTGGTCTACTACGAGACCGACACTTCATCAACATCGACCTCCGACTCCGATGCGCCGTCCGTAACTTCTAAGCGCCAAGAGCGCAAGAAGTTTAGTAAGATCCCCTTACACTACCCTCGTACATCTAAACATACTCCATTACTTTCCGTTCCATTAGGCAAACCGCCAACCTTTGATGGCGAAGATTATGCTAGGTGGAGTGATTTAATGAAATTTCATCTAACCTCACTCCACAAAAGTATATGGAATGTTGTTGAGTTTGGAGCACAGGTACCATCCGTAGGGGATGAAGACTATGATACGGACGAAGTGGCCCGAATCGAGCACTTCAACTCCCAAGCCACAACCATACTCCTCGCCTCTCTAAGCAAGGAGGAATACAACAAAGTGCAAGGGTTGAAGAATGCAAAAGAGATTTGGGACCTTCTCAAGACCGCGCACGAGGGTGATGAACTCACCAAGATCACCAAGCGGGAAACGATCGAGGGGGAGCTCGGTCGTTTTCATCTTCGCCAAGGGGAGGAGCCACAAGATATGTACAACCGGCTCAAAACCTTGGTGAACCAAGTGCGCAACCTCGGGAGCAAGAAATGGGATGACCACGAGGTGGTTAAGGTTATTTTAAGATCACTTATTTTCTTTAACCCTACTCAAGTACAATTAATTCGTGGTAATCCAAGATATACACTAACGACTCCCGAGGAAGTAATCGGGAATTTTGTGAGCTTTGAATGTATGATTAAAGGCTCAAAGAAGATCAACGAGCTTGATGAACCCTCCACGTCCGAAGCACAACCGGTGGCATTTAAGGCGACGGAGGAAAAGAAGGAGGAGTCTACACCGAGTAGACAACCAATTGACGCCTCCAAGCTCGACAATGAGGAGATGGCTTTAATCATCAAAAGCTTTCGTCAAATCCTCAAGCAACGGAAGGGGAAGGACTACAAATCCTGTTCCAAGAAGGTTTGCTACAAGTGTGGTAAGCCCGATCACTTTATTGCTAAATGTCCATTATCAAGTGACAGTGACAGGGACAACGACAAGAAGGGAAAGAGGAGAGAAAAGAAGAGGTACTACAAGAAGAAGGGCAGCGATGCCCATGTTTGCCGGGAGTGGGACTCGGACGAGAGCTCCACAGACTCCTCCTCCGACGAGGACACCGCCAACATCGCCGTCACCAAGGGACTCCTCTTCCCCAACGTCGGCCACAAGTGCCTCATGGCAAAGGACGGCAAAAGGAAGAAGGTTAAATCTAAATCCTCCACTAAATATGAGTCCTCTAGTGATGATAATGCTAGTGATGAGGAAAATAATTTGCGTATCCTTTTTGCCAACCTTAACATGGAACAAAAAGAAAAATTAAATGAGCTAATTAGTGCCATCCATGAAAAGGATGATCTCTTGGACTCCCAAGAGGACTTCCTAATCAAGGAAAACAAGAAACATGTTAAGGTTAAAAATGCTTATGCTCTACAAGTTGAACAATGTGAAAAATTGTCTAGTGAGCTAAGCACTTGCCATGAGACCATTGACAACCTTAGAAATGAAAATGCTAAACTAATTGCTAAGGTTGATTCCCATGTTTGTATTGATTCATTTTCCAATCCTAGAGATGATAATGTTGATTTGCTTGCTAGGATTGATGAATTGAATATTTCTCTTGATAGCCTTAGGATTGAAAATGAAAAGTTAATTGCTAAGGTTAAAGATTTTGATGTTTGCAATACTACTATTTCTGACCTTAGAACTAAGAATGATATGTTGCATGCTAAGGTTGTAGAATTAAAATCTTGCAAACCCTCTACATCTACCGTTGAGCACACTTCTATTTGTACTAGATGTAGAGATGTTGATATCAATGCTATTCATGATCACATGGCTTTAATTAAACAACAAAATGATCATATAGCAATGTTAGATGCTAAAATTACCGAGCATAACTTAGAAAATGAAAAGTTTAAATTTGCTAGAAGTATGCTCTATAATGGGAGACGCCCTGGCATCAAGGATGGCATTGGCTTCCAAAGGGGAGACAATGTCAAACTTAATGCCCCTCCAAAGAATTTGTCTAACTTTGTTAAGGGTAAGGCTCCCATGCCTCAGGATAACGAGGGTTACATTTTGTACCCTGCCGGTTATCCCGAGAGCAAAATTAAGAAAATTCATTCTAGGAAGTCTCACTCTGGCCCTAACCATGCTTTTATGTATAAGGGTGAGACATCTAGCTCTAGGCAACCAACCCATGCTAAGTTGCCTAGAAAGAAAAATCCTAGTGCATCAAATGATCATGGCATTTCATTTAAGACTTTTGATGCATCTTATGTTTTGACTAACAAATCCGGCAAGGTAGTTGCCAAGTTTGTTGGGGGCAAACACAAGGGCTCCAAGACTTGTGTTTGGGTACCCAAAGTTCTTGTTTCTAATGCCAAAGGACCCAAAACCATTTGGGTACCTAAAGTCAAGAACTAAAATTGTTTTGTAGGTTTATGCATCTGGGGGCTCAAGTTGGATACTCGACAGCGGGTGCACAAACCACATGACAGGGGAGAAGAAGATGTTCTCCTCATATGAGAAAAACCAAGATCCCCAACGAGCTATCACATTCGGGGATGGAAATTAAGGTTTGGTCAAAGGATTGGGTAAAATTGCTATATCACCTGACCATACTATTTCCAATGTTTTTCTTGTAGATTCTTTAGATTACAATTTGCTTTCCGTTTCGCAACTATGTCAAATGGGCTACAACTGTCTATTTACTGATGTAGGTGTCACTGTCTTTAGAAGAAGTGATGATTCAATAGCATTTAAGGGAGTGTTAGAGGGTCAGCTATACTTGGTAGATTTTGATAGAGCTGAACTCGACACTTGCTTAATTGCTAAGACTAACTTGGGTTGGCTCTGACACCGCCGACTAGCCCATGTTGGAATGAAGAATCTTCATAAGCTTCTAAAGGGAGAACACATTTTAGGACTAACAAATGTTCATTTTGAGAAAGACAGGATTTGTAGCGCTTGCCAAGCCGGGAAGCAAGTTGGCACTCATCATCCACACAAGAACATCATGACAAGTGACAGGCCACTTGAGCTACTCCACATGGATCTATTCGGCCCGATCGCTTACATAAGCATCGGCGGGAGTAAGTACTGTCTAGTTATTGTGGATGATTATTCTCGCTTCACTTGGGTGTTCTTTTTGCAGGAAAAATCCCATACCCAAGAGACCTTAAAGGGATTCTTAAGATGGGCTCAAAATGAGTTCGGCTTAAGGATCAAGAAAATTAGAAGCGATAACGGGACGGAGTTCAAGAACTCTCAAATTGAAGGCTTCCTTGAGGAGGAGGGCATCAAGCATGAGTTTTCTTCTCCCTACACCCCACAACAAAATGGTGTAGTGGAGAGGAAGAATCGAACTCTCTTGGACATGGCAAGAACCATGCTTGATGAGTACAAGACACCGGATCGGTTTTGGGCCAAGGCGGTCAACACCGCTTGCTACGCCATCAACCGATTATATCTACACCGAATCCTCAAGAAAACATCCTATGAACTCCTAACCGGTAAAAAGCCCAACATTTCATATTTTAGAGTTTTTGGTAGAAAATGCTTTATTCTTGTTAAAAGAGGTAGAAAATCTAAATTTGCTCCTAAAACTGTAGAAGGCTTTTTACTAGGATATGACTCAAACACAAGGGCATATAGAGTCTTTAACAAGTCCTCAGGACTTGTTGAAGTTTCTTGTGACGTTGTGTTTGATGAGACTAACGGCTCTCAAGTAGAGCAAGTTGATCTTGATGAGATAGGTGAAGAACAGGCTCCATGCATAGCGCTAAGGAACATGTCCATTGGGGATGTGTGTCCTAAGGAATCCGAAGAGCCTCCACATGCACAAGATCAACCATCCTCCTCCACGCAAGCATCTCCACCAACTCAAAATGAGGACGAAGCTCAAGGTGATGAAGAAGAAGATCAAAGAGATGAGCCACCTCAAGATGACGGCAATGATCAAGGGGGAGATGCAAATGATCAAGACAAGGAGGATGAACAACCAAGGCCGCCACACCCAAGAGTCCACCATGCAATCCAACGAGATCACCCCGTCGACACCATCCTCGGCGACATTCATAAGGGGGTAACCACTCGATCTCGGGTTGCACATTTTTGTGAGCATTACTCTTTTGTTTCCTATATTGAGCCACACAGGGTAGAGGAAGCACTACAAGATTCGGATTGGGTGATGGCGATGCAAGAGGAGCTCAACAATTTCACGAGGAACGAGGTATGGCATTTGGTTCCACGTCCTAACCAAAATGTTGTAGGAACCAAGTGGGTCTTTCGCAACAAACAAGACGAGCATGGTGTGGTGACAAGGAACAAAGCTCGACTTGTGGCCAAGGGGTATTCACAAGTCGAAGGTTTGGATTTTGGTGAAACCTATGCACCCGTAGCTAGGCTTGAGTCAATTCGTATATTATTGGCCTATGCTACTTACCATGGCTTCAAGCTCTACCAAATGGACGTGAAGAGTGCCTTCCTCAACGGACCAATCAAGGAGGAGGTCTATGTTGAGCAACCTCCCGGCTTTGAAGATAGTGAGTACCCTAACCATGTGTATAGGCTCTCTAAGGCGCTTTATGGGCTCAAGCAAGCCCCAAGAGCGTGGTATGAATGCCTTAGAGATTTCCTTATTGCAAATGGCTTCAAAGTCGGCAAGGCCGATCCTACTTTATTCACTAAGACTCTTGACAATGATTTGTTTGTATGCCAAATTTATGTTGATGATATCATATTTGGGTCTACTAACGAATCTACATGTGAAGAATTTAGTAGGATCATGACACAAAAATTCGAGATGTCTATGATAGGGGAGTTGAAGTATTTTCTAGGATTCCAAGTCAAGCAACTCCAAGAGGGCACCTTCATTTGCCAAACAAAGTATACACAAGACATTCTAACCAAGTTTGGAATGAAGGATGCCAAGCCCATCAAGACACCCATGGGAACAAATGGGCATCTCGACCTCGACACGGGAGGTAAGTCCATGGATCAAAAGGTATACCGGTCGATGATTGGTTCATTGCTTTATTTATGTGCATCTCGACCGGACATTATGCTTTCCGTTTGCATGTGTGCAAGATTCCAATCTGACCCTAAGGAATCCCACCTTACGGCCGTAAAACGAATCTTGAGATATTTGGCTTATACTCCTAAGTTTGGGCTTTGGTACCCTCGGGGATCCACATTTGATTTGATTGGTTATTCGGATGCCGATTGGGCAGGGTGTAAGATTAATAGAAAGAGCACATCGGGGACTTGCCAGTTCTTGAGAAGATCCTTGGTGTCTTGGGCTTCAAAGAAGCAAAATTCGGTCGCTCTTTCTACCGCCGAAGCCGAGTATATTGCCGCAGGCCATTGTTGCGCGCAATTGCTTTGGATGAGGCAAACCCTGCGGGACTACGGTTACAAACTAACCAAAGTTCCTCTTCTATGTGATAATGAGAGTGCAATCCGCATGGCGGATAATCCCGTTGAGCATAGCCGCACTAAACACATAGCCATTCGGTATCATTTTCTTAGGGATCACCAACAAAAGGGGGATATCGAGATTTCATACATTAATACCAAAGATCAATTAGCCGATATCTTTACCAAGCCTCTTGATGAACAAACTTTTACCAAACTTAGGCATGAGCTCAATATTCTTGATTCTAGGAACTTCTTTTGCTAATTTGCACACATAGCTCATAACTATACCTTTGATCATGTCTTTTTTATATATGCTATGACTAATGTGTTTTCAAGTGTATTTCAAACCAAGTCATAGGTATATTGAAAGGGAATTGGAGTCTTCGACAAAGACAAAGGCTTCCACTCTACTCTACTACTCACCCTTCGCCGTCGCTCCGCATCACTCTCCGTCTTTGGTATAATCTTCACTCATATGTTTTATTTGCCAAAGGGGAGAAAGTAGTTAGGAAAGGGCCTATATCTCATTCCAAGTATCTGTTTTTGGCGATTCATGCCAAAGGGGGAGAAAGTATTGGCCCAAAGCAAAAGGACCGCACCACCACCCTAATTTTACCACCCTAATTTTAAAATTGATGATTTTTCATTGGTAAATTTCAAATTGATATCTCTTTGTGTTCTAAAGGGGGAGCAAGTATTACTTTCAAAACTTGATATCTTAAAACCCTCTTGAACACTAAGAGGAGAATTTATTTGAGGGGGAGTTTTGTTTAGTTAAAGGAAAAGCATTTGGATCAAAGGGAGAAAATTTCAAAACTTGAAAATGCTTCTCAAAATCTTATTCATTTACCTTTAACTATCTTGCAAAAGGACTTTGAAAAGAATTTACAAAAGGATTTGCAAAAACAAAACATGTGGTGCAAATGTGGTCCAATATGTTAAAAACAAAGAAACAATCCATGCACATCATGTAAGTATTTATATTGGCTCAATTCCAAGCAACCTTTGCACTTACATTATGCAAACTAGTTCAATTATGTACTTTTACATTTGCTTTGGTTTGTGTTGGCATCAATCACCAAAAAGGGGGAGATTGAAAGGGAATTAGGCTTACACCTAGTCCCTAATTAATTTTGGTGGTTGAATTGCCCAACACAAATATTGGACTAACTAGTTTGCTCTAGTGTATAAGTTATACAGGTGCCAAAGGTTCACACTTAGCCAATAAAAAGATCAAGTATTGGGTTCAACAAAAGAGCAAAGGATCAACCAAAGGCACCTCTGGTCTGGCGCACTGGACTGTCCGGTGGGCCACCGGACATGTCCGGTGCACCAGAGGAACTTCGAGGCTGAACTCTTCACTCTCGGGAAATTCCAGAGGCAACTCCGCTATAATTCACCGGACTGTCCGGTGTACACCGGACATGTCCGGTGCTCCAAGGAAGAGCGTCCTCCGGAACTCGCCAGCCTCGGGAAATCATTTCAGCTGCTCCGCTAAAATTCACCGGACTGTCCGGTGTACACCAGACTGTCCGGTGTAACAGCGGGGCAACGGCTACTTCTGGCGCCAACGGCTACCTGTGACGCATTAAATGCGCGCCAGCGCGCGCAGAGGTCAGGCACGCCCATGCTGGCGCACCGGACAATCAACAGTACATGTCCGGTGCGCCACCGGACATTCAGGCGGGCCCAGAAGACAGAGCTCCAACGATCGAACCCAACAGCTTTTGGTGACGTGGCTGTCGCACCGGACATGTCTGGTGTGAACCGGACTGTCCGGTGCGCCATCGAACAGACAGCCTCACCAAACGACTAGTTTGGTGGTTGGGGCTATAAATACCCCCAACCACCCACCATTCATTGCATCCAAGTTTTCCACTTCCCAACTACTTACAAGAGCTCTAGCATTCAATTCTAGACACACCAAAGAGATCAAATCCTCTCCAAATTCCACACAACGCCCTAGTGATTAGAGATAGAGATTTGCTTGTGTTCTTTCGAGCTCTTGCGCTTGGATTGCTTTCTTCTTTCTTGATTCTTTCATTGCGATCAAACTCACTTGTAATTGAGGCAAGAGACACCAAACTTGTGGTGGTCCTTGTGGGAACTTTGTGTTCCAAAGTGATTGAGAAGAGAAAGCTCACTCGGTCCGAGGGATCGTTTGAGAGAGGGTAAGGGTTGAAAGAGACCCGGCCTTTGTGGCCTCCTCAACGGGGAGTAGGTTTGCGAGAACCGAACCTCGATAAAACAAATCCGCGTGTCTCACTTCATTATTCGCTTGCGATTTGTTTTTGCACCCTCTCTCTCTCGGACTCTATTATATTTCTAACGCTAACCCGCCTTGTAGTTGTGATTATTTTTGAGAATTTCAGTTTCGCCCTATTCACCCCCCTCTAGGCGACTTTCAGTCGCCCTCGTTGTAGAAGCCCTCTTGATGAAGCTCTCTGCGCGGGGGCCTTTGGTTCTGGTCATCTTGAGCAAGATGTCGAAGCTCTTCAGAGGCTTCGTCTATCTGCCTTTGAAGATTAGCTAGACGAGCCATCTTTTCCTTCTTCCGTTGGACCTGTTGATGGAGCATCTCCAAATTTTGGATTTCTTGATCCAAGTCGTCTTCTGGAGGCGTTGGACTGGTGGCCTTCCTCTTCTGGCTTCGGGCCTCCATAAGAGAAACGACATCCTGATTGGGGTCCAGCGGCTGCAGAGTGGCAGCCCCTGTCGCTGAAGCTTTTTTCGGCGGCATGACGAAGGTGATGCTTGCCGAAGGTGTTCAAAACTCAAAAAATGGACGTGAGTTCACCGGAGGTGGGCGCCAATGTTGGGGACTTGTTCTCAAATGCTAAGAGTTAAGAACAAGGCAACATAAAAAGTGTTAAATGTTAAATTCCTTCGTCCTTATAAACATTATGCCCTTTTGGATATAATGAATTCCGGATGAAGGTTACGAAGGAAAAGACCTTCGTAAGATCGATAGATGGTAAAAAAGAACACATATATGAAACATGAATAATGATACGAATATTATCATCAACTTATTTTTATTACCAAATTCATAAAGACAAATTATAAATGTACCTTCAGATTGATGAAAAGTAAAGGTACAGACGTGATGCAAAAAGCGTATGCCAAGTCAGCCTGAACAGTATGGGAGTACTGTTCATCTATTTATAGGCACGGGACGCAGCCCATGTAAAATTACATTGATGCCCTCTACATATATCAATAACTCTATAGCAACTCTTCGAGGTTTAATTTGGCTTTTCATCTTTAAGTGGGTTCCTCTTTTCTGCCGTCATGCCGAAGCTTTTCTGCACATAGCTTCGTGATCATCTTATCCTTCGTCGTGGTCGTTTTCCATCCCAGCCAAGCTTCGTCTTAACCATGCTCTTGTATACCTGCAACCTGACTCCGAAGATACCTGTTCACATGTTTCACTCGGAAAACATTGTCAAATCATGTTTTTGAGGACCTTCGGAAGCCGAAGGCCCCCAACACTCTCTTAAATGCTATTGAATCATCACTTCTTCTAAAGACAGTGACACCTACATCAGTAAATAGACAGTTGTAACCCATTTGACATAATTGAGAAACGGAAAGCAAGTTGTAATCTAATGAATCAACAAGAAAAACATTGGAAATGGAATGGTTAGGAGATATAGCTATTTTACCCAAACCTTTGACCAAACCTTGGTTTCCATCCCTGAATGTGATAGCTCGTTGGGGATCTTGGTTTTTCTCGTAGGAGGAGAACATCTTTTTCTCCCCTGTCATGTGGTTTGTGCACCCGCTGTCGATTATCCAACTTGAGCCTCCGGATGCATAAACCTACAAAACAAATTTAGTTCTTGATTTTAGGTACCCAAACTTTTTTGGGTCCTTTGGCATTAGATACAAGAACTTTGGGTACCCAAACACAAGTCTTGGAGCCCTTGTGTTTGCCCCCAACAAACTTGGCAACTACCTTGCTGGATTTGTTAGTTAAAACATATGATGCATCAAAAGTTTTAAATGAAATGCTATGATCATTTGATGCACTAGGAGTTTTCTTCTTAGGCAACTTAGCACGGGTTGGTTGCCTAGAGCTAGATGTCTCACCCTTATATATAAAAGCATGATTAGGGCCAGAGTGAGACTTCCTAGAATGAATTCTCCTAATTTTGCTCTCAGGATAACCAGCAGGGTACAAAATGTAGCCCTCGTTATCCTGAGGCATGGGAGCCTTGCCCTTAACAAAATTAGACAATCTTTTAGGAGGAGCATTAAGTTTGACAGTGTCTTCCCTTTGGAAGCCAATGCCATCCGTGATGCCAGGGCGTCTCCCACTATAGAGCATACTTCTAGCAAATTTAAACTTTTCATTCTCTAAGTTATGCTCGGCAATTTTAGCATCTAATTTTGCTATATGATCATTTTGTTGTTTAATTAAGACCATATGATCATGAATAGCATCAATATCAACATCTCTACATCTAGCACAAATAGACACATGCTCAACGGTAGATGTAGAGGGTTTGCAAGATGTTAATTCTACAACCTTAGCATGTAATATATCATTTTCACTTCTAAGGTTAGAAATAGTAACATTGCAAACATCAAAATCTTTAGCCTTAGCAATCAATTTTTCATTTTCACATCTAAGGCTATCAAGAGAAATATTCAATTCATCAATCTTAGCAAGCAAATCAACATTATCATCTCTAAGATTGGGAATTGAAACATTACAAACATGAGAATCAACCTTAGCATTTAATTTTGCATTTTCATTTCTAAGGTTGGCAATAGTATCATGGCATGTGCTTAGCTCACTAGATAATTTTTCACATTTTTCTACTTCTAGAGCATAAGCATTTTTAACCTTAACATGCTTTTTATTTTCCTTGATTAGGAAGTCCTCTTGGGAATCCAAGAGATCATCCTTTTCATGGATGGCACTAATCAATTCATTTAATTTTTCCTTTTGTTGCATGTTTAGGTTGGCAAAAAGAGTACGCAAATTATCTTCCTCATCACTAGCATTATCATCACTAGAGGACTCATATCTAGTGGAGGATTTGGATTGAACCTTCTTCTTTTTGCCGTCTTTTGCCATGAGGCATTTGTGGCCGATGTTGGGGAAGAGAAGACCCTTGGTGACGGCGATGTTGGTGGCGTCCTCGTCGGAGGAGGAGTCGGTGGAGCTCTCATCGGAGTCCCACTCCCGGCACACATGGGCATCGCCGCCCTTCCTCTTGTGATATCTCTTCTCCTTTCTTCTCCCCTTCTTGTCGTTGTCCCTGTTACTATCACTTGATAATGGACATTTAGCAATAAAGTGACCGGGCTTACCACACTTGTAGCAAACCTTCTTGGAACGGGATTTGTAATCCTTCCCCTTCCATTGTTTGAGGATTTGGCGAAAGCTTTTGATGATTAAAGCCATCTCCTCATTGTTGAGCTTGGAGGCATCAATGGGTTGTCTACTTGATGTAGATTCTTCCTTCTTTTCCTTCGTCGTCTTGAATGCGACCGGTTGTGCTTCGGACGTGGAGGGGCCGTCAAGCTCGTTGATCTTCTTTGAGCCTTTGATCATCAACTCAAAGCTCACAAAATTACCTATAACTTCCTCGGGGGTCATTTGTGTATATCTAGGATTACCACGAATTAATTGAACTTGAGTAGGGTTAAGGAAAACAAGTGATCTAAGAATAACCTTAACCACCTCATGGTCATCCCATTTCTTACTCCCGAGGTTGCGCACTTGGTTCACCAAGGTTTTGAGCCGGTTGTACATATCTTGTGGCTCCTCTCCTTGGCGAAGACGGAAGCGACCAAGCTCCCCCTCGATCGTCTCCCGCTTGGTGATCTTGGTCACCTCGTCTCCTTCGTGCGCGGTCTTGAGTACGTCCCAAATCTCTTTGGCACTCTTCAACCCTTGCACCTTATTATACTCCTCTCAACTTAGAGAGGCGAGGAGTATAGTTGTGGCTTGGGAGTTGAGGTGTTGGATTTGGGCCACTTCGTCCTCAGCATAATCTTCATCCCCTACGGATGGTACCTGAACACCAAACTCAACAACATCCCATATACTTTTGTGGAGTGAGGTTAGATGAAATCGCATTAAATCACTCCACCTAGCATAATCTTCACCATCAAAAGTTGGTGGTTTGCCTAATGGGACGGAAAGTGAAGGTGTATGTTTAGGAATGCGAGGATAGCGTAGGGGGATCTTACTAAACTTCTTGCGCTCGTGGCGCTTAGAAGTTACGGACAGCGCGTCGGAGCCGGAGGTTGATGGTGATGAAGTGTCGGTCTCGTAGTAGACCACCTTCCTCATCTTCTTGTGCTTGCCACCACTCCGATGCGACTTGTGGGAAGAGGATTTCTTCTCCTTCCCCTTTCCCTTGTTGCGGGACTCTTCCGTGGCTTGTAGTGGGCTTGTCGCCGGTCTCCATCTCCCTCTTGGTGTGATCTCCCGACATTACTTCGAGCGGTTAGGCTCTAATGAAGCACCGGGCTTTGATACCAATTGAAAGTCGCCTAGAGGGGGGGTGAATAGGGCGAATCTGAAATTTACAAACTTAAACACAACTACAAGCTGGGTTAGCGTTAGAAATAGAAATGAGTCCGAGAGAGAGGGCACAAAACAAATCATGAGCAAATAAAGAGTGAGACATGATGATTTGTTTTACCGAGGTTCGGTTCTTGTAAACCTACTCCCCGTTGAGGTGGTCACAAAGACCTGGTCTCTTTCAACCCTTTCCTCTCTCAAACGGTCCCTCGGACCGAGTGAGCTTCTCTTCTCAAATCAACCGGGAACAAAACTTCCCCGCAAGGACCACCACACAATTGGTGTCTCTTGCCTCGGTTACAATTGAGTTTTGATCACAAGAACAAATGAGAAAGAAAAGAAGCAATCCAAGCGCAAGAGCTCAAAAGAACACAACAAATCTCTCTCACTAATCACTAAAGCCTTGTGTGGAATTGGAGAGGATTTGATCACTTGGGTGTGTCTAGAGTTGAATGCTAGAGCTCTTGTAAGGTGTAGAAGTGTGAAAACTTGGATGACTTGAATGTGGGGTTGTTGGGGGTATTTATAGCCCTAACCACCAAACTAGCCGTTGGTGAAGGCTGCTGTCGCATGGCACACCGGACAGTCCGGTGCGCCACCGGACAGTGTCCAGTGCGCCAGCCACGTCACCCGGCCGTTAGGGTTCGACCGTTGGAGCTCTGATGTGTGGGCCCACCTGGCTGTCTAGTGGTGCACCGGACATCCCCTGTAGGCTGTCCGGTGTGCCACCCGCGCGTGCTCTGCTCCTCTGCGCGCGCAGGCGCGCATTAAATGCTGTAGCAGGTGACTGTTGGCGCCAAATAGCTGTTGCTCCGCCGTTACACCGAACAGTCCGGTGTGCACCGGACATGTCCAATGAATTATAGCGGAGCGAATTCCCGAAGCTGGCGAGTTCAGAGTCGCATCTCCTTGGAGCACCGGACAATGTCCGGTGTACACCGGACAGTATGGTGAATTACAGCGTGGCACCTCTGAGTTTTCCTGAAGGTGCGAAGTTTAGTTTGGAGTCCCCTGGTGCACCGGACACTGTCCGGTGGCACACCGGACAGTCTGGTGCGCCCGACCAGGGTGCCTTCGGTTGTCCCTTTGCTCTTTTGTTTGAACCCTTTTTCTTGGTCTTTTTATTGGCTTATTGTGAATCTTTGGCACCTGTAGAACTCATAGACTTGGGAAAACTAGTTAGTCCAATTATTTGTGTTCGGCAATTCAACCACCAAAATCAATTTAGAAATATAGGTGTAAGCCTAATTCCCTTTCAGAAGCTTTGGAGAGTGAGCTTGCTTGATATGATTGGACTAAGGGTGAATCACTTCAATCACTCTTTGATCGGCTAATGGTGTTGGTCAACAAAATAAGAGTGCTTGGAAGTGAAGATTGGAGTGACTCCAAGGTCACTAGACTATTTATGAGAGCATACAAAGAAAAGGACAAGAGTCTAGCAAGGATGATAAGGGACCGTGATGACTATGAGGAAATGACACCTCACCAACTATTTGCAAAGATTCAACAACATGAGTCTGAAGAAGCCCCAATCAAGACAAGAGACCCTCATGCCTTGATCTCAAATGAACAAGATTCCCCCAAGAAGAACAAAGACCACAAGACAAAGAAAGTGGTCAAAACATCAAGTGATGAAGATAGTTCAAGTGATGAAGACACAACTATGTTCATCAAAACCTTCAAGAAGTTTGTGAGGAAAAATGCTAAGTATCAAAGGAAAGGAAAGAAGAGGGCATGTTATGAATGTGGCCAAACCGGTCATTTCATAGCGGATTGTCCTAACAAAAAGGAACAAGAAGCCAAGAAGGAATACAAAAAGGATAAGTTCAAAAAGGGGGGCAAGAACAAGGGATATTTCAAGAAGAAGAAATATGGTCAAGCCCACATTGGTGAAGAATGGAATTCCAATGAAGAAAGTTCTAGCTCCGAAGAAGAGGAAGTGGTGGCAAACGTCGCCATCCAATCTACTTCAAGCTCACAACTCTTCACCAACCTTCACGACGACTCCTACACTCCAACTTGCCTCATGGCAAAAGGAGATAAGGTAACTTTATTTAGTGATGACTTCACAAATGATGATGATGAACAAATTGACATGAAAAATAAAATGATTAAAGAATTTGTTTTAAATGGATATAATGTTATCACTAAATTAATGGAGAAGCTAGATAAAAGAAAAGCAACTCTTGACGCTCAAGAAGACTTGCTCATCCTTGAAACGGAGAGAAACCTAGAGCTTCAAGAATTGCTATTCAATAAAGATGAATTGCTAGAAGCCTTGACTAAGGAAGTGTCTTTAGTCAAGATAACTATAGAGGATAAGGAGAAAGAAATGACAAATATGAAAACCTCTATAGTTAATCTTGCAAATGAAAATGATGCACTTGAATCAAGCATGTTAAGCTTGACAGTCCAAAATCAAGAACTTCAAGTGCAACTTGAAAACTGCAAGAACCTCAATGCTTCATCTTTATTGATTGAATCTAAGTCTAGCTCCTCAAATAATACTGTTTGTAAATATTGTGTAAAATATCATGCTTCTTGTTGTTTGACTAACCATGCAAGGAAGAAAAGCTCACAGGTTAAGGTCAAAGAAATATTGAAGAAATGCTCTAGCAATGATGGGTTAAAGAAAGTTGAACCCAAGTACAAGTCCTTGAAGCCCAACAATGGGAGAAAGGGGCTTGGGTACAACTCATATAAGGAAAACCCTAGCATAGTGCATAAGGGGTGGAGATCCCTCAAATTCATAGAGGGAACCACCCTATATGATGCCTTGGGGAGGATTCACTCCTCAAATGACAAGTCAACTCAAGTAAAGGTAAACTTGAGTTCCACAAAGAATAAGATGAAGGAAGCGGTTTCCACAAATGGAGAAAAATTTAAAGCTCCCATTTCTCATTCTTATCTTTGTGATTATATGTTGTCTTGGGATTCAGGAAAATTGGTTGTTAAATATGTGGGTGCCTACACTAAGAGAAAAGTCATGAAAAGAAGTGTGTGGGTACCCAAGGCTATAACTAACACTGTAGGACCCAATTCAATTTGGGTACCTAAAAGCATAGCCTAAATTTGTTTTGCAGGTATACTCCTCTAGTGGGTCAAGCTGGGTGCTTGACAGTGGATGTACAAATCACATGACCGGGGAGAAAGACATGTTTCACTCCTTGCAACTAACTCAAGAAGCACAAGAAATTGTGTTTGGAGATAGTGACAAGAGTAAAGTGATTGGTATTGGTAAAATTCCTATCTCTAACCAACAATCACTTTCAAATGTTTTGCTAGTAGATTATCTAAGCTACAATTTGATGTCTGTTTCACAACTTTGTGGAATGGGATATAATTGTCTATTTTCTAATGTGGATGTGAAGATCCTTAGAAGGGAGGATTCCTCAGTTGCCTTTACAGGTCGCTTGAAAGGGCAAACTTTATCTTGTTGATTTTACAACAAGTAAGGTGACACCTGAGACGTGTTTAGTGGCAAAATCCGAGAAGGGTTGGTTATGGCATCGCCGGCTAGCTCATGTCGGCATGAGGAATTTGGCCAAACTTCAAAAGGATATTCACATCATTGGACTAACAAATGTTGTGTTTGAGAAAGATAGGGTTTGTGGTGCATGCCAAGCAGGAAAGCAACATGGAGTCCCACATCAATCAAAGAATGTGGCCACAACAAAGAGGCCTTTGGAGCTTCTTCATATGGATTTTTTTGGACCTGTGGCCTATATTAGTATTGGTGGAAGTAAGTACGGTTTAGTTATTGTTGATGATTTTTCTCGCTTCACCTGGGTTTTCTTTTTGAGTGACAAAGGTGAAACCCAAGAAACCATGAAGAAATTCATGAGAAGAGCTCAAAATGAGTTTGAGCTTAAAATCAAGAAAGTGAGATGCGACAATGGGACAGAGTTCTAGAATACAGGTGTTGAAGAATTCTTGGGTGAAGAAGGAATCAAACATGAGTTCTCGGCCCCCTACACTCCACAACAAAATGGTGTAGTGGAAATAAAAAATAGAACACTAATTGAAGCCGCAAGAACCGTGTTAGATGAATACAAGACACCTGACAACTTCTGGGCTGAAGCGGTCAACACCGCCTGTCATGCAATCAACTAGCTATATCTTCATAAGGTCTATAAGAAGACTGCTTATGAGCTTCTCACTGGTAACAAACCTAAAGTTGATTACTTTAGAGTATTTGGTTGTAAATGCTTTATTCTTAACAAGAAAGTCAAGAGCTCAAAGTTTGCTCCTAGAGTGGACGAGGGTTTCTTGCTTGATTATGCATCAAATGTGCATGGATATCGTGTTTTCAACAATACTACCGGTCTTGTTGAAATAGCGATAGACGTGACATTTGATGAATCTAATGGCTCGCAAGGGCATGTTTCTAATGATATTGCAGGAAATGAAGAACCACCTTGTGAGGCCATAAAGAAGCTTGCAATAGGTGAGGTGAGACCACAAGAAAAGGATGATGAGGAAGGAACCTTGTGGATGACAAATGAGGTCTTTGATGTGGGCGCAAAGGTGGTGGGTGATAAATCCTCCACCCAAGCAAACCCATCAACCTTAAGTCATCCAACTCTTGAAGAAGTTCATCAACCCCAAAAGATGCCAACCATTGTGGAAGATGAACCTGAAGGTGTTGATGATGAATTGCCTCTTGATCAAGTGGATGATGATGAAGAGCAAATTCAAATACAACCATCAGTGCCCCATCCTCGAGTCCACCATACCATCCAAAGAGATCATCTAGTGGACAACATTCTTGGGAGTATTAAAAGAGGGGTAACAACTAGATCTCGTTTAGCAAATTTTTGTGAATTTTACTCGTTTGTTTCCTCTCTTGAGCCACTTAAGGTTGAAGAAGCGCGGGGTGATCCGGATTGGATAATCGCAATGCAAGAGGAGTTGAACAACTTCACCCAGAATGAAGTCTGATCCTTAATTCAAAGACCTAAGCAAAATGTGATTGGAACAAAATGGGTCATTAGGAACAAACAAGATGAACATGGCGTTGTTACAAGAAACAAAGCACAGTTGGTTGCCCAAGGCTTCACTGTGGAGGGACTTGACTTTGGTGAAACATATGTGCTGGTAGCAAGGTTAGAGTCAATAAGAATATTAATTGCCTATGCTACTAACCATGATTTCAAGCTGTACCAAATGGATGTCAAGAGCGCATTTCTAAATGGACCACTACAAGAGCGAGTCTATGTGGAGCAACCGCCGGGATTTGAAGATCCAAGAAAGCCAAACCATGTTTATCTACTCCACAAAGCGCTCTACGGGCTTAAACAAGCCCCTAGAGCTTGGTATGAATGTCTTAAAGATTTTCTAATTAAAAATGGATTTACAATAGGAAAAGCTGACTCTACTTTATTCACTCGCAAAGTTGATAATGAGTTATTTGTGTGCCAAATATATGTCGATGACATTATATTTGGTAGTACTAATGAGAAATTTTGTGAGGAATTTAGTAAGGTGATGACGAACAGGTTCGAGATGTCTATGATGGGTGAGCTCAAATACTTCCTAGGATTTCAAGTAAAACAACTCAAGGAAGGTACCTTTCTGTGCCAAACCAAGTATACACAAGACATGCTCAAGAAGTTTGGCATGGAAAAGGAAAAGCACGCCAAGACACCAATGTCATCAAATGGACATCTCGACCTTAATGAAGAAGGTAAACCGGTAGACCAAAAACTATATAGATCAATGATAGGGTCACTGCTTTACTTATGTGCATCTAGACCTGATATTATGTTAAGTGTTTGCATCTGTGCACGTTTTCAAGCTAATCCAAAAGATTTTCATCTTGTAGCCGTTAAGAGAATCTTAAGATACTTAGTCCACACCCAAAACCTAGGATTATGGTACCCTAAAGGCTCCCTTTTCGATTTACTTGGCTATTCTGACTCAGACTATGCCGGTTGCAAAGTAGATCGAAAAAGCACTACAGGGACCTGCCAATTCCTTGGGCGGTCCTTAGTGTCATGGAGTTCTAAGAGACAAAATTGTGTTGCACTTTCCACTGCAGAAGCTGAGTACATAGTAGCTGGTGCATGTTGTGCGCAGTTGCTATGGATGAAGCAAACCCTTAGAGACTTTGGTTGTGAGTTTAATAAAATTCCACTGCTGTGTGATAATGAGAGTGCCATTAAACTTGCAAATAATCCTGTGCAACACTCTAGAACCAAACATATTGATATTAGACATCATTTCTTGAGAGACCATGAAGCCAAAGGAGATATCGAATTATTTCATGTGAGCACTAAAAATCAACTAGTCGATATCTTCACCAAACCCCTTGATGAGACTAGGTTTTGCTTTCTAAGGAGTGAACTAAATATCTTGGATTCTCAAAACATGTCTTAAGAACTAAAATTTGAATCATGATTGATTGGAATAAAGTTGTTTTGTGAACAATATGACATGTGAAATCTTATTTTTATTACCTAAATTATTCATGTCATAAATATTGCTTGTATTCTAAGCCTTATCGGGCTATTTCTGAAAACTGGTTGAGTAAACTAGCTGAGTAAGCCACTCAACCAGATTCTCTCTGGTGAGAACCGGTTGAACCGATTTAAAAACGGTTGAACATGTTTTCGTCGCTTCGGATTCTGCGCAGTCTGTCAGCTCCGCAGTCTGCGCCATCAGTCTCGTAGTCTGTGCTGTCAGTGCGCCAGGTTTTCTGCGCAGTCAAACGTCGTTTTCTGCGCATTTACTATGCGCGCTGCAGCAAAACCGGTTGAACCGGTTTCAGAACCGGTTGAACCGGTTTTGGTCAGTTTGACTAGCCGCCGCCGCCCCTTTTCTCTCCTCTCCTCCCCTCTTTCTCTCTTCACTCTTTCATTTGTTGCAGCCACTGACGCCCACACCTCTCTCTCTCTCCCTCTCTCACATCCCACACTCCAAATCCCTCCCAAACTATCAAATCTTTGTGGAGATTGTTGGAGATTTGTTCCCCTTGGACTCCTCCATCATCTCTCCACTCTTCGTTGGGATTTTCGTGGTCGATTCGTCAGATCGAGGTATTGTCTCATTTTCCCTATTTTTGACTCGATCCAATACCGTTCTTGATCATCTTAAGTATCTTTTCAAGGATATTGTGTAGTTTAGGTGTATGGCACACTTAAACTGTTATCATTGTCTTGAACATTATTTGAGTTAAGTAGGTTGGTATTGTTCATTGTAGTTAAACCGCTCACATGAACGGTTGAAGTGCATGCTCAATATCATACGTGTCTTTTCTCAAACGTGTTCATTAAAATCCTTGAACATCAAATATCTCTCTCACCATATGTTCTTCTTTGTTTAATCTTAAGGATGGTGCGTCGTAGAAGTCCGTCTGTAGTTGAGTCCGACTCAGATGACGACGCTCCATAAATTCGGGAAGACACTCCTCCTCGGTCCAGATCCAAGCGCGGGCGAGGATCTGGCAATGTCCTGCCCGATGGTGAGGCCTCAGGGTCTCATGGAGCTCACGGACGAATGGCCCAGAATCCCTCCGGTCGGTCTCGCCCCGTGGCGAATCCACAAGCCTGGGAGGCTACCAGCGATGATGAGGGAGGAAAAGATGATGACGTTGATCTCCCTCCTACCAATGCACCCATTATCCAGGGGTTAGTGCTTCATAGAGCACAGGCCCGTCGCTCCGCCAACGAGCAGGTCATTGATTTCACTGCCAGCGGAGGGTCTGCCCTTCTTCAGGATATGCGCTTCCAAAATCCTACATTCCGAGTTCGTGATGTCAGGATCGATGGTAATCGCTTCTGGACCCTCCTCCATGTTGACTTCTATAACTCAGTTATCCTTCCGAAAAAGCACCAACCCATCCTACATCAGCGTTTTATTAACTGGGAGGGATGCGAAGCCATTGGTGATCTCGAGATGACACAGGCATTGAGGGCCTGTGAGAGAAAAAGGATGAAGACCATAATGACATTCCAATACGATTGGAATGATGAAGTCATTGCACAATTTTATTCTACCCTCTGGATTAAGCATGTTGATGAGGAAAGTCCTTACAACTTTCCTTATCTCAATTTTTTTATTGAAGGTAGCTGGTATAAGGTGAGCTACAGGAGGTTTGCTCACATCTTGGGATTTACTGATGGGGATATCTCAGGAGACAAAATCAAGATTCATGACTTTCGTCCTCCCACCAAGGATGAAGCCAAGGATCTTCATATCTCTGAGTCTGATGAATATTGGAAGTCTACCAATCTGCACAAGTACTACAGGTACATCAATTTTCTGTGCAGAATGACTCTCATCCCCAAAGGGGAAATCAGATGAATATCCTAGGAGAGAGCAAAGTCCTGCTCTCATTCATGAAGCCAAACAGTTCTTAAAGCTTAAATGTTTGAATATGATTTGGCAAGAAATCATCCATGCTGCCTGCTTCCCTCTTAAGGGATATCTTCATGCCCCCTTCATCATGAAGATGATTGAAGTGGTTACACAGTTTCGATTTGAAAAAGGGACAAGACATCTCTCCTACACCCCCTTCTGGATTGACCCAAACAATCCAGTAGGGCGATTGAGGAAAGCCCCTGCCAGCTCTCATGGACAAGCTGCTGCTGGTACCTCGCGTCCCTCTACTGGTCACGGATCTCCCACACCACGTGGTCGTGGTCGTGGTCGAGGTCATGGTCGCGAGATGGGAGCTCGATTGGCTCATGGCATTGCAACTTTCTTTTCTATGTGCAGGAACATATCTTCTGATGCTCATGAGCTGGCAAGGCGACAGCGGGAGACTGACGACAACCTCCGTCGTCAGGCCTCTTCCATGGGTATGCCTTTTGCTCCTCGCTCGCCTGATGTGCCCCTCCATCCTCCTCCACCAGAAATTAATGAATGGCACCAACAAGCCTACGGGGTCCCATTCATGTCAGCAGAAGATGAAGAAGAAGAAGAGGAAGAATTTTTTGATGATAGAGAGTAGTATGTCCCGCCTCCCCACCAAGGGTATCCGGGTCCATCCTCTTCATATCCTCCTCCCCAGGATCCATCTAGCAGTTATGCCCCCAGCTCAGCCTAGGGAAGAAAACTTTGTGGCTAATTTGGCATCTCAGTTCTTTGACCCATCTCCTCCTTGGTAATTTGTGGTTGCTATTTCTCTCTGTTTTTGGTGCTGGTTGCCAAAAAGGGGGAGAAGGATTGATAACTTGGCTTGGTAGCCCTCAGGGGCTTTTATTTTTGTAATGAACACTGTGTCTATAATAACTCTAACTCTATTCGCCTATGCTTGTTGTGATGCATGTGATGATGGCTTTGGGCCATAAACAATGTTATGATGTGATTCCCATTATTGTAATAGCTAGTACTATCTCATATCTTATGCTATGCAATGATGGAATTGTTAGAGTAATGTCATTTTTATATCATCACATCTTATATAATTCTATTGCATCCCTCAGTAATTGTGTAATGTGTTGGCTATTCACTTTCCCCAAATATGTTGCAAAATTGACATATCAAGTCAATATGAAGATCACAAAACTCATGCACATATTTAGGGGGAGCCACACATACACAAGTATTTATATCTCGCCAAGTGGTTTTATTTTTTATCTCTACTCTAGTTTATTTTGGCATTAATCACCAAAAAGGGGGAGATTATAAGTGCAATCAACCCTAATTGAGGGTTTTGGTGATTAAATGACAAAACAAACAGAGATTCTAACAAGTTTGCTCCTAGCATGTATACAATTATTTTACAGACAGGAGAAGCACAGATCATATGAGTATGCAAATGTAAAAGCACAGCGGATTAAAATTCTACATCATATAGCGTGCTCCAAGTGCTTGGGAACAACGATAGTATGCATTTTATAATTCTTGAGTCATAGAAATCATCGTTCAATTAAGAGGGATCCGCAATAGTTAAGTAAGTAATGCGATGAGCTCAGTCCAAACCTTTTCTAATCCTTTAAGAGAATATTTTACTAGATCATGAATGCTCTTGGAAAAACCACTTTCACTCCCCACTAAAGTTTCACCTTGGTTCACCTCAGTTTTCTCAAAACTTATTCATCAGTTTCAAAAACCGGTTCAACCGGACCTAAAACCGGTTCAACCGGTTTCTGCACTGTTCATTCTGTCACCTTCTGACCTGCTAGTCTACCAATCAAGTCTGTCAGAAAAGTCATGTGCAGAGTTTTTTGAAAACCGATTCAACCGAATTTGAGTCCGGCTCAACCGAATTTGGGGCCGGTCGAGTCTCCGGCTGAGTCCCTCAGTGAACCGAGAACTCCCTGGTGGAAACCGGTGCAACCGGTTTAAGAACCGGTTCAACCGGTTCTGAGTCCTTTTCTCCCAACGGCTGCCAGCTTTTGGGGGATCCTTTAAATACCCCCACACTCTCTCTCTCTTCATTCACTTCTGCTCTCTCCACGATTTCTTGGCTGACCAACCTCGAAACAAGGGCATTCAATTCACCTCTCACACCCGAAATCGCATCTCCTTCAATCACTTGAAGGATCCTTGGTGTGAGGTGAAGTCAATCTAACACGTTGTTGATTTCATCTTGATTCTCCCATTCTCTTCATTTTTGAGCTCATCGCAAACTTAACCTTGTGCGGATTTGTTACTCTTGGAACCTTGCGTTCCTTGACGGATAGAGGTTGCTTAGGAGTCTCCAAATTTGTGGATGACCCCAAGAAGTTTGTATCACCCGCTCATTGAGCAAATTTGAGAAGAGATTGCCTTGACCTTGGTGGTCGGCTTGTGGAGGATTAGGGTTGGAAAAGACCCGGCCCTTTGTGGGCTCCTCAACGAGGAGTAGGACACCTTTGTGGTGGTTGCCGATCCTCAGGTTAAATTGTGTGTTCTTGTGTGTTCTTGATAAGTCCTTTAATTTCTTGGTTAGTTCATATTCGATTATATCATGTACAAATCGTGTGAAAACAATTCATACCGATTTGTCACCTATTCGAGTGGATTTTCTCTAGGGCAAGTCTTAAGCAAAATCTCTCACTACTTGTCACATTTATTTAACTATTTATCTAATCTAAGTTGAGCAGGTTCAAACTTGTTCAGCTGTTGTCGGGTACCATAATTAGGGGTACCCCCAACGCTCCTAATCATGGTTGGTTAACACCCTCAGACCAACTGACGGGTGTGGTTCAAGCCAAGACTTCGTCTACCCGAAGGATGCGATCTTACACGAGCCCAGCCTCGGGTCGGAACAGTGGTCCCAAACGAATTCACGCCTCGCCCGAGGGCCTCCTCAGACGGCAGGCGCCCCCTCGGCTCTCCCGAGGCCCCGCTCGGGAGGGCTTCATCGTGAAGCAACCTTGGCCATACCGCCTCACCAACCGACCGCTTCGCAGGCGCATTAAATGCGGGGGATGCCTGACGCCGTATCCTGACACACGCGCCTCAGTCGGCCAGGCCGAAGTGACCGCAGTCACTTCGCCCCTCCTCTTTTCTGTCCGATATGACAGGAAAACAGCGCCGCCCGCTCCGCTCCGACTGCCGTGTCAGCCACCACGGCAATGACTAACAACAGGTCACGATCAACAACCAAGCTCAAGCCTCGGGTGCAACAGGAAGCTCCGCCTCGCCCAGCCTCAGGCTCCGGCCTCGGGAGGAGGTCTCCGCCTCGCCCGACCCCCGGGCGCGGCCTCGACTCCGGTCTCGGGAGGAATCACGTGCTCGCCCAACCCAGCCTCGGCCACAAGAGAAGTCTCCGCCTCGATCGACCCCGGGCTCGGACTGACCGTGCTGATAGGGGATGCATCATTCCCCTACTCCTAGCCTGCTCAGGCTACAAGGAATAAGACCGGCGTCCCATCTGACTTACCCCGGCGACGGGTAATGATGGTGCCACGCGTGTGCCATGACGCCTGTGGCTCTCAGCCCCTTACGATAGCAAGGAGACGTCAGCAGGGTCCTCGCCGCGCTGCCAGCTGTGCTCCTACAGGACTCAGGTGCTCCTCCGGCGGCCACGCCATCACATGTACAGCGCCCAAGCTCTCCCCCGACAGCCACGTTGGCATGTACACAGGGCTTAGGCACTCCACTGTCGGACACGTTAGCACATAGCTACGCCCCCGTTGTACACCTGGACTCTCTCCTTGCCTCTATAAAAGGGGAGACTAGGGCCACCCTGAAGGAGGTTCGAGGGGTTCGCGCGAGGGGAAGCGGCGTACGAGCCCTCTCTCTCTCTCTCTCCCTCACGTGACGCGCTTGTAACCCCTACTGCGAGCGGCACCCCTGGTGCAGGATAATACAAGGCTTGTCCCACATCTTGTGTTCCATCCCGCGCCAACCCATCTGGACAGGGACACACAGCGACAGTTTACTCGTTGGTCCAGGGACCCCCCGGGGTCGAAACACTGACAGTTGGCGCGCCAGGTAGGGGCCTGCTACGTGTTAACGAACACCTTCCCGTTGAGATCCAGATGGGGAGTCTTCAGCAACATCTCCAGCCCGGGACGGTGCTCCGCTTCCGGAGTCTTGAGTTCATGTCCCTCGACGGCAGCTACGACATGGTACTCCTCCCCCCACGGCGCGACGACAACGACGGTCTTCGACTCGCACGGCGACGACGAGCTCTACGACAGCATCTCCCCGCGGCAGAAGAGGTGCACTCCGGTCGTCCCCGCCACCCTCCTCGTCGGAGGAGGCGGAGACGGGGCAACCATGACCAAGCAGGAGGCGGCACCTTGTCGGCTGTCGCACCAGAGTGAGTCGACAACGCCGGCATTCCCCCGTGGGACATGTCGGACATTGCCCTCGCACCTGAGGCGACGGCAGGTGTCACTTCTCCGCGACGTGTCAGCCCCAAGCGGACTGATGATGCCAGCACCCTCGCGAAGGACCTGCTGGGCGTTACCTTCGTACCTGAGATGACGGTGTGCGCCGCCCCCGACGCGACTTCACCACCGTCCAATGACCAAGAGGTACCGTCCATTTTCCATCCCATACCTTTTCGGTTCAGCTTCGATCCACCTAGCGACCCCGTAATGGTGACGCCTTCGTAAAGGCATATCCAAACCTTCCGAGGTACCACATGTGGTCAACCTGGGACCAACTGACAGCCGTCTTGACCTTCGGACCGGTGGGTTCTGAGGAGGTGGACATCTCTGACTCCGGTTGGGATTTCTCTGCCCTCAATGACCCTGGTGCCATGCGGGGCTTCATGTCCGCATGTGACCACTGCCTCTCCGGTTGTTCTGACGATGGCCATGACCTTGACGGCGAGGGTTACGGCCCAAGTCGTGAATGCTTCCACGTCGATCTGGGAGATCACAACGAAGGCAACCACCTCGGTATGCCGGAGGTTGACGATCCCCCTGGGCCCTCATCTCGCGTTGACATCCTGCGGGAGCTAGCTGTCGTCCCAGTCCCTGCGGGGGGTCAGGACATACATCTCGAGCAAATCCGTGAGATGCAGGCCTGGGTCGACGGGGAAGCAGGCCGGCTTGTACAGCTCCGACAGAACATCGAACAGGAGTGGGCAGGCCGATCACTCACCGGAGAAGCCTGCCACCGGGCCCAAGACATCCGGCACCGCATCGTCGACAATGACAGGGCAGCGCTGCCCCCAGCCGTCAGCGGGTCTGGCTAGGACCTAGCTGCAGCGGCGATGCTGCTTCGGGCCATGCCGGAGCCATCCACCACCGAGGGACGGCGCATCTAGGGTGAACTCAAGAATCTTCTAGAGGGCGCCGCAGTTCGACGAGCCGAAAGTTCCGCCTCCCGTAGGCGAGCTGACCCCTCGGAGCATCACGCGGTGTCCTCCCGGCGCATTCGGGAAGCCTCGGTCCGCCCCGAGCGTACACGGGACGAGGCGCCCACCGCCCAGGAATGCCTCGGCAACGAGCACCACCATCTCGACCATCGAGCCCGCCTCGACGAGAAGGTGCGCCGAGGCTACCATCCCAGGCGCGGGGGACGCTGCAACAGCGAGGAGGACCGCAGTCCTTCACCCGAACCACCCAGCCCGCGAGTCTTCAGCCGGGCTATACGACGAGCACCGTTCCCTGCCCATTTCCGAGCCCCGACTACTATCACCAAGTACTCGGGGGAGACGAGGCCGGAGCTGTGGCTCGCGGACTACCGACTGGCCTGCCAGTTGGGAGGGGCAGATGATGACAACCTTATTATCCGTAATCTACCCCTTTTCCTCTCCGACGCTGCCCGAGACTGGCTAGAGCATCTGCCTCCGACGCAGATCTCCGACTAGGACGATCTGGTCAAAGCTTTCGCGGGGAACTTCCAAGGCACGTATGTGCGCCCTGGGAACTCGTGGGACCTCCGAAGCTGCCGCCAGCAGCAAGGGGAGTCCCTCCAAGAGTACATCCGGTGGTTTTCGAAGCAGCGCACCGAGCTGCCCAACGTCACCGACTCGGATGTCATCGGGGCTTTCCTTGCCGGCACCACTTGTCGGGACCTGGTGAGCAAACTGGGGCGCAAGACTCCCACCCGCGCAAGCAAACTGATGGACATCGCCACCAAGTTCGCCCCGGGTCAAGAGGCGGTCGAAGCCATCTTCTGGAAGGACAAGCAGCCTCAGGTCGAGCCGAAGACAGATGCCCCTGAGGTGTCCGCCCAGCGGGGCATGAAGAAGAAGGCCAAAAACAAGTCGCGAGCGAAACGCGACGCTGCAGACGCGAATCTCGTTGCTGCGGCTGAGCACAGGAACCCTCGGAAACCACCTGGAGGGGCCGACACGTTCGACAAGATGCTCAAAGAGCTGTGCCCCTATCACCAGGGGCCCATCAAGCACACCCTCGAAGAATGTATCATGCTCCGACGCCACTTCCATAAGATCGGGCCCCCGGCGGAGGATGGCAAGGGCCATGACAACGACAAGAAGGAGGGCGACAAGGAAGAGGGATTCCTGGACGTCCATAACTGCTTCATGATCTACGGCGGGCAGGCGGCGAACGCCTCGGCTCGGCACCGCAAGCAGGAGCGCCGAGAAGTCTGCTTGGTGAAGGTGGCGGTGCCAGTCTACCTAGACTGGTCCGACAAGCCCATCACCTTCGACCAAGGCGACCACCCCGACTTCGTGCCGAACCCGGGATGGTACCCGCTCGTCGTCGATTAGATCATCGGCAACGTTAAGCTCTCCAAGGTCCTCATGGACGGAGGCAGCAGCCTTAACATCATCTACGCCGAGACCCTGGAACTCTTAGGGGTTGGTCGATCCGAAGTCCGGGCCGGTGCGGCACCCTTCCACGGGATCGCGCCCGGGAAGCGAATCCAACCCCTCGGACGGATCGACTTACCCGTCTACTTTGGAACTCCCTCGAACTTCCGAAAGGAAGCTCTCACCTTTGAGGTCGTCGAGTTCCGAGGAACCTATCATGCGGTGTTGGGAAGACCATGCTACGCCAAGTTCATGGCCGTCCCCAACTACACCTACCTCAAGCTCAAGATGCCGGGCCCGAATGGGATCATCACTGTCGGGTCCACGTACCGCCACGTGTACGAATGCGGCGTGGAGTACGCCGAGGCTCTCGCCGAGTCTGAGGCCCTCATCGCCGACCCTGAACGCCTCTCCAAGGAGGCGCCCGACGCGAAGCGGCACACCAGCAACTTCGAACCGGTTGAGGCGGTCAAGTCCGTCTCTCTCGACCCCAGCAATGACGCCAGCAAGCAAGTTCGGATCGGCTCCGAGCTCGACCCCAAATAGGAAGCAGTGCTCGTCGACTTTCTCCGCGCAAACGCCGAAGTCTTTGCGTGGAGTCCCTCGGACATGCCCGGCATACTGAGGGATGTCACCGAGCACTCACTGGATATCAGAGCTGGAGCCCGACCCGTGAAGCAAACCCTGTGCCGTTTTGATGAGGAAAAGCGCAGGGCCATTGGCGAGGAGATCCACAAGCTACTCGCGGCAGGGTTCATCAAAGAGGTATTCCATCCCGAATGGTTAGCTAACCCTGTTCTTGTAAGGAAGAAGGATGGGAAATGGAGGATGTGTGTAGACTACACTGGTCTAAACAAAGCATGTCCGAAAGTTCCCTACCTTCTACCTCGCATCGATCAAATTGTGGACTCCACAGCTGGGTGCGAAACCCTGTCATTCCTCGATGCCTACTCAGGCTATCACCATATCAAGATGAAAGTGTCCGACCAGCTCGCGACTTCTTTCATCACACCTTTTGGCATGTACTGTTACACTACAATGCCATTCGGGTTAAGGAATGCAGGCGCCACTTACCAGAGGTGCATGAACCACGTGTTCGGAGAACACATCGGCAGAACGGTCGAGGCTTACGTCGACGACATTGTTGTCAAGACGAAGAGAGCCTCCGACCTCCTCTCTAACCTTGAAACGACATTCAAGTGTCTGAGAGCGAAGGGCGTGAAACTCAATCCCGAGAAGTGTGTCTTCGGAGTCCCCCGAGGCATGCTCCTTGGGTTCATCGTCTCTGAGCGGGGCATCGAGGCCAACCCAGAGAAAATTGTGGCCATCACCAGCATGGGATCGATTAAAGATTTGAAAGGAGTACAGAGGGTCACAGGATGCCTTGCGGCTCTAAGCCGCTTCATCTCACGCCTTGGCGAGAAAGGCTTGCCTCTATACCGCCTCTTGAGGAAGGCCGAGTGCTTCACTTGGACCCCCGAGGCCGAGGAAGCTCTCGAAAACCTTAAGGCGCTCCTTACGAAAACACCCATCCTGGTGCCCCCCGCCGCAGGAGAAGCCCTCTTGATCTACGTAGCCGCGACTACTCAGGTGGTCAGTGCCGCGATCGTAGTCGAGAGACAAGAAGAAGGGCATGCACTGCCCGTCCAGAGGCCAGGCTACTTCATCAGTGAAGTACTTTCCGACACCAAAGCTCGCTACCCACAGATCTAGAAGCTGCTCTACGCAGTGGTCCTAACACGGTGAAAGTTGCGACACTACTTCGAGTCTCACCCGGTAACTGTGGTGTCATCCTTCCCCTTGGGGGAGATCATCCGGTGCCGCGAGGCCTTGGGTAGGATAGCAAAGTGGGCGGTGGAGCTTATGGGCGAAACGCTATCATTCGCTCCTCGGAAGGCCATAAAATCCCAGGTCTTGGCAGACTTCCTGGCTGAGTGGACCGACACCCAGTTACCAACAACTCTGATCCAGCTCGAGCTCTGGACCATGTACTTCAATGGGTTACTCATGAAAACAGGAGCGGGCGCTGGCCTGCTCTTCGTTTCACCCCTCGGAAAGCATCTCCGCTACGTCATTCGCCTCCATTTTCCGGCGTCAAACAACATGGCCGAGTATGAAGCACTGGTTAATGGGCTATGCATCACCGTCGAGCTAGGGGTCCGACACCTCGACGCTCGAGGCGACTCGCAGCTTGTCATTGACCAACTCATGAAGAACTCCCACTGCCGCGACCGGAGGATGGAAGCCTACTGCGACGAAGTCCGGCGCCTGGAGAACAAGTTCTACGGGCTGGAGCTCAACCACATCGCCTGACAGTACAACGAGACTGCGGATGAGCTGGCGAAAATAGCCTCGGGGCGAACGACAGTTCCCCCCGACGTTTTCTCCAGAGACCTGCATCAACCATCCGGCAAGACCGACGACGCGCCCGAGCCTGAGGAAGCCTCCACCCAGCCCGAGGCACCCTCGGCCCAGCCCGAGGTACCCTCGGCAGCACCCGAGGCACCCTCGACCATCCAGGAAGAGGCCTTGCCCGCCGAAGAGGAACAGAATGGGGTCACGCCAGATCCAAACTGGTAGGCCCTGTACCTGGAATATCTCCTCCGAGGAGAGCTTCCCATCGACAAGACCAAAGCTCGGCGGCTGGCTCGGCGCGCCAAGTCATTTGTCCTGCTGGGTGATGAAAAAGAGCTCTACCACCGTAGCCCCTCGGGCATCCTTCAACGATGCATATCTATCGCCCAAGGACAGGAGCTGTTGCAAGAAATACACTCGGGGGCTTGCGGCCACCATGCAGCGCCTCGAGCCCTCATGGGGAATGCCTTTCGACAAGGATTCTACTGGCCAATCGCGGTGGCCGACGCCACTAGGATTGTACGCTCCTGCCGGGGGTGTCAATTCTACGCAAAGCAGATGCATCTGTCTGCTCAGGCCTTGCAGACGATACCCATCACCTGGCCATTTGCTGTGTGGGGTCTGGACCTTGTCGGACCCTTGCAGAAGGCACCCGGGGGCTTCATGCACCTGCTGGTCGCTATCGACAAATTCTCCAAGTGGATCGAGGTCCGACCCCTAAACAGCATCAGGTTCGAGCAGGCGGTGGCATTCTTCACCAACATTATTCATCGGTTTGGGGTCCCAAACTCAATCATCACCGACAATGGCACGCAGTTCACCGAAAAAAAGTTCCTGGACTTCTGCGACGACCACCACATCCGTGTGGACTGGGCCACCGTAGCTCATCCCATGACGAATGGGCAGGTGGAGCGTGCCAACGGTATGATTCTGCAGGGGCTCAAACCAAGGATCCACAACGACCTCAACAAGTTCGGCAAGTGGTGGATGAAAGAGCTACCCTCGGTAGTCTGGAGCTTGAGGACGACGCCGAGCCGCGCCACGGGTTTTACGCCGTTCTTTCTAGTCTATGGGGCCGAGTCCATCCTCCCCACGGACTTAGAATATGGCTCCTCGAGGACCAAGGCGTACGATGACCGAAGCAACCAGACCAGCCGAGAAGACACGCTGGACCAACTCGAGGAGGCTCGGGACGTCGCCTTACTACATTCGGCACGGTACCAGCAGTCACTGCGGCGCTACCACGCCCGAAGCGTTCGGGCCCGAGGCTTCCAAGTGGGAGACTTGGTGCTTCGCCTACGACAGGACGCCTGAGGGCGCCACAAGCTCACTCCTCCCTGGGAAGGGCCCTTCATCATCGCCAAGATCTTGAAGCCCGGAACATACAAGCTGGCCAACGACCCAGGCGAGGTCTACAACAACGCTTGGAACATCCAACAGCTACGTCGCTTCTACCCTTAAGATGTTTTAAGTCGTTCATGTACCTCATTTAGTCATTTACGTACACAAAGTCTAACCATCAAGGAAGGGTCGGCCTTGCCTCAGCAAAGCCTGACCCTCCCTCGGGGGCTAGAAGGAGGGAACCCCCTCTGCGTCAAAATTTTCCTCGGAAAAATTTTCTACCAAAACAACCTTTGTGCTTTCAACTTCCGTATTGATAGCGGGATCCTGAGAACGACGAGAGTGCACGTAAGCGGCAAGGCCGACCGAGCCGAGGGACTCCTACGCCTCCGGGATACGGATACCTCACTCATCACCTTCCGCGAGAAGTAACTCATGCTCGGATAAGCGATCCTGGTACCAAACAAGTCCTAACACTCGGGTAGAAAATGACTTTCGCGCTTTCTTGACTGTTCCAATAATGGAATCCTTCGATCGAATGAAAGCGCACATAAGCGGCAAGGCCGACCGAGCCGAGGGACTCCTACGCCTCCTAGATACGGATACCTCACTCATCACCTTCCGCGAAAAGTAACTCTTGTTCGGATAAACGATTCTGTTATTGACAGACAAGTCATGATGCTCGAAACAAGAGGAGAGAAGACGCAACTTTTTAAACACGACGATAAAGTGTTTAGGCCTCGGCGGCCGCAAAAAGGCATGCGCATGCTACAGACAAACTGTTCCTGTAGGTTCTGGCGTCGGCAGGGGGAGCAGCAGCACCCTCGGCGGAACCAGGCCTGGCCTCGGACGACGACCCGAGCAAAAGGACCTCCACCTAAGGGAGGACGCCAGCACCGCGCCAACAGATGTCTTGGCCAAGCTCCAGCAGCTGCTGCCACATCTTCCTCGGCCTAGGAAGCCGCCATCTCCCGGGCCGACGAAGTCTCCTTCCGAACCGACTCCGCGTCTGTCCGCGCTAGCACCGCTGCCTCTGGCTTTGGCTCATCGCAGAGCAGCCAAGGTTTTCGAAAACTGAGCAAGGGAAGCCTAGAGCGGCAAGGCCGACAGAGCCGAGGGACTCCTACGCCCCCAGGATATGGACACCTCACTCGTCACCTTTCGCGAAAGGCAACCGACGCTCGGTTAAGTGGTTCGGCTAGCCAACAGACAAGTCCCAGCGCTCGGAATGAGGAAGATGCAGAGCTTCACTCTCGAATACCCAAATGTTCAGGCCTCGACAGCCACAATGAACATACACTGGCGCTCAAGGTGCCATTACAAACGGGACTCTGGTTCCGTTCCCGCGGGTACGAACAACCCCCCACATCGGAGGGCCTGCGGGACGACGAACTCCAAGCGGCTCACCGGCAACCGCCCCGACAGCAGCGACAACGACCTCCGTCCTAGGCGGGAAGACAGCTGCAGCAACAACTTCAGGGCAAACGCTGCGGCAGAAAAGCCCTCGCCCACGAAGGACGAGAACCAGCCATTCAGGCCAAAGAGATGGAGGTCCAGGGGTGCGGGCGGAGTTGGCGGTCTCGTCGGCAGAGACAACCTCCTCCAACTGCCACCGCCTCAGCGCCGACGGCCACCTGCTCACCGACACCGCACCGGCGTACGACGTCCGCCCCGAAAGCGCACCGGCAGGTCCTCGCTCCCGCCCTGGCCACAAGAACGAGAATGGGACCGTCCCAGAACACGAACGTCACCCTCACGGCGTACGACGTGTTGGACGACCCCCCAACAGCCGTCGACGCAGCAAGGATAGGTAGTGGGGGGTGACGCCGGAAGCAGCGCCAGAGCCGCTCGTGCCGGGGAACCAAGCGCGCGGCAGCCACCAAACGCTACAGGCGGCGAACGCCCTTCTCCCCAGATCACTGAGGGAAGGAGCGATCCGCTGCCTACGTAGAGGTAGAGCCCCGGCTCAGCTCTCCCTCCGGCCAAGCTGAGGGCAGAGCGGAGGCCGTAGCCCGGCTTGCTTTTCCCCACCAAACTGCCCATTAGTGAGGGAATGCAGTCGGGCTGCACGACGAAAATCCTTGAAGCCGAACGATGGCCGAAAGGTACCGATCTCCACGAGGCCGCGCTCCTCCAACGACAGCAAGAGCAAGGCGACGCTGAGGCACCCCATACGAGGGCTCAAAAAGCGGAAGGGCGCAAGGCATGGGGGGAGGACGAAGGCATGGCCACTGCCCAGGGGATCGAAGTCCCCCTTTTATAGTCAGACCTCCTCGCTTGCACCCCTTAGTGTCACGGGCGAAGTCCCCACTGTCAACCTCCAGGGTTCTCCCCCCACGACATGGGGGCTGGGACCCACACATCATACGAGCCGAACCGAAGCACAAAGAAGGCGAACCGCCGCACGCAAGGCATGTAACCGTCCCGCGGTTACAAGCACTCTCCCATCTTCACAGAAACCAGTGGTCGAAAGGGTGGACTGCTATGCGACAAGCATCCAACTGCACCACAACTGTGCGCCCCTTCGGCTCCATCCACATTCGGTGGACCAGCGGGAAGGAAGCGGGCCCGCATGTCATGTAACCGGCGCGCCGGTTACGACGTGCAAGAAGCTCCACCGCCACTTACGCCAATGCTGCGCCTCCTCGACTGCGGGACCAGTACCGTGACTCGACGTACCCCTGCGCATGACCCAACGGTGCCAATTTAAGGCGATGGCCACATGTCGATCAGCCGCGGGGCAGGCACGACGGTTGGCATGGTCAAAAGTGGGCCGGCAGTAACTGCAGCGGCAGACGAACGGAGGCAGCAGTCAAGTCGCCTGCAGGCTCGCGTCCCCTCCTGAAGCGACGGGAGAGCCCTCCCTCACGGCGTGAAGACGACGCGCCCGTGCCTCGTTCCTCGAATGGCTCGCACGCGCAATGGGCGCCACGCGAATCACCCATCCCGTTGCATCAACTCCCCGACGGAGCAGGCAACACCTCTGGCAGGCGAGGCGGGCGGCGCTTCGTCTTCGCCATAATGACCGTGTCAAAAAAGGTGCGCCACTTTATTTAAAATTTATATCCTTCCCCTCCTCCTCTCTCTCTCTTGCCACAGGGACCGGGAAAGGGGTCGTTGTGGAAAGGATCCTTCCCGGCGAAGGAAGCAGGCCCCAAGCCCTCTTACTGATCAGGGGTTCGAAGGCTGGCCCCTCAGAAGGGTTCGACAGTCGCCCCAGAGCGCCTGAGCTCCATGCCCACTACTGATCAGGGGTTCATAGGCTGGCCCCTCGGAAGGGTTCGACAGTCGCCCCAGAGCATGCAGAGTGAGGGATGACTCTGGGTACGTTCGATACATAACCATGGCTCGGGCTACGCTCCCGAGGTACCCTAGGACATTTCCGAGACCAGCGGGAACGATTTGTAACGGAATCCCACCGGAGGGAGGCATCGAGCCCTCGGACCCTGTCGAAGGGGTCTGGGTCCGGCGAATCACCCGCAGGTACTTTTGGAGCGCGCCTCCGGGCTACAGCCGACCCCTAACGAACGGGGCATGGGCGTCCACTCGGATCACCCATTAGCAGCTCACTGGAAACACCATGTTCAGTGCGCTCCGAGGGCAACATGGCGCTTTCCCCCCTCCTCCTTGCGGAAAGGCGACGCAGGGGCGTAAATAAAAGTTAGGAAAGTCCTTGATCGTCCTCTCGCTCCGTGCAGAGGCTCGGGGGCTGCACTCGCACCCGGCTACGGCCAAAACTGTTGACAGCGTCAACAAACCAGCCTGATAACTTGGAACCCGACCACGCACCCGGGCTACTGCCGGGCCGCAAGAGGGAACGACCAGACCGGCCGAAGCAGCACGAAAAGCATTCAGACCTCAGAGGAGTCAAACCACTCCTCCGAGGCCTCGGGGGCTACACCCGGCGGGTGCTCTCGCTCGCACCCACCAGAACAAGGCAAAAAACCGAGAAAGGCCGGTCCCCTCACCAAAAACGCGGCAAAAGCCTCCAAGCGAGTACCATCACTCCCTTCGAGGCTCGGGGGCTACTGTCGGGTACCATAATTAGGGGTACCCCCAACGCTCCTAATCACGGCTGGTTAACACCCTCAGACCATCTAACGGGTTGCAAGACTTCGTCTACCCGAAGGACGCGATCTTACCCGAGCCCAGCCTCGGGTCAGAACAGTGGTCCCAGACGAATTCACGCCTCGCCCGAGGGCCTCCTTAGACGGCAGGCGCCCCCTTGGCTCTCCCGAGGCCCCGCTCGGGAGGGCTTCGTCGTGAAGCAACCTTGGCCATACCGCCTCACCAACCGACTGCTTCGCAGGCGCATTAAATGCGGGGGATGCCTGACGCCGTATCCTGACACACGCGCCTCAGTCGGCCAGGCCGAAGTGACCGCAGTCACTTCGCCCCTCCTCTTTTCTGTCCGATATGACAGGAAAACAGCGCCGCCCGCTCTGCTCCGACTGCCGTGTCAGCCACCCCGGCAACGACTGACAGCAGGTCACGATCAACCACCAAGCTCAAGCGTTGGGCGGAACAGGAAGCTCCGCCTCGCCCGACCTCAGGCTCCAGCCTCGAGAGGAGGTCTTCGCCTCGCCCGACCCCCGGGCTCAGCCTCGACTCCGGTCTCAGGAGGAATCACGTCCTCGCCCGACCCCAGCCTCGGCCACAAGACAAGTCTCCACCTCGACCGACCCCGGGCTCGGACTGACCGTGCTGATAGGGGATGCATCATTCCCCTACTCCTAGCCTGCTCAGGCTACAAGGAACAAGACCGGCGTCCCATCTGACTTACTCCGGCGACGGGTAATGATGGTGCCCCGCGTGCGCCATGACGCTGGTGGCTCTCAGCCCCTTACGACAGCAAGGAGACATCAGCAAGGTCCTCGCCGCGCTGCCAGTTGTGCTCCTACAGGACTCAGGTGCTCCTCCGGCGGCCACGCCATCACATGTACAGCGCCCAAGCTCTCCCCCGACAGCCACGTTATCATGTACACAGGGCTTAGGCACTCCACTGCCAGACACGTTAGCACATAGCTACGCCCCCGTTGTACACCTGGACTCTCTCCTTGCCTCTATAAAAGGGGAGTCCAGGGCCACCCTGAAGGAGGTTTGGGGGGTTCGCGCGAGGGGAAGCGGCGTACGAGCCCTCTCCCTCTCCCTCACACGACGCGCTTGTAACCCCTACTGCGAGCAGCACCCCTAGTGCAGGATAATACAAGGCTTGTCCCACATCTTGTGTTCCATCCCGCGCCAACCCATCTGGGCAGGGACACGCAGCGATAGTTTACTCGTCGGTCCAGGGACCCCCCGGGGTCGAAACGCCGACAGCTGTAAACGAAATCAGCTGAACCGGTTTGCACCAGTGCAACTTGAATTTGACACTATCTTGAAGTTTTTAGTGAAAAATTTCAGGTGTAGCCTATTCACCCCCCCCCCTCTAGGCTACTTTCACATTGAAAAGCATGTGAGTGCGAGAGGTTGTAAGCATTTTCTTTGTCTGACTTTTCAACCAAGTGTAGCCTATGCAGACAAGCAATCAGAAGCTAAAAACACTGGTTTTGATTGTCCACTACACTGTTCAAGTTCATCAAAAAGTGAAAATGGAAGCAATCTTGATACAGTGATGTGGTGACAAATACAAACCCATCTCGATCTTTCTGATTATCACTTATCTTGATTTTGAATTTTTAGCATGATATGAATAAATCAAGAGAAGTGAATGGTTCAAGGCATGAGACATAGCCACCTAGCATACTAGTAATAGCAAAAAGGATTTCAACACATCCTATATACACATGCTAGGTGCCAATCTTAATGGTGAACAATTTTAGATTGAGCAAGTAATAGTCAAGTTCACAATTATGAAAACAACTTAGCTCAACAATATTGTATCAATATGAGCAAAAAGAGCCTAAGCATGCCATAGCATTATCATGTACACAAAGAACATACTACTAGGAGCAGAATCACATTCTAGCAGTTATACAAGTGAAGCTCAATATGACATGCATATATAATACAAAAAGTGAAAGCAGAAAATAAGAAGAAAAGACCAAAAGGGAGCCCTCTAATCAAAAAGGGAAACAAACACCCAATTCCCCTCGCAAATGAACAAAAGTTTTTTGATCAAGGGGTTTGGTCAAAATGTCAACAAGCTGGTGAGTTGTATCAATATAGTGCAATTCGATGTCGCCTTTCTCATAATGATCATGAAGAAAGTGAAAGTAAACATCAATGTGCTTGGTCTTCGAATGTAGCAGCGTATTCTTGGCAACACTTATGGCGCTCGTGCTATCACAAAGCAGAGGCACATGATGAAAATCCAAGCCAAAATCCCGTAAGGTAGCCATCATACAAAGTAACTGCGAACAACAGCTAGCGGCAGCAACATACTCGGCCTCTATGGTAGACAGGGCAACACTAGACTGTTTTCGAGAAGACCATGAAACCAACGAAGTACCCAAAAACTGACAAGTCCCAGAAGTAGACTTGCGCTCCAAAAGGCAACCGGCAAAATCAGCATCAGAATAACCACACAAGGACAGAACAGACGATGAGGAGTACCACAAACCAAACTCAGGAGTGAAATGTAAGTACCTCATAATCTGTTTCACAACCTTTCTGTGAGATGTGCGTGGGGAAACCTGGAAACGAGCGCACAAACACACTGCGAAGTGTATGTCCGGCCTCGTCGCAGTCAAATACAGGAGAGAGCCAATCATACTCCTGTACTCCTTCTGGTCCACGGGTTCGCCATCCTCATCAGTGTCAAGTGTCGTCGATGTGGACATGGGCGTCGAAAGTGGCTTGCCCTCGCCCATGTCGAACTTCTTCAGGATGTCCTTTGTATACTTGCCTTGATGTACAAAGGTCCCGTCTTGAGTCTGCTGGATTTGCAACCCATGAAAGAAATTCATCTCGCCCATCATGCTCATCTCAAATTCCCTGCTCATAAGATCTGAAAATCTAGACACAAGAGCATTAGAAGAACCACCAAAGATGATATCATCCATGTAAATCTGGACTAAAAGGGTGTCATTATTATGCTTGAGGAGAAAAAGAGTTTTGTCCACAGAGCCCATTTTAAAATCCTTAGAAAGCAGAAAAGATTTCAAACGCTCATACCAGGCTCTAGGGGCTTGTTTCAAACCATACAAATCTTTTTGGAGTTTAAAAATGTGGTTCGGAAACTTGGAACTCTCAAAACTAGGGGGTTGCCTAACATATACCTCTTCCTCTATATACCCATTCAAAAAGGCACTTTTGACATCCATTTGAAAAAGCTTGAAACCCTTTGAAGCATCAAAAGCTAAAAGGATCCTAATGGCCTCTAAACGGGCAACAAGGGCAAATGTCTCCTCATAATCAATTCCCTCTTTTTGGCAATACCCTTGGGCAACCAACCTCACCTTGTTTCTCACTATCAAACCATCCTCACTCTATTTGTTTTTGAAAACCCATTTTGTACCGATGGGATTGTTGGGGGCCTTCGTCTTCCGAAGGTCCTCAAAAACATGATTTAACAATGTTTGACAAGTGTAACAAATGAATAGGTACCTTCGGACTCGGGCTAAAACCATACATGATGTGAAAAGCATGGTGGAGACGAAGGCTGATATGGCTCCGAAGCTACATGCAGGGGAGCTTCGACTCAATGGCGGAAAAAGGAACCGACTTAAAGGGCAAAAGGCTATCTAGTCCCCGTTGGGTTGTCCATAAGTCAATAGTAAATATAAAGGGCATGAATGTAATTTTAAGCAGATTGTGACCTGTGCCTATAAATAGATGAATAGTACCCCTGTACTGTTCACGCTGACTTGTATTCATTTGTGCGTCACGTTTGGACTTTTACCTTCTGTCAAGCCAAAGGTACAATTGTAATTCAATATTGTTTCTGTTTATCCATGTTAATAAGAAGAAGATATATTAGTAATATCATATGATTATTCATGTTGTCTCTTATATTTCATATGCTTCTTCTTCTTTCATTAATATATTTTGCAATGATGAAGGTATGTCCTTCATGACCTTCGTCTGAAGGTCATTATATCCTAAGGGATTTAATGCTTCGAAGGACGAAGGGCCTGTTGGGGGCCTTCGGCTTCCGAAGGTCCTCAAAAACATGATTTAACAATGTTTCTGGAGTATAATACATGAACAGGTACCTTCGGGCTCAGATCAGAACCACAGTGTGAAGAAGCACAAAGAATATGAAGGTTCGCGCAGAGCCGAAGCTATGTGCAGGAGAGCTTCGGCATGATAGCAGAAACGGAAACCGACTTAAAAAGGAAAAGACTATTCAGACCTCGATGGGTTACTATAGAGCCATAGCATATGTAAAGGGCATGGGTGTAATTTTACATGGGCTGCGTCCCGTGCCTATAAATAGGTGAACAGTGCTCCCATACTATTCACGCTGACTTGGCATTTGCTTTTGTGTCACGCTTGTACTTTAACCTTCTCTCAAGCCGAAGGTACATTTGTAATTTGATGTCATTTCTATTTTTCCATAATAATAAAATAGAAATGAGCTGATAATAATACATGATTGTTTATGTTATCTTTTATATCTCATATGATTCCTTCTTCATTATTATATGTTATGCTGATGAAGGTATGTCCTTCATAACCTTCATCCGAAAATCATTATATCCCAAGGGAGATAATGCTTCGAAGGACGAAGGACTTTAATATTTGACATTCTCTGTGTTGCCTTGTTCTTAACCTGAAGCATTTGAGAACAAGTCCCCAACATTGGCGCCCACCTCCGGTGAACTCTTTTTCGACCACCTTCGGCAAGCATTGACCTTCGTCATGCCACCGAAGAAAGCTTCAGCGACAGGGGCTACCGCTCTGCAGCCGCTGGACCCGAACCAGGAGACCCTTTCTCTTCGAGAGGCCTGAAGCCAAAAGAGGAAGGCCACTAGTACAACACTCCAGGAGGACGAGTTGGACCAGGAAATCAGGAATATGGAGATGCTTCATCAGCAAGTAGAAAGGAAGAAGGAGAAGATGGCTCGACTAGCCGACCTTCAGAGGCAGATTGACGAAGCCACTGAAGAAGTACGCTATCTTGCTCAAGATGAGCAAGAGCGAAGGACTCAACATAGGGAGCTTCATCAAGAAGGCTTCTTTAACGAGGATGAATGGTACGAGGATTTCCATCATGGAAATTTTGCTTTTGATGATGCTTCTCCTCTTTCAGCAGAACTGCAGGCTACACCTTGGCCCCCATCTTACAAGCCACCCCAGCTACCCATGTATGACGAGCACTCAGATCCGAAGTAGTTTCTGATGAGCTACGAAGCAATCATATCTTCATATGGAGGCAATACTGCAGTCATGGCGAAATCTTTCATCATGGCAGTCAAGAATGTTGCACAAACCTGGTACTCCTCTCTTCGGCCAGGAACAATTACATCATGGCAGAAGCTAAAGGACATGCTGATCACCAGTTTCCAAGGGTTTCAGACGAAGCCGGTTACCGCTCAAGCTTTGTTCCAGTGCACGCAAGATCACGAAGAATACCTCCAGGCGTATGTCCGAAGGTTTTTGCGTCTGAGGGCACAAGCACCAACAGTGCCCATTGAAATTGTCATTGAGGCCATGATCAAGGGGCTTCGACCAGGACCTATGGCCCAATACATCGCCAGGAAACCCCCTCAGACCCTGGAGAAATTGCTTCAAAAGATGGATGAATACATCCACGCTGATAATGACTTTCGTCAAAGAAGGGAGGAAGCTTACAGGTTCTCCGAGATGACCAGGGGCTTCAGAGGGAGAATCCACCCAAGGCACGTCAGATCAATTCATTCCACCCAGAATGACGATAGAGGAAGTCAGCAACAGAGGCCACAATATTCCTCGCAAGCTTTGGGGGCAGCAACAAAGCTATCCTCGGCCGCCAGCTCCAAGGGGCAGAGGCGCTAGGGGCTTCGGAGGAAGGTTTGGGGATCAGCCCAGGAAAATTTATTGCTTATTCTGCGGTGAGGACAAGGGCCATACTATAAGGATGTGCCATGTCACCATTCAGAAATAGAAGGAAATAGCAGAAGCTGCAGCTCAGCAGAACCAGCCAAAGCAGGTCATGCATACTGCTTCGTATCATTCACCCTACATACCAGAGTATGTAGGTAACCATCCTGCAGCGTCTGTTGCTTCGGCTAGTCAGCCACAGGCATCCTGGCCACAACTTCCACCTCCGCCACCACCACAGCCTGCATATTCACGCGGTCAATAGCCCGAAGGGAGTCAACAGACCCATCAGCAGAGAGACTTCAGGGAGGAGTCCGAAGCTCGCACAATCAACAGTACTGTGCCAGAATCGAAGCATATCTACTAAAAAGATATCCTACCCCTAAAACAATTTTTACAGTTATTGTCATTTTCTTTCTTACTAAGGAACAATTGTTGAAAACTTAGTTTTCTCATCGTTTTCAATTCCTTGTAATAGCTTCGTTTTTGCCATAGTGAAAATATGTTTTCTCCACAGACTTACGGAGTCTAAAAAATCGACGAAGCACAAAAAGTCGTTCTTAAGAGAACGCGCGGCTAAAAAAGTACATCACAAAAATTTTCGAAGCTACAAAAAGTCGTTCTACAGAACGCAGCGTAAGTTTGCCGAAGCTATAAAAAGTCGTTCCTAAAGGAGCACAGTGTAAGTTTTCTGCTCAAAAGTCGTTCCAATGGGAATGCAGAGCTTACAGCGAAAAGTCAAGGTTGATTCCGCCAAAATATAAGGCGAAGCGCGAAAAGTCAATGCGAATTCCGCCGAAATAGAAGGCGAAGAAGTTCAAAAGACGTTTCTAAGGGAATGCAGAACTTACAGCGAAAAGTCAACGCTGATACACCGAAAAATAAGCGGTGAAGCCGAAAAATAAACGACAAAGAGATTGTGTATCCTGCAGTGGGGATGTGTGTGTATCTTCGACACAAATATCATTTTGCATAGCATAACATCATTACATCATTCGCATAACATAACATCATACATCATATTGCATCAATGGCACAAGAAGGGGATACAATGTTGACCTTCGGAGAATGCTTCGAAAAAGTGAAATTGTGCTAAGGCACAAAATAAGCTTCGAAGAGATACAACTTTATCAGCTCTAAAGTGGAGGAAAAAGTTTATTGTTGACGAAGCATTAATGTTTCTGCGACGATTGGAGGATTTTTCAAAAAGCATAAAAATCCTTCTTTACGAAGCATGAAAAGAAGGGAAGGTGTTTTTTCGCCGAAGGCTCAAAAACGGTATGTACAATAAAAGTTTCATGCATCGCAAAGAAATGAATTACAAAGCCATTTATACATTACATTAAAAACTCATGAGCGCCAAATATTACAAGCATAGTCCAACAAATGTTACATTGGTGTTCTAACAAAGTTTTTACAATATCTATTATTCTTCCTTCAAAACTTCGTCTGCATCTTCGGTCAGCAGTTGAGTAACGACTTCGTCCAAAATGCTTTCGGCCATATTGATGATTTCTGCTGGTTCCTTTGCCTCTGGCTCGATCAAGGACTCGAAGGGCTCTAGGGAGGAGATAGTTCGGCTGCAGTAGAAAACGTAAATAATATTCGAAGTCACAAAAATAAAAAATAAAGTTAAAAGCCATTAAGTAATACCTATTCGCTTTTCGAGTTCCGCAGCCTTTTCAGCTGCCTTCGTTGCTTCCCTTGCATCGTATCTTTTTTGCTCTTTTTTGTTATTTCGTGGGCCATCCCACGGCCGCCATTTTCCCAGATGTCAGTAAAGAATTTTCCACCAACTAAGCTTGCTTCGGCCGAGGGGTCCTTTGTATCATCAATAGATAAAGCAGCTTCAGCTTGGGCCAGAGTTTTCACATGATCGCAACCAGATTTCTCCAAGATAGCCACAATTCCCCTTGCACCTGAGAAGGCGCAGATGTCCCCACGGTCATTTAAAATCTCCTCAAAAGCTTCGGCCTCGCTCCTGATCCATTCAATTGGCCCCTCGGGATCGCCTCGTACAAAGTTGTCTTCACTTGAATATGCGCCAACATTGGCGAAGCTAGTTTTTATTTTTTCCACACACACTATGTATTTTTCATAACATCTTTCTTTCAAAGAGCGAAGTTCTACAACTGTTTTTTCCAAATAATTTTTCCAGTAATCGCTGGCGTCTCGATCAGCTTCGGCAATAACACATTTTAATTTTGCTTCAGCCAGCTGTTTTCGAAGATCCTCAATTTCGCATTTCCGGGCTTCAGCTTGGGCTTTGGAAGTAGCTTCGTCTTCTTTTATTTTGTTCAGCAATGAGTTTAATATCTTATCTTTTTCAAGACCTTCGTTCCTTAGTTCAATTACTTCGGAACAAAGGTTGTTCAAAGCTATAGTGCATCCTTCATCTTCGGCACTTTTTTGCGCCCTAAAAGCGTTGCTAAGAATGAGGCCCTACGAAAGGAGTGCGGTACTAAGTATAAGTAAATAAAAAACCTTTTGTTTTAAATTACAAAAAGCTCATTCTCGTACCTTTAAACTATTATATGTTAAGCTGTCGGCCAATTCATCTTTTGATAGCACCAAAAGCTCGACTTCTAGTGTCAGGAATCCGAAGCTTCTGCTCATCTCTCGGTAGACAGAAATCTCCTTGCTGTCTGGGAGACAATACAAGAAATCTTCTTCTCCGCTGCCGTTGAATATCAATGCCCCCTGTGGATATTTCAGTTTCTGGGCATAGTATTGAGCTTCTCGCTTTTCTTCTTCAGATAATCTTTTTCCTGAAGCATGTCGTACAAAATAATCAAGTACTTTGGAAGAGGCTTCAGGAGTAGGAGTGGCAGTTTTTTAGGCAAAATTGTTCTGTAGCTTCCTTTTCCGTTTCTTTTTCTTCGATTTTCAAGGATTTCTCCTTGGCAGGCTCTGAAGGCCTAGCTTCGGTCTCGATCTGGCTCTTCGCAGCTTCGACTTCGGTTACTCTTGTCTCAGACTGCGTCTTTGGAGCTTCGGCAGTTTTCCTTAGAGTTGTCTTTATTGTCTCCAGCGCATCTAGTACATTGGCCATTCTTTTCCTCTTAGGGGTCGCTGTAAGACCTTTTTGTGCCTTCGGCACTGTCACTTCTGCCGAAGGGCTTGTAATTTCTGATATCTTTGTTCCTTCGACCCCTATATTATCGGCCTTCGGCTCAACTAATTTGGCTGAGGATGTCTTTGGCATTGCAGCCGGCTCTTCAATCTTCCGCTTGGGCTCACCGCCAAATTTGGGCGCTACGGCCGGTTCAATATATCGTGGCCGGTGAGTAAGAACCTTCACCTTTTTCCTCTTCGGCGCGGGCTCGCTTGGAGCAGCTGAAGCAGCATCTTTCCCGGAAGTTGCACTCTTTCTCTTCTGCCCCCGTGGCGGGTAGCGGTAATCAAGGTACATGTACCCAATAGCATCAAAAACTCTATTTAACCTTTTCTTTTTCCAGCTTCCGAAGGCCGCAGATAACGCATTATCCTCCGCTTTGGAGTATGGCCCAAGCAGTTCATCACTTGTAGCTTCGATGCACTTCAACCAGTCATCGTCTGGTTCGATAAATTGGTCTCCAAACCTGAAGGTATATTTCAGTCGAGCCAAACCACCTTCATTAGGGTTGTTGATGGTTTCTTTTGGCATCTCCCAGTTGACTACCAATGGCCATATCCTATAGTGTAAAGCCCAAAATTTGCATCAAAAGAAAATAAATAATAAATAGTTGAAGAAGAAAAACATGAATAAATAACAAGAAGAATAAAAAATAACATTGTAAACGATAGAAGTTATATTCACATTAGTATGAATTTAGACACTTGCAAATTTGAAGATCAAACATGGATTTGAAAAGAGTTGAGAAAGATAATTATGATAATCATTTAATTAAATGGTGAGGGGAAGATAAATAACAATAATAATATAAATAATAATAAACATGAAGTTAGGATTTAGGTTCGCATTAGAATGATGTTTGAAATTCAAAGTTAAATTGTGTTTAAATTTGAAATAGGAGTTGAAAGCTTGAAAAAAAAATCATAAAAAAAAAGAGAAGGAAAGATTTTCTCTGCGCCTGGGCCGAATTCTACCTATTTCGGCCCAACTACCTCTCAGCCGGCCCAACCCAATTCCACCCACCGCGCGCACCTGGTTCCTTCTCTTTTCCCACTGACTGGTGGGTCGGGTTGTTTTGCGTCTCTGCACGCGGGACCCACGTGGTCAGGTGCTTTATCCCCGCGGACAGAGCACGTCCTAGAACAGAGTCCGCGCGGAGCTCACGCTGGCGGTCAACGGAATCCGCGGGTGAACGCCGTGATCATCGGGTTCTGGATCCTCCTCGCTTGGGATAAATACAGAACGCCTACGCCGTTGCCCATCCAACGAGTTGCCGTGGGATTCCAAATTTCGCCTCCGTGTGATCCATGCGAGCAGATGATGGAGCAAGACAGATCCCGCCGCAGTCTACCTCCGTCCCTATCGTCGGTCAGGCCTCGGATGGCGACCCTGGTGGATCATCGGCGCACGAGGAATCTGGGCGGAGCTTCCTGGGGCCCATTGTGGGTCTCGTTGATAGATAATTGCTCGCCGGAGCATTTGGGGCGCCGCCGTGCGCATGGGGCACCATCGATCGGCCCCGTCTTCCTCCCAAACCTCGGTGAGGCACCCCTCTCGAGTTCGTCTCCGCTTAATCCTGCGCTAGTCTACGATTGGAAATACGCATCCAGCCGCCGGGCGGGTTGGAGTCTTCGTCACCAAGTCCGCTCATCTCTCATCCCTCCCCATGCGCGCGAACAACTCCTCTGTTGGACTCCTACTTTAGCCTGCCCTCGCGTCAACGTTCTGGGCGAGATGGGTGGCACGAAGCTTTCACCAGTGGGGCTGGGAAAAATGTCGGCTGTGTGCCTTGCAACATGGGCTCGCCTCCACTCTCCCGTCCTCACCCGTTGAAGCTTCATGGTGCTCCTCGTCCGGGCTCGAGCGAGCATGCTCACCGGCGGGCGGGATGATGGCGGCATCCGCCAAGGCCGGCTCTGGATTGGCCTCTCCGCGCGCCTGCTCGTCTGCCGGTGCTACGGTGGCGGCGCCAGGTGAGTTTTCCCCCGTGCTGGAGTATGCTCCTGGGTGCCGGGCGGATGGGAGGATGACGGTGGCTGGATTCCGGGTTGTGCGGCTGTGATGAGAACACGCATACCCTTTCACGTATCCTGATTTGGTCCGTCGGATTGAAATCGGACGGGAATGAGTGCATCATCGGCGTGGACGATTGTTAACCACCCGATCTAGATCTGGTGGCCTACAGTCTGTACTGGTTCGTTGTAGCCGGCTTTTAATCTGGGCCGTCGATTCTGATCGGACGACTTAGGTTGACCGATACCCCTTCGCCCGCCTATTATGCGTAAGAGCCCCTGCTCTTTTGTCAAATCAACCCGCAGTCCACAGGTTATGTAAAGTAATTACAAACTAGTCCTATAAACTTATAAACAGAACCCTGAACTCTCTGGTTATTATGCGCGCAGTCCTGAAGTCTGATAAAATAAGAAAAAGGATTTAGGAAATTGATTTCTAGTGCCAATATAATTCCAGAACTTGGATAATTCATAGAAAATTTATTTTAGCTCCAAATTGAACCATTCCAGTTTCTAAAATTTTGTAATAATATTCTTCATCATTTTGTGCCTCTGTTTTGGCATGAAAGGCTCATTTAAATTTATCAAATACTTAATCTTGTATTAAACACATGAAACATTAGAAAATCCATAACTTAAAATCTATAACTCCAAAATTAATGATTCCTGTCCCTATGACCTTATTTTAATATGTATGTTAATAATGTGTATTTTGTTTTTATGTTTGGTGTAATGTTAATTTTGCCTATACCATGTTTGTTCGAATTGCTACGACTAGCAGTGAGGTCACGAGTCATCTGGAGATCATCCTGGTACCTGGAATCTCAAGGCCCAGGCAAGTTGTGCCCTTGATCACTTCTTTTTACCCACTCATGTTCTGATTAATCATAATGATCTGCATAGGTTAATTTTGATGGGACCCAATAGGATACCCCAGTTTGTCTATCTTTATGCCTTGTTTACCACTGAACCTTCTAGGTAGTACTTGCTAGTGCTATATGTGGTTTTGGGTATGGAGATACATTATTCATGATTACACTTTTGTTATCAGTTGTTATTTACTGTTCATGATAAGATCATTATGTTAATTGGAACATGGAGAACCACCCGGGAAAACAGTGCTACCACAAGGGTGGAATGGGACGCCCTTGGCTGATTAATTAGGAAAGCTAGTGGAAGACTACCTTACCCGAAAGGGGCAAGGGCAGTAGGGGAGTGGTCAGTGTAGGGAGGCCCTCGGGAGGATTTTGCTGCGATGGCGGTCCTGCAAGGGATTCCTGCACTGGAACTTCCTATAAACTGTAGCGGGTTTTCTGAAGCTAGTGGAACTTTGTAAAGGCCTCGTAGTGTTACCCTGCCTCGCCTCCTCGGTAGAGGTGTATGGGATTGGCCGTCTCTTGGCAGATGGGTAACATGACTTGTGGGTAAAGATGCGCAACCTCTGTAGAGTGTAAAACTGGTATACTAGCCGTGCTCACGGTCATGAGCAGCTCGGACACTCACATGATTAATTTATGGAACTAAATTCAATTTGTCATATGCATTGCATCGCAGGTGATGTTGATATTACTTTTGTTCTACTACTTAATTGGGTTTGGTATTTACTTATACTTAGTAACTGCTAATAAAATTTTGACCAACTTTAAAAGCAATGCTCAGCTCTAACCATCTTCTTTGGTAAGCCTTACACTTCACGTGAGCTCCCACCTTTGGCGAGTTCATGCACATTATTCCCCACAACTTGTTGAGCGATGAACGTATGTGAGCTCACTCTTGCTGTCTCACATACACCACAGGTCAAGAACAGGTACCACAGGATGAGGCGCATGGAGGATGCTGTGATGAGTTCGTGAGTGGTCTAGGTCGTCGTCTCCCAGTCAACTTTGGGTTGCTGGACCGTTGTCTCCCCATAATGTAATTATTTATTTTGTATAGAACTCCTGTTATATATAAAGATGTGACATTCGATCCTGTGCCACTATACATCATATGTGTGAGACTTGGTCCCAGCATACCTGGTGTTTATGTTAGCGCCCGGGTTTTGGACCCCTAAAATCCGGGTGTTACAGAAGTGGTATCAGAGGAATGTTGACTGTAGGACGAAACCTAGATAGAACTGGACAATCATTGTCTACTTACCTTTGCTACTCTGATCTTTTCTAAACTTTTCTTAATCTTTCTCATCTATTTCCGCTTTACTCTGATTATTCTTACCTTTTCTTTCTAAAGACTAACTTGGATTTCACACTTTGAAATCCTGTGCCTAAAGTGACCTTTAGGAATAGGAGACCAAATCTTAGGAACAAAAACAAAACTATTTCTCCTATATAAATATCTATGAACTTGAATGCTTGTTCTTATGATACTTGTCTGATTTGGATCTTTGTTTGAGTGTGATGAGTTGTGGAGTAATGTCCACAATTATATCTGCATATACATATAGGCATAAATAGAATTCACGAGATAACTAAACAACTTAGATTATTCTCCACTAAAAGGTATCTATTTCATAGAAGTCCTTCTTATCTTAAAAGACACTCTCTTATCTTAATAGCTCCATCTTATCTTACAAGATACTCTCTTGCCTTAATAAATTCATCTTATCTTGAAAAGATTTTGTTATCCTAATAGATCTAATTTACCTCAAAAGATTATACCTTATCCTTATGAATTCATCCTACCCTAATTAGCATATTCATCCTAGTCTAAAAATATCAACCACGATCTAATTCAAAGTAATTAGATATTGTCTAGACTAATCCGATGATACCAATCTAGATCCCATCTAATCTAATATGATCCAATCTAAAGTGAGATATTTAATAGATTAGTTAGTACTAGTGAAATGGATTAGACCTCACTCCTATAAAAATGATTTAAGCTAAATTGATGCCCTAGATTAACTTGACCATATACATATGCAACTACCTTACCCATCCGATAGTTGCATAAACCCTCTGTGTTAACCTAATAGAGCTTCTAACCTACCTACACCGTATACCCCATCCTATCTCAAAAGATTCTAACATATCCTAACAAGATATATCTTACCCTGATAAATCTATCTAACTTAAACTAGTCTAATCTAGATCATACCTAATTTAATATGGTCTAATCTAGTGTGAGTTACTTAATGCTGGTAGAAAGGATAAGGCCATACTCCTAAATCACTTAAGCCTAATTTGGAGACTTATATCAACTTGGCCATACACAACAACTCGATCTATATAACAAGTTACATAACTTACCCAATCAATAGAGTCTTAATGGATTGCATAATCCATCAACCACCACCTGACATCAAACCAGATTTTGACCTATATCATGTAGTCTATCTTACCACATATATCTTAACCATATGTCCTTAACTCGGATGGCAACTCCAAGAAGAAAGGCCAAAGGAGACCAACCACGTCAAAGAAAGATAAGCATCAACTCAAGTCTTCAAAGATCAAGTTGAATCACCAACGGAAATCAAGATCCCCAGTTCTCGATGAAGTCTTTCCTTATTATACTCTTCTTTGCCACAACCTATACTTGCCATAACCGTACCTCATCTTACAAAAAAAAATGGCTAGACATATGTATATCCATATCTTCCAAATCATCTGCTAACGTGTAAAAAAAAACTTCAAACAAAACTTTTGAATCCTAAACTAAATAAGAAACTAAAATTCAAACCAAACTGGTTGCATCCCCTTTTCTTACAAATCTCGAGGACGAGATTCTTTTTAAGGGGGGTAGGATTTGTAAAGCCCAAAATTTGCATCAAAAGAAAATAAATAATAAATAGTTGAAGAAGAAAAACATGAATAAATAACAAGAAGAATAAGAAATAACATTGTAAACGATAGAAGTTATATTCACATTAGTATGAATTTAGACACTTGGAAATTTGAAGATCAAACATGGATTTGAAAAGAGTTGAGAAAGATAATTATGATAATCATTTAATTAAATGGTGAGGGGAAGATAAATAACAATAATAATATAAATAATAATAAACATGAAGTTAGGATTTAGGTTCGCATTAGAATGATGTTTGAAATTCAAAGTTAAATTGTGTTTAAATTTGAAATAGGAGTTGAAAGCTTGAAAAAAAAAATCATAAAAAAAAAGAGAAGGAAAGATTTTCTCTGCGCCTGGGCCGAATTCTACCTATTTCGGCCCAACTACCTCTCAGCCGGCCCAACCCAATTCCACCCACCGCGCGCACCTGGTTCCTTCTCTTTTCCCACTGACTGGTGGGTCGGGTTGTTTTGCGTCTCTGCACGCGGGACCCACGTGGTCAGGTGCTTTATCCCCGCGGACAGAGCACGTCCTAGAACAGAGTCCGCGCGGAGCTCACGCTAGCGGTCAACGGAATCCGCGGGTGAACGCCGTGATCATCGGGTTCTGGATCCTCCTCGCTTGGGATAAATACAGAACGCCTACGCCGTTGCCCATCCAACGAGTTGCCGTGGGATTCCAAATTTCGCCTCCGTGTGATCCATGCGAGCAGATGATGGAGCAAGACAGATCCCGCCGCAGTCTACCTCCGTCCCTATCGTCGGTCAGGCCTCGGATGGCGACCCTGGTGGATCATCGGCGCACGAGGAATCTGGGCGGAGCTTCCTGGGGCCCATTGTGGGTCTCGTTGATAGATAATTGCTCGCCGGAGCATTTGGGGCGCCGCCGTGCGCATGGGGCACCATCGATCGGCCCCGTCTTCCTCCCAAACCTCGGTGAGGCACCCCTCTCGAGTTCGTCTCCGCTTAATCCTGCGCTAGTCTACGATTGGAAATACGCATCCAGCCGCCGGGCGGGTTGGAGTCTTCGTCACCAAGTCCGCTCATCTCTCATCCCTCCCCATGCGCGCGAACAACTCCTCTGTTGGACTCCTACTTTAGCCTGCCCTCGCGTCAACGTTCTGGGCGAGATGGGTGGCGCGAAGCTTTCACCAGTGGGGCTGGGAAAAATCTCGGCTGTGTGCCTTGCAACACGGGCTCGCCTCCACTCTCCCGTCCTCACCCGTTGAAGCTTCATGGTGCTCCTCGTCCGGGCTCGAGCGAGCATGCTCACCGGCGGGCGGGATGATGGCGGCATCCGCCAAGGCCGGCTCTGGATTGGCCTCTCCGCGCGCCTGCTCGTCTGCCGGTGCTACGGTGGCGGCGCCAGGTGAGTTTTCCCCCGTGCTGGAGTATGCTCCTAGGTGCCGGGCGGATGGGAGGATGACGGTGGCTGGATTCCGGGTTGTGCGGCTGTGATGAGAACACGCATACCCTTTCACGTATCCTGATTTGGTCCGTCGGATTGAAATCGGACGGGAATGAGTGCATCATCGGCGTGGACGATTGTTAACCACCCGATCTAGATCTGGTGGCCTACAGTCTGTACTGGTTCGTTGTAGCCGGCTTTTAATCTGGGCCGTCGATTCTGATCGGACGACTTAGGTTGACCGATACCCCTTCGCCCGCCTATTATGCGTAAGAGCCCCTGCTCTTTTGTCAAATCAACCCGCAGTCCACAGGTTATGTAAAGTAATTACAAACTAGTCCTATAAACTTATAAACAGAACCCTGAACTCTCTGGTTATTATGCGCGCAGTCCTGAAGTCTGATAAAATAAGAAAAAGGATTTAGGAAATTGATTTCTAGTGCCAATATAATTCCAGAACTTGGATAATTCATAGAAAATTTATTTTAGCTCCAAATTGAACCATTCCAGTTTCTAAAATTTTGTAATAATATTCTTCGTCATTTTGTGCCTCTGTTTTGGCATGAAAGGCTCATTTAAATTTATCAAATACTTAATCTTGTATTAAACACATGAAACATTAGAAAATCCATAACTTAAAATCTATAACTCCAAAATTAATGATTCCTGTCCCTATGACCTTATTTTAATATGTATGTTAATAATGTGTATTTTGTTTTTATGTTTGGTGTAATGTTAATTTTGCCTATACCATGTTTGTTCGAATTGCTACGACTAGCAGTGAGGTCACGAGTCATCTGGAGATCATCCTGGTACCTGGAATCTCAAGGCCCAGGCAAGTTGTGCCCTTGATCACTTCTTTTTACCCACTCATGTTCTGATTAATCATAATGATCTGCATAGGTTAATTTTGATGGGACCCAATAGGATACCCCAGTTTGTCTATCTTTATGCCTTGTTTACCACTGAACCTTCTAGGTAGTACTTGCTAGTGCTATATTTGGTTTTGGGTATGGAGATACATTATTCATGATTACACTTTTGTTATCAGTTGTTATTTACTGTTCATGATAAGATCATTATGTTAATTGGAACATGGAGAACCACCCGGGAAAACAGTGCTACCACAAGGGTGGAATGGGACGCCCTTGGCTGATTAATTAGGAAAGCTAGTGGAAGACTACCTTACCCGAAAGGGGCAAGGGCAGTAGGGGAGTGGTCAGTGTAGGGAGGCCCTCGGGAGGATTTTGCTGCGATGGCGGTCCTGCAAGGGATTCCTGCACTGGAACTTCCTATAAACTGTAGCGGGTTTTCTGAAGCTAGTGGAACTTTGTAAAGGCCTCGTAGTGTTACCCTGCCTCGCCTCCTCGGTAGAGGTGTATGGGATTGGCCGTCTCTTGGCAGATGGATAACATGACTTGTGGGTAAAGATGCGCAACCTCTGCAGAGTGTAAAACTAGTATACTAGCCGTGCTCACGGTCATGAGCAGCTCGGACACTCACATGATTAATTTATGGAACTAAATTCAATTTGTCATATGCATTGCATCGCAGGTGATGTTGATATTACTTTTGTTCTACTACTTAATTGGGTTTGGTATTTACTTATACTTAGTAACTGCTAATAAAATTTTGACCAACTTTAAAAGCAATGCTCAGCTCTAACCATCTTCTTTGGTAAGCCTTACACTTCACGTGAGCTCCCACCTTTGGCGAGTTCATGCACATTATTCCCCACAACTTGTTGAGCGATGAACGTATGTGAGCTCACTCTTGCTGTCTCACATACACCACAGGTCAAGAACAGGTACCACAGGATGAAGCGCATGGAGGATGCTGTGATGAGTTCGTGAGTGGTCTAGGTCGTCGTCTCCCAGTCAACTTTGGGTTCCTGGACCGTTGTCTCCCCATAATGTAATTATTTATTTTGTATAGAACTCCTGTTATATATAAAGATGTGACATTCGATCCTGTGCCACTATACATCATATGTGTGAGACTTGGTCCCAGCATACCTGGTGTTTATGTTAGCGCCCGGGTTTTGGACCCCTAAAATCCGGGTGTTACATATAGGCCACGTGCTCTTGGACTAAGTCCCTTGTCCCGATGAAAGAACAAACTATGCCAAAGGCTCTTCGGTATTCTTCAGCTGCTTCATCAATCTCTACATTCGGTTTCCGAAGGCCGAAGCGGGACCAGATAGGGCGCATGATGATCTCTTTAATATCTTCTCTCGCCCTTAAATCATTCTTCACATAGAACCATTCTTTCATCCAGTCTCCAGGCCACCTCTTTCGAAAGGTTGGCACTGGGTAGCTTGAGCCTGAACGAGCAACGAAGCTGTAGCAACCAAAATTGTTGTGATACTGCTCCTTACCCTAGGGCTTCATCTCATATAAAAGTTCATGCATACTGCAGAAACTTTTTGCACTCGGTTCCAAATCTTGACTCCTCACAGCCCATACGAAGATTCCCATTCTTATGATGGCTTCGGGAGTAATCTGGTGAAGAAAAATCTGGTATATCTTTAAAACTTCAACCACAAAACTGCTTAAGGGGAACCGAAGCCCAGCCTTGAAGAAGCTTCAGTAGATTACGACTTCATTCTCTTCAGGAGCAGGAGCAGTCATGTCTCCGTTGTCAGCCCTCACGATGGATATGTCTCGAAAATACCTTCCTCTCATGTTATCAAGATGACTTTGCTTGATAGTCGATTTTCCAAAGACTGTGTGACTTGGTCGTCATGGCTGATCTTCGGAGTCTTTGCCCCCACTTTCTGTGACGGAACCTCCCAAGTTATTAGGCCTACCTATAGTTGTCCTTGTCCAAAGGACCTCAGACAACCCTGTAGATGCCCCTGAATCACATGACAAGTTTAGTATATGCTTTTTTTTTACCTTTCCCAAGAGCGTTTCCCCTGTCACGCAGACATTACAGATCATCGGAGATACGAAATGCGGAAGCGGTTACGTAAACTTACATTTACTTGAAAGTAAGACAAAGTTATATATTATAGACCAGTAATTAAACGAGTGCTTAGTAGTATTATTACAAAACCAAGGGAGGCAGAAACCCCTCCCGATAAGTTCTTACATAAAAGTTTTTATGGAGGACTAGGTCCTCCCGCAGCTTCATTCTTGATTTTCTTCATTTGACACCACCTTGGTACAAAAACAACAAAATTTTATTGCTTCCTCACCTAAAAACAATAGGGAATAAAACCCTGAGTATGGAATTACTCAGCAAGTCTTACCCGACTAAAGAAAAGACTCTCAAGGGTATGCTGGTTATAAGGGAGTCAAGGTAAGGTTTCTCAATGATCAAAGACTCTGTTTTGCAGAAATGCTTACTAAAATTGGATCCTTAAAAATCCAGTTTTATTGTCAAGTTAAGTACAATTATCTGCATCTAGAGTTCTTTCTACCCTAGTTCACACACTTGACCTGAACTAGCCCATTTCTTGCCACGGAGGGTACACGCTACTCTCGCCACCGCTCCACGCCCATTGCGTGTTATCTTATTCTGGCCACTACATTGGCTTTGCCACTACATTGGCTTTGCCCGGGTGATAATGGATCTCTAATTCATAATCCTTGATTAGCTCAAGCCATCTTCTTTGTCTCATATTGAGTTCAGATTGGGTAAAGATGTATTTCAAACTCTTATGGTCTGTATAAATATGACAGACATTCCCTAGCAGATAATGACGCTAAATCTTCAGGGCATGAACCACTGCAGCTAGCTCCAGATCATGAGTGGGATAATGCTCCTCATGCCAGCGCAACTGCCTTGAAGCATACGCACTTACTCAGCCTTCTTGCATTAATACATAGCCGAGACCACTATCTGATGCGTCACAATACACATCAAAGGGCTTATTGATATCTGGTTGAGCCAATACCGGAGCAGTGGTTAATAATGTCTTCAATTTCTCGAAAGCTTCATTACACTTTGAAGACCAATTAAATTTAGTCTCATTCTTCAATAGACTTGTGATTGGTTTCACAAGCTTAGAGAAATCTGGTATAAATCGGCGGTAATAACCAGCCAGTCCAAGGAAACTTCGGACTTGATGAACAGTGGTCGGGGGTTTCCACTCCAAAATGTCTTTGACCTTGCTAGGATCTACCACAATCCCCCTGGCAGATAGAACATGTCCCGAAAATTGAATTTCTTCCAGCCAAAATGCGCATGTACTGAACTTGGCATATAATGATGTTCTCTCAAGCGCGTTAATACGACCCGTAAATGTTGAGCATGCTCCTCTTCATTTTTTGAATATATTAAAATATCATCTATGAAGACCACCACAAATTTGTCCAACTCGGGCATGAATACCGAATTCATCAGATAAGTGAAGTGGGCAGGAGCATTCGTCAGTCCGAAAGACATTACCAGGTATTCAAATAACCCGTACCGCGTAGTGAATGCGGTCTTTGGTATATCCTCGGGCCGAATACGGATCTGATGGTAGCCTGATCTGAGATCAATCTTGGAGAATACCCTCGCTCCAGTCTATTGATCAAATAGAATGTCAATCCGCGGAAGAGGGTACTTGTTCTTGATAGTGACCTCATTCAGGGGTCGATAATCCACGCACATCCGTAAAGTTTGATCCTTCTTCTTGACGAATATGGCCGGACAACCCCATGGTGACGAGCTTGGCCGGATGAATCCTTTCCCTAGTAGATCTTGTAATTGAATTTTCAGTTCTGCCAGCTCATTTGGAGGCATTCGGTACGATCTTCTAGAAATGGGAGCCGTACCGGGCTTCAACTCAATTACAAACTCTACATCTCTTTCGGGTGGCAATCCAGGCAAATCTTCTAGAAAGACATCTGGGAACTCACATACCACCGGAATATCCTTGATCTCCGGTATAATGGCTTCATAAACTCTGCCAGTAGTTTTGGTTGGAATGGGGATAGACAAGAGAATTTCTTCTTGATTATGACTCAACCTGATGGTTCTCTGATCAGTGTTAGAGTTGCTTTATGTCGGGCCAACCAATTCATGCCCAAAATCACATCTATGTCTTGGCCTTTCAGAACAACCATATTAGTAGGAAAGTCCCGTCCGGCCAATGTTACGGGCACTTGATAGGCAACTTCTCTAGTAAAAATTTGTCTCCCAGGTGAGTGAATTTTAAACCCTTCCTTTGATTCATAGTATGAAATGCAGTGTTGCTCCACAAATTTCTTGCTGATAAATATATGCGAAGCACCAGAATCAAAGAGAATAATTGCGGGATGATTGGCCACAAGGAACGTACCCATCATTACCGGTTCACCGTCCCGTGTGGTGGCCACTTGCGTATAATATATGCGTCCCGTCTTCTTTGTATTTTTGCCCATAGTATTTCCCTTGGCTTGAGATGAATTCCCAGATCCTTATGGATTGTTTGACTTGTTCTGCTTCGGATAAGGGCAATCCTTGATAAAGTGCCCAGATTTTCCGCAATTGAAGCATCATGTCGATGAACTGGGAAGGGCAGGGAATCGAGTGCCAGGGGCACCTGGCTGACTTGTTGTTGTAGGGGCAGTATTGGGATGAATAAACACTGGTTGTTTAAATGGGTAGGAGGGTGGACGTGATGAAGAATGACCCTGATTAAAAGGCCGCATGACTAACCGTTGCCTTTTCTCGGGGCCCTGAGTAGGCTTGTTGCCTCCATTCCCCTTGGACTTGCCAGAACTTGCATATTTAGATTCAACTGCCAGCGCTGTGCTGACAGCCCTTCCGTATGTAAGGTTGATGCAAGTAGCCATTTTCCTGTGCATCCTATCATTCAGTCCTCGCATGAAACAATTCTTCTTCTTCAGATCGGTGTTAACTTGGTCGATTGCATACTGAGACAAGTGATTAAATTTATTGAGATACTGATTAACAGTATCCCCTCCTTGCTTCAGCTTCATGAATTCTTCTTGTTTCATGTGAAGTACACCTTCAGGTATGTAATGTTCACGGAAGGCCAGTTTAAATTCTTCCCATGTAATCTGATGATTGGCCGGCTGAACGACCACAAAGTTTCCCCACCAAGTACTGGCAGGGCCACGCAGTTGCTGGGCTGCGAACAGGGGCTTCTGGGTTTCAGAACACTGTAGAAGTCCAAACTTCTGCTCAATGACACGGATCCATTCGTCTGCCTCTAAAGGGTCTTCTGCCTTAACGAACAACAGTGGGCGCGTTTCGGAGAAGTCCAAGTAAGATGTCTCACGGGGCCCTTGCGGATAGCCCCGCCCGCCTTGTTGTTGGAATTGTTGACCTGCCATCTCCCGTAGGAAGCGGGTATTATCTGCGGTAGCATTTACCAAGGCAGCGATGGCCTCGGCAAGCGTGGGAGGGACTGGAGGTGGGTTTGGTGTTGCCTCCCTCCCACGGGAGGTACTGGCCCCGTCCTGAGCACGAGTCCGGGAAGGCATCTGTGGCAACAAACATTTGAAAACAATATAATATGCCAAAGAAAACCATCCATTTTACATTACTAAAAAGGGTAATGTTACAGACTCGAATTTTTACAACAGGAGTACAGTACCCATTATACAATAACACTACTATTTCAACAACTATACTATTCCTACTTCCTATCACTCTTAGTAGCCTCACCGTCGGGCGTAGGAGACCACTCATCGACCAGCTTCATGGAGGGAGGGGGCCTGAAAAGGTCCAATTCGCCACCAAAAGCTTCTCCCGCTTCATGAGAAGGTCCAGCTTCTGTCCCGACAGGATTCGCAGGTACTTGGGGGTGTAGTTGTGAATACAATACATGAACTTCTTCATGTAGAGTATTGCAGTAAGCCTGCAGGTTATCAATAGCTGAGCTACGTTCTTCGACTCGGGCTCGAGCTTTTGCCTCCTTAGCCCAGGCAAGCGAATGAGACTGAACCGCCCAGTCGAGCGCTAAATCTCGATCAGCGAGCTGATCTTGCTGGCGGCGGATGTGGCTTCTTAATTCATTGATTCTGTCGCCATCCGCGACCCATATGTTAGTCCTGCGTTGGAGTTCCATTTGAAGCTGATTCACTTGCGCTTCAAGATCCCTGATCGGATCATTACTCCCACTACTGCTATCCTCGTGTCTGGGAGCGAGTTGATGACGTGGCACACCAATTGGGCCAGTTGACTTGCGCGCAGTTTTCCTTGTGCGCGGCGGCATTTTTCTAAGGGGGAAAATTTTATTAACATAGTTTTTAGCATGATGCATGTATGATTACAGAACCAACCTTAGTTGATTCACACCTTCTATACATTGCACTCTTCCTATCTGGTCTTTTAAGATAAACTCTTCAAAATTAATAGATAAGAAGGGAAGAAATTTTCTAGATAAGTCTTTAGAAAATCCTTTTGAAGATGTCTCATAATATCTGCAGAGAAGGGCTTCGCTCCGATACCAGCTGTGACGGAACCTCCCAAGTTATTAGGCCCACCTACAGTTGTCCTTGTCCAACGGACCTCAAACAACCCTGTAGATGCCCCTGAATCACTTGACAAGTTCGGTATCTGCTTTTTTTACCTTTCCCAAGAGCGTTTCCCCCATCACGCAGACATTACAGATCATTGGAGATACGAAATGCGGAAGCGGTTACATAAACTTACATTTATTTGAAAGTAAGACAAAGTTATATATTACAGAACAGTAATTAAACGAGTGCTTAGTAGTATTATTACAAAACCAAGGGAGGCAGAAACCCCTCCCGATAAGTTCTTACATAAAAGTTTTTATGGAGGACTAGGTCCTCCCGCAGCTTCATTCTTGCTTTTCTTCATTTGACACCACCTTGGTACAAAAACAACAAAAGTTTGTTGCTTCCTCACCTAAAAACAATAGGGAATAAAACCCTGAGTATGGAATTACTCAGCAAGTCTTACCCGACTAAAGAAAAGACTCTCAAGGGTATGCTGGTTATAAGGGAGACAAGGTAAGGTTTCTCAATGATCAAAGACTCTGTTTTGCAGAAATGCTTACTAAAATTGGATCCTTAAAAATCCAGTTTTATTGTCAAGTTAAGTACAATTATCTGCATCTAGAGTTCTTTCTATCCTAGTTCACACACTTGACCTGCACTAGCCCATTTCTTAACAATCCTTTCATCTTTACTGGGGTTCTACGTATAGGTTAGTGACCAAGTCTTCATAACCGCGAAGGTACGGTGATCCAAATCGATTATACTCAGCTGAGGATCTCCAATCACACGACATATGTAGCACTTAACCCTTGCATATGTCAACCCGCCACCGGGGTTCTTAAGACCAGATCAGGTTCACGTCAACCGAGAGCACAGATACACCACCATCCAGCCTCTTGCCACGGAGGGTACACGCTACTCTCGCCACCGCTCCACGCCCATTGCGTGTTATCTTATTCTGGCCTTAGTCTGCCCGAGGCAAAGCTTACCCATGACGAGGCATGTGACCAGTTAAAGGGTCCTCGGTCAGTAGGCCTAAATCGAGACGGACCTTAATTGACTCAGACGGAGACACTACACTGAGACTCTCTTTCTCGTGCAAGTCACCCGCCCAGTCTCAGCTTAATCATTTAAACCCAAAGCTTGGTACCTGGCAGAGGTACATCTTTTCCGATGTTGAACCCATCATGGCCATGATGGATTCACCATCAAGTTTTATTTTCAAAAACATCCCTCCCACTTTGCCAATCATCTTTTGTAAAACAAAACCTTTTGTTTTGCTAGAGCAATACTAAGCATAGTAAAAACCTTTTGTAAAGACAGGGTTTCAAGGAAGGTAATCAAGTTCAAGGAAGGTAATGTAGGAATTGTTTAAGCATTCAACTCCTATCACCTAATGCATCAATCAAGTGAGAAAGATTTTAAAAACATCAAGGAGGGTGGCAAATTTACTGGGGCTTGCCTTCGTTTATAGGTGAGTCAGGCACAGATCCGCAGATGTCAAAGTAGAAACAATTCCCTGCCTGAGGTTCCGAAGGTGGTGGTGTCTTCTCTTCTGTTACTTCAACTTCTTCTTCGTTTTCTAGAGATAACCATATATATGGATATAAGAATGAATGCCATGTAATGCTCATGAGAGTGCACAGATAATAAGAATTTATTATCTAAAGTTCTTGAATACAATTTTCCTTCAAGGTTCACTGAGAAACTAGGGTTTCCGGAGTTAACAGTGAAGTTCAAAGAGCAGGGGGTGGGGGTTTTGGGTTCTAATTATCAAACAAGGTCCAAATCAAACTAAAATCTACCCAAGGCTTCTAAATAATGTGTAAAGTTCATATAAAAAGTTTGGGCATTTTTGGAATTATTAACTATTTTCTAAAAATCCAGAATCAATATTTTAAGCTATTTTAAATACTCCAAAATTCCCTATTTTATCTAAAAACCATGGAACTATTTTTATTAAATACTATGGAAAATAAGGAATCTAGGAAAATTGGTTTGACAATTTTAGGATATTTCTACAATTTTCTAGGATTGTTTTAACTCTGGTAGAAAAAAAAGAAAAGACAGTGAATAGTGCTGGGCCTAATCCAAAACAGGCGGCCCAACAAAGGGTGGAAGTGCGCCCGCGCCCGCGCGTGATATTGACTTTGCGAAAAAGCCCTATTCTTCTAGGTAATCGTAAGTGGGCACTTGCACTATTTACATGGGTCGCTGACAGTTTGCAGAAAGGTCCTCCTCGTTCTATTCCTTCACCGCGCCAAGTCCTCGACAGCGTCGAGCGTGGCTGAGCTCCGGCGAGCGTGTAGACCGGCCAGAGGAGGCCAAGACCGGTGCTCCCGAGCAGCGGACATAGGATTGAACCATTCCTGATCACTTCCCCTAATTTAATTTCAGAAATGGTGATCCAATTCGCTCTGGCCGCGGTGACCGAGGGTGTTGCGGACAGATTAATGTGTTCCCGGTGATTGGTGGCAATTTAGTTCAATCAAATGGGTCGAGGAGCATCACGAGCACATAAGGTCACTCAAACACAAGAGCAGCAGGGATGAACTAACCTATATCGCGCTGGCCACGGTGAGGTGCTCTTCACGGTGTCTCAGAACAGATTTTGGGGAAACTTAAAATTGGCGCTCACGGTTGAAAGATTGGGGGCGATACTAGATGGTGGGGCGTGTGATGATGTTGCGGAGCTGACCGTGGGCTCAATTTATACTAAGCGGAAGCGGTGGCCAGGAATTGGGACGATGACGCGCGGCGGTTAGAGGGACAAGGAGTTACTGGCGCGCTTAAACTCGTGTCTACCGTCGTGGCGACCTCACCGGCGATGATTAGATGGCTATAGAGAGTCACGGCGATGCAACAGAGGTGCTCAATTGCGTGGCGCAAGACCGGAAGGCGGCTGACGCTGGTGAGCTTATCAGCTCAAGCCGCAAAGCACGGGGGGGGGGGGGGGGGGGTACGGCGGTGAGTCACCGGAGTCATCCTCAGGCGAAGAGTTATTAGCTGGCAAGCTTATCGGGTCACTGGTGGCGTAAATCTCAACGGCGGCGGCATGAATCGCGGTGGAGATCGGTCGTCGGCGGTGAGACTGTCGCGCTGTCGTTCTGATCCATTTGGGACACTGTACCATGGCGATCTCTATTCAGTTGGCCTGACAGTCAACCTTTAAACTTGATTTTCTCTCAAATCTCTATGGCAACTCATACCGAGTTCTGCAGCAAAGTTGTTCCTCTATACTAGCTCTACAACTTTGTTATAACAACCCTAGGTAGATTCTCACTGGATCATAGTCGAAATGGCTCTCAAACTTGGATCTAGATCACTGTCAATCTGAAGTTCAGACTGTATCAGCCTGACAGTCCAACTTTGGGATTAATTATCTCTAATTTCTTCTCAACAACTATGCTTACACCCTTAAGCAAAGTTGTTCTCCTTTGATAGGTCTATAATTTTGATGTGGTGACCTAGGGCAAAAACCCTATAATTTGAAAGTTATAAAGCTCCAAAGTTGAGCTTATAACACTGATTTTTAGACTTGGTTAATATAGAGTTCACTTGGTACTTTTTGCAAATAAACCCAAAACTTAGGGTTTCACTTGCAAATCCCTATATTTGTCAACCATATGACTTGATATGCTTTAACATAGTAGTTTTCACACTTTAGTCCAAATGTGCACTATTTTTGCACATAGGCCCCTAGGGTTTGGATTTAGGGTTTTCCAGGGTTCCAATGAGGGTTTCTGGTATCTCAGGGGTATGAATGTAATGTAGACCCATCTTTGGTAACATTTTATGATTGTTTTACTTAAACCTTAGGGTTTTATCAATTTGGGTCATGTTTTACCCTCCTGGTCCCTATTTAGGGTTAAGTCCCCTATTCCAGGGTTCTATTTGTAAAACACCAAAACAATACAACTTGTTTGAAATTTTTACCTAGTGAATGCACTCTAGGTGTATCAAACATATGAAATGCTCATGCTAATGATGTTATGCTCAAATTTTAGTAACAGTAACACCAGGGGTGTTACACTTTCCGCATCATAACTATCACTGTCATCGGTATCTTCAGATAAGCCTTCTAGGATTTCTTTTGTAATCTTTTCTATGTTGGTCTTTGCAATTGACTCGATGAATCCAGCAGTTTTTTCCTTAAGAAGCTTCTCCTCCTCGCTCAGCTTCGTTTCAGCAACAGCTTTCTTATCATGAGACATCTTCTCTTCGGAAATGGTGAAAATGTGCTCTTAGAGCCGAAGCTTAGAAAATCTAAAAAACCAAGCAAGCATTGGTAGGCAACAGCTAAAATTGAGCAAGCAGAGCAGATGGCAAAAAGCGTACTAATGAGCTCGTGGTGTGCTCTTATTTATACGCCTAGTGCGATGCAGGGTGGAGGGCCCCGCTTGTCATTGACTGTTGCTATTCTAGCAAAGGGAAGGTGTTTTTCGGACCTTCGGCTTAGGGCCTTCGTCCATATCGCAATCTGAATTTATTATTCTAATAAATTAATATTGCGAGGGGCTACTATTGGGGGCCTTCGGCTTCCGAAGGTCCTCAAAAACTTGATTTAACAATGTTTCTGGAGTATAATACATGAACAGGTACCTTCGGGCTCAGATCAGAACCACAGTGTGAAGAAGCACAAAGAATACGATGGTTCGCGCAGAGCCGAAGCTATGTGCAGGAGAGCTTTGGCATGATAGCAGAAAAGGAAACTGACTTAAAAAGGAAAAGGCTATTCAGACCTCGATGGGTTACTATAGAGCCATAGCATATGTAAAGGGCATGTGTGTAATTTTACATGGGCTGCGTCCCGTGCCTATAAATAGGTGAACAGTGCTCCCGTACTGTTCATCCTGACTTGGCATTTGCTTTTGCGTCACGCTTGTACTTTAACCTTCTCTCAAGCCGAAGGTACATTTGTAATTTGATGTCATTTCTATTTTTCCATAATAATAAAATAGAAATGAGCTGATAATAATACATGATTCTTTATGTTATCTTTTATATCTCATATGATTCCTTCTTCATTATTATATGTTATGCTGATGAAGGTATGTCCTTCATAACCTTCGTCCGAAAATCATTATATCCCAAGGGAGATAATGCTTCGAAGGACGAAGGACTTTAATATTTGACATTCTCTGTGTTGCCTTGTTCTTAACCCGAAGCATTTGAGAACAAGTCCCCAATAGGGCCTTTAACCAATAACATTTGTGTTGCCTTGTTCTTATCTCATAGCATTTGAGAACAAGTCCCCAACATTGATGTCCACCTCCGGTGTACCTACTTCCACAACCTTCGGCAAAGCACTGACCTTCGTCATGCCGTCGAAGAAGATAACAGCACCAGGGGCTGCTGCACTGCAGCCACTAGACACAAACCAGGAGAATCTCTCTCTCCAAGAGGCTCGAAGCCAGAAGAGAAAGGCCACCAGTCCAACATTCTAGGAGGAGGAGTTGGATCAAGAGATCAGGGACATGGAAATCATCCATCAACAAGTACAAAGGAAGAAGGAGAAGATGGCTCTGCTGGCTGATCTTCAAAGGAAGATCGACAAAGCTACTGAGGAAGTGCATCAACTTGCTCAAGATGACCAAGACCGAAGGCCTCAACACAGGGAGCTTCGTCAAGAGGGCCTATTCAATGAAGATGGATGGTATGATGATTTTAGTCATGATACCTTTACTTTTGATGATGCTTCTCCCTTGGCAGCAGAACTGCAGGCTACCCCATGGCCCCCATCGTACAAGCCACCACATCTCCCCATGTATGATGGGCACTCAGATCCAAAGCAGTTTTTGATGAGCTACGAAGCAACTATATCTTCGTACAGGGGCAATACTGCAGTCATGGCGAAGTCCTTCGTCATGGCAGTCCAGAACGTAGCCCAGACATGGTATTCTTCTCTTCGACCAGGGACAATCACGTCGTGGCAGAAGCTCAAGGACATGCTGGTTACCAGTTTCCAAGGCTTTCAAATGAAGCCAGTCACAGCTCAGGCCCTGTTCCAGTGCATGCAAGACCATGAGGAATACCTTCAGGCGTATGTCCAAAGGTTCTTGCGACTAAGGGCACAAGCGCCCACAGTGCCCAATGAAATTGTCATTGAGGCCATGATCAAGGGTCTTCAGCCAGGACCTATGGCTCAATACTTCGCTAGGAAGTCCCCACAGACTCTGGAGAAGCTGCTTCATAAGATGGATGAGTACATCCGGGCTGACAACGACTTTCGCCAAAGAAGAGAGGAAGCTTACAGATTCTCTGAGATGACTAGGGGCTTCGGAGGAAGAATTCACCCGAGGCATGTTAGGTCGATCCATAGCTCCAGTTAGAACGACGACAAAGGAAGCTAGCCTTAGAGGTCACAATACACCTCACAATCTTCGGGGCAACAGCAAAGCTCTTCCAGGCCGCCAGCTCCAAGAGGTAGAGGCGCCAGGGGCTTCGGAGGAATATATGGGGATCATCCCAGGAAGATCTATTGTTTATTCTGTGGTGAGGACAAGGGCCATACTACAAGAATGTGCCAAATCACCATTCAGAAGCAAAAGGAGATTGCAGAAGCCGAAGCCCGACAGAATCAGCTGAAGCAGGTCTTGCACACATACCATAATATGTGGGCAATCATCCTGCAGCTTCTGTTGCTTCGGCTAGTCATTCACAGGCTTCCTGGCCACAGCTCCCACCCCCACGACCACTACAACCGACCTATTCCCGAATTCAGCAGCCAGAAGGGCGCCATCACTCCCAACAGCAACGTGAATTTAGGGCGGAATACGAAGCTCGCACAGTCAACAGTACTGTGCTAGAATCAAAGCACATTTACTGAGCGATATCCTACCTCTGAAATACTTTTATGTTCTATATCATTTTGTTTTTCAATAAGATACAAGCAATGTAAATCTAGTTTTAAATTCTTGTAATGATTTTGTTTCTTTTGAGATGGAATATATCTTCTTCACAGACTTACGAAGCTCAAAAATCGTCGAAGCTCAAAAGTCGTTCCTAAGGGAATACAGAACTAAAAATTGCTGAAGTTACCAAAAAATTTGTTCCTAAGGGAGCGCAACGTAAGTTTTGCCGAAACTACAAAAAAGTCGTTCCTAAGGGAGCGCAGTGTAAGTTTTCTGCTCAAAAGTCGTTCCAAAAGGAATGCAGAGCCAAATACCGCCGAAATATAAGGCGAAGTAGTTCAAAAGACGTTCCTAAGGGGATGCAAAACTTATACCGCCGAAATAGAAGGCGAGGAAGTTCAAAAGACGTTCCTAAGGGAATGCAGAACTTACACCGAAAAATAAACGGTGAAGCCGAAAAATAAACGGCAAAGAGATTCCAGTCGTTCCTAAGGGGACGCAGAGATTGTGTGTTTCAGTATGGGCGTCTGGGTGTGTGTCTTCGACATATCATTAGCATCATTTTTTGCATCATATCATCACATCATACATCATATCGCACCAATGACACGAATTGAATACGAAGTCGATCTTTGGAGAATGCTTTGTAAAAATGAAAATGTACTAAGGCACAAAGTAAGCTGAGAAGTACAGTTTCATCAGCCCTCTTATAAAAGAAGGGATCCCTTGATTACAAAGCATGGATGTTTTTACGAAGCATGGACGTTTTTACGAAGCTTGGATATTTTCACGAAGCATGGATCTTTTTCTTTACAAAGCATGAAAAGAAGGGAAGGTGTTTTTTCGCCGAAGGCTCAAAAACGGTATGTATATAAAGTTTCATGCATCGCAAAGAAGTGAATTACAAATAATTTACATACTAGATTAAAAAATATACACATCAAATATTATAGTCTTGTTACAATAAAGCTACATTGACCATTTAAAAATGTTTTTACAATAAGTCCTAGTCTTCTTTCAGGATTTTCTCCGCAACTTCATTTAGCAGTTTATTGATGACCTCGTCAACAATAGATTTAGCCATGTTAATGATCTCCAATGCTTCCTTCGTTTCTGGATCGGCCAGGGGATCTAACGGTTCCGGTGGTGGAGATAGGTCAGCTGGAATAAGAAAAAGTTAATTAGTCCGAAGCCATAAAAACCAATGTCGAAGCTAAAAACCAAGAAACAATACCTATACGTTTTTCGTGCTCTGCAGCTTCTTCAGCTTGTTTCGCTTCCATCCGGGCATCATGGATATCTTTTTCACTTTTCTTTATAATTTCATGAGCCATCTCTCGGCCACCATTCACCTAGACATCATTATAGAATTTTTCGCCCATCAAGGTTGCTTCAGCTGAAGGATCCTTCGTGTCGTCTGCGGAGAAGGCAGCTTCGGTTTGGGCCATGGTCTTGATATGATCGCATCCCGGCTTGTCCAAGATAGCTAAAATCCCCCGTGCACCGGAAAATGCACAGACATCCCCACGATCACTTAAGATTTCTTCGAAGCTCTCGGCCTCCCCGCTTATCCATTCGATAACACCTTTAGGGTCGCCTCGTATGAAGTTTTCTTCGGTAGAATAAGCGCCCACGTTGGCGAAACTAGCTTTTATTTTCTCCACACAGCCTAAGGATTTTTCAAAACATCTTTCCTTGGATGCGCGAAGTTCTTCAACATTTTCTCTAAATAATTTTTCTAGTATTCGCTGATTTCTCGGTTAGCTTCTACAAGTGCGCATTTTTCTTTGGCTTCTGCCAACTGTTTCCGAAGGTCTTCAATTTCATTCTTTTGGATTTCGGCCTGAGCCTTGAAACTAGCTTCGTCTTCTTTCACTTTGTTTACCAATAAAATCAAGATTTTGTCTTTTTCAAGAACTTCGTTTCTTAATTCGATTACCTCTGAACGAAGGTTGTTCAGAGCCATCGTATAGCCTTCATCTTCAATATTTTTCTGAGCCCTAAGCACATTGCTAAGAATTAAGCCCTACAAGAGGAGGACAGAATTGAGTATAACAAATAAAATCTTTCATTTTCAAATACAAAATTAACTTTTATACCTTTATGCTATTGTACGCTAGGCTGTCAGCAAGTTCGTCCTTCGACAAAATCGAAAGACCGTCTTCCAGCTTCGGGAATCCGATGCTTCTACCTATCTCCCGACAAACGGATATTTCTTTATTATCCGGGAGATAGTATAAAAAATCTTCTTCGCCACTGCCATTGAACACTAATGCCTCCTTTGGATATTTAATTTTTGGGCATAGTGTTGCGCTTCTAACATCTCTTCTTGGGATAGTACCTTTCCCGAAGCATGACGAATAATGTAGTCAATACTTTTGTTCGATGCTTCGGGACCAGCAATCTGCTCTGTTGAATTTTCCTTAGGGTCAGCAGGCTCTATCTCGGTGGGCACTGAAGGCCCAGCTTCGGTTTCAGTCTGAATTGTTGTGGCTTCGACTTCTGCCGACTTGGTACCCGCTTCGAGTCGTGCCTTGGTAGCTTCAGCAACTTTCCTTAGAGGAGCAGGACTCAAGGTTTTTGTTGTTTCTAACACAACATCTAGCATATTCGCCATCCTTCTTCTCTTAGGAGTTACGACAGAACCCATTTGTACCTTCGGTACTGCTGCCTCTGTTGGAGGGCTCAAAATCTCTGGCATCTTCGTTATTTCTTCAATTTTTGGCTCTTCAGCCTTATCAACCTTCGTTTCAACCAGCTTGGCTGTAAGCACCTTCGGCATTACAGCCGATTCTTCAGCGCCATGTGCAGTCGAAGCAGTTTGTATTGTTTTGGCCGCTGAAGAGGACCCTACGCCAAACTCAGGCACCACGGCCGGTTCAATGTAACGAGGCTGGTGGGTAAGAACCTTCACCTTTTTGCTTTTCGACACAGGCTCAACTGGGGTAGCCAAAGTAGCAGCTTTCCTCTTTTTCCCCTGTCCCCACAGTGGATAGCGATAGTCGGGATATATGAAGCCAATGGCATCAAAAACCCTGTTCAGTCTTTTCTTCCCCTGTTTTCCGAAGGCTGCGAATAAAGCATTGTCTTTAGCCTTGGAATAAGCTCCAAGCAAATCATCACTTGTAGCTTCGATACAATTCAGCCAGTCGTTGTTGGGTTCATCAAACTTCTCCCTGTATCTGAAGGTACACTTCAGCTAAACCAAAACACCTTCGCTAGAGTCAGTGATAGTCTCCTTCGGCATTTCCCAGCTTTCCACAAGCGGCCATACTCTGAATGCTATATGTTCTTGAATTAAATCTCTTGTGCCAATGAAAGAGCAAACAGTACTGAAGGCCCTCTGACACACTTCGGCGGCGTCATTAATTTCAACCTTCGGCCTTCGGAGGCCGAAGCGGGACCAGGTGGGGCGCATAATGATCTCTTTTATGTCTTCCCTCATCTTTAGATCATTCTTCACATAAAACCACTCTTCTAACTAGGCCCCGGGCCATCTCTTCCGAAACGTTGGCACTGGGTGGCTTGCGTTGGGGCGAGCAACGAATCCATAACAACCAAAGTTGTTGTGGTACTGTTCTTTACCAACGGCCTTCGTCTCATATAAAAGTTCGTGCATATTGCAGAAGTACTTTGCGCTCGGCTCTAGTCCTTGACTCCTTACTGCCCAGACAAAAATCCCCATCCTCATTATAGCTTCGAGGGTGATCTGATGAAGGAAAATCTGGTAAATTTTCAACACTTCAACTACGAACTTGTTCAAAGAAACCAAAGTCTAGCCTTCAAAAAGCTTTGGTAAATCACAACTTCATTTTCCTCATGGGCAGGTGCGGTGTTGTCTCCACCAACTCTCACAATAGATATGTCTCGGAAGTACCTTCCTCTCATATTGTCAAGATGACTCTGTTTAATTGTTGATTTTCCAAAGATTGTATGGCTTGGCCGCCAGGGCCGATCTTCAGAATCTTCGCGTCCACTTTCCACATCATAGCTGTCACTGTCACCAGTATCTTCAGATAAACATTCCAGTATCTCTTTAGTAATCTTCTCTGTGTTGGTCTTTGCCATTGATTCAACAAATCCAGTAATATAAGGATCCACAGCCTTCTTCTCCTCGAATAGCTTCGTCTCTTCAGTCTGTTTCGTCTCCTCAACAACCTTCTTTTCCTGGGACATCTTTTCACTAGACATGGAAATAATGCGTCTTTTTAACCGAAGCTTAGAGAACTTGAAAATCTGGAGAGCGCTAGTGAGCAGGGGCTAAAAGATTGAGAAAATATTGCAAATGGCAGAAACAGTGTATCAAATGCAGCTGGTATGAGTCCATATTTATACGCTTAGTGCGCTACAAATTGTAGGGGCCCCGTCTGTCATTGATAGTTGTTATTCTAGCAAAGGGAAGGTGTTTTTTCGGACCTTCGGCTTAAGGCCTTCGTCCATATCGCAGTCTGAATTCATTAGCAAATTAATACTGCGAGGGGCTACTGTTGGGGGCCTTCGTCTTCTGAAGGTCCTCAAAAACATGATTTAACAATGTTTTCCAAGTGTAACAAATGAACAGGTACCTTCGGACTCGGGCTAAAACCATACATGATGTGAAAAGCATGGTGGAGACGAAGGCTAATGTGGCTCCGAAGCTACATGCAGGGGAGCTTCGACTCAATGGTGGAAAAAGGAACCGACTTAAAGGGAAAAGGCTATCTAGTCCCCGTTGGGTTGTCCATAAGTCAATAGTAAATATAAAGGGCATGAATGTAGTTTTACGCAGACTGTGACCTATGCCTATAAATAGATGAACAGTACCCCCGTACTATTCATGCTGACTTGTATTCATTTGTGTGTCACACTTGGACTTTTACCTTCTGTCAAGCCGAAGGTACAATTGTAATTCAATATTGTTTTTGTTTATCCATTTTAATAAGAAGAAGATATATTAGTAATATCATATGATTATTCATGTTGTCTCTTATATTTCATATGCTTCTTCTTCTTTCATTAATATATTTTGCGATGATGAAGGTATGTCCTTCTTGACCTTCGTCTGAAGATCATTATATCTTGAGGGAATTAATGCTTCGAAGGACGAAGAGCCTTTAACCATTAACATTTGTGTTGCCTTGTTCTTATCTCATAGCATTTGAGAACAAGTCCCCAACAGGGATGACAGTTAGAAGGCGATGGCACCAAAACCCAAACCTGATTTCTTTCAAAATTTTCAAGCTCCTGATGCATAGCATTAACCCAGTTAGGATCAAATAAAGCATGTCCAACATCTCGGGGCTCAAAAGTAGCAACAAAAGCTGAGTGAGCAAAATGAGAAATGTGTTGTGACCTAGAGCGAGTGACTCGCTCGTGAAGCTCCCCGATCATCTGCTGAGGTGGGTGACAACGCTGAATATGCTGTGGAGCCTCCCTTGAGGAAGTGGCCTCCCCCTCAATAGCAGCTTCAACTCCTCCAGTCTCAGTAGGAGCTGGCTTGAGCGGACCCCAAGTGGTGGAAGTAGTGGGGTCGGGTCCGTCAGCGGTAGTAGTGCAAGCAGGCTCGGCTAGGGCGGACGGTGGAGTTGGCTCGAGAGCAACCCAATCGGCGTCGTCGTGCTCCTCCTCCACAAAGATGGTCTGTCCCATCTGAGCTAGACCTGCAGGCTCAAAAAAAGGGGATGGACAAGGTGCAGTCTCATCGAATGTAACCTCACAAGTCTCCATAATGCGGTTAGTCTCTAGGTTAAGAACATGATAAGCATGAGAATGTAATGCATAACCCAGAAAAACCCCATCGGAAGACCGAGACTCAAACTTGTCCAGATTACCCTGTTTTAGCACAAAGCATCTGTAGCCAAATACCCTGTAATGGCTAACCTTGGGTGGCCGTCCAAATCACAGCTCATAAGAAGTTTTGTTTAGGAAAGCCCGAAGAAAGATGTGATTGGACACATGGCAAGCAGTGTTGATCGCTTCGGCCCAAAAATGCCTAGGAGTCCTATGCTCATCAAGCATCGTCCTGGCCATCTCAACAAGGGTTCGATTTTTGCGTTCAACAATACCATTCTGCTGAGGCACATACGGAGAGGAAAACTGATGCTCGAGTCCCAAAGAAGCACAAAAGGTTGCAAATTGAGTATTTTTGAATTATGTGCCATTATCACTGCGTATAGCTCTCATGGCATTTTTAGGAAACTCATTTTGCAACTGAAGAATCAAATCTTAAGCATGAGTAAAAGCCTCATCCTTCGCCGTCATAAAGAACACCCAAGAGTAGCGAGAGAAGTCGTCGACAAACACAAGCACATACCACTTCCCTCCAAAAGAGCAAACCCTGACTGGACCAATAGTGTCCATATGAAGCAATTCGCCAAGATGCGAGGTCATCACCTTGGTGACCGGGGAATGGGAAGTGGCAATCATTTTGCCATGATAACAAGGGTGACAGACAAGATCTTTCTCAAATTTTAATTTGGGCAATCCTTGGAAGATGTCAAGTGAGCTCAAATGACACAAAAGATCAAAGCTCAAGTGACCTAGCCTCCTATGCCACTTCTAAAGAGAAGAGGAAGATCCTACCAGCAAACATCGAGAAGGGCCACAAGAATGTGAAAAATCAGCACTGAAAACTCGACCAAAAGGGGAAATCTGGCAAATAAGATCCCCATAGGCATCCAAAACTCGAGACAAGCCCTTTTTGAAGCGCACTTCATAGTCATCCTCAAGGAGTTGCAAAACTGAAAGCAGATTGAAATGCAGATTCGAGACCAAAGCAACATCCTTGAGAATAAAGCTCTCGTTCACCCGAACGGTGCCACCCGAAACAACCTTACCTCTTGACATATCCCCAAATGTGATGTATTCCTTACCAATCATAGGGTCGAGGCTGGAGAACCATTTTGAACTTCCGATCATGTGGCACGAACAGCCAAAATCCATGAGCCACGTGTTCTCCAGGCCTCCGACCTGCATCAATAGTAAGACACGGGGTGAGCAAATGGCACAGCACTGGGGTAAGTAAACTGCGAAGAATACCAATGCTGAGGCATTTGCCCCTGAAAAGTGTTAGGAAAACACCAAACATCCCCGGTTCCAAAGGGAAGCGATCACCACAAGAAGGAAATTGTGGTCTGCTAGGGAAGTATGAACCAAAACCTCTGTCACATGGTCCTTGGCCATATGGCACACGACCAGCATCCCGTCGGGCACGACCACCACGTGGTCTCACTGCCTGAGGCCTAGCGGCAAGAGGCAAAACACCTATAGGCCTCGTAGGACGTCTCTGAATAGACTGAGCATGAACACCATGAGAGGGGCAGTTCATGTCCTTCCTGCTCGACTCAGAAACCCGCCGCTCATCTCTCTTCCTCCTAAAGCAAAAAGAAGCTAGATACCCATCACTCTCACAATATTCACAATGGTACCTCACCTCTCTCTTGTGTGGATTTTGTTTGTGGGAGGGGCTTTCATTTTGGATGGCTGAGGGGCTCTATGAAGGGGATCGCTAGAGATGTCGGGAAAGGTGTCAAGTATGTTCCTAAGATGGTTAGGTTTTGGAAGCCACACTTGTTTCTGAGGAGGAGCTCTCATAGGTTCATCAATCACACCATCTTTCACAAGGGTGACATGCTTAGCAGAGGTGGTTTTGATAAGCTTGGGAGTGGGTGAAGGTTTCTATGAAGGTGTCAAACCACTGCACTCACCAACGTTCCCAAAGCGAGCGACACTCCCATCCTTAGTAGCAAAGCCTAGCCCCGGTCCGCCAGTTCCCCTCTTGAACTGACTGACCATCATGCCCAACTGGGGCTCACTGCACGACACCCAACTCAAGATAGATCGAAGGTATGTGTTTTCTTCCTTGATTCTTGTCTTATCGTGTCTGCAGGACTCAAGGGCAGATTGCAAACCCTCACATAGTGCACACTACGCAGGTGCAGGGGCACTCACTGAGCTAGCCTTCTCAAGCAAAGATATCCTAGTGTCTCTCTCTGCTAGCTCATACTACAAGCCAGGACAAATGGTACATGCACCCAATAGGATAGACCTAGATCTCAACTCGTTGCGCTCATCTAGCAAGGTGGAGTACTTGGTCTGCAAAGTGGTGATATTCAACATGTGTAGAGCGCACTCATCACATTCAGTCTCGTTGGACACCTCAACTGAAGCTCTAGCAGACTCAAGTTCCCTATGCGTGCTCTCGTACTTGGATCTAAACTCTCTCCTCTCACGAGCAGCCTGCCTAAGAAACTTATCCTGACTAGCCAAAGCAATGTTCAGCTCTTCTATCTTAGCGGCGAGATCATCGGTGGAAGGTAGTACCTCAGAAGTAGTGTTGTCGCCGATGTCTTTGTCGTCGCTGGTGTCGACCACGTCCTCACCAAGTGCCATAGTGCAGAAGCCTCCTATGGTGTCGGTGACCCGCTCTCAGTCTCCTCACCGCTCGAGGAAGATACAACATCGTCGGAGTCATGGTCAAGGTCGCTAAGGGAGGCAAGGAAGGAACGCTCCTTGATCTTTGCCTTCTGAAGGTACTTCTTCTTGAGCACCTCCTTGTCAAATCCTCCCTTGGACTTGTACTTGTCAGAGGAGTACTTGCCCTTGCGCCGACCAGAGTGATGGTCACACGGGCTAGACTCCGATTTGCCCATTTTGGGGAAGCTGGCAACCAAGTGGTCGGGATCGCCACAGTTGTAGCATCCGTCCTTGGACCCGCCACGCCGCCGGCTCATACGGTTGTTGTGGAACCGCGTTAACCGACTGGCGACAAGTGCCAGCTCCTCATCCCCAAGGCTCTCCACCTGCTCCTATGTAATAGACAACAAAGAAGATAGAGCAAACATAGCAGGTGAGGAGTTAGAAGCAAAACCACTTCCAGAGACCAGGGCCATGGTGGGTGCACTAGGGTTCTCAATCTTGGCCCGAGTCTGGTGGTCAATCTCTATGGACTTGATCTTGCTAAAGAGCTTGTCCATGGTGAGAGTCTCGTAGTTGGGCGACTCAATGATTGCCGAGACCTTCACCTCCTAAAGAGCATGTAGTAATTTCAGCGCTCTCTCATGATCACTATAGGGTAGTTGTGCCTTGTTGGCACACATCTTGTTCACAATTGACTGTAACCTGGAGAACATAGAATCAATGGTCTCTCCAGCCAACTGTGTGAAGTCCTCATACTCTCGCATGTACGTCTCAAACAGTCTGGTCTTCACATGATCGTTGCCCTCATGGAATCTCTCGAGGGTAGACCGGATCTAATGAGTCGTAGTCAGATGTCCAACTCGCTCAAACTCACCAAGCGAGAGACACGAGAATAAAGAGTTTCGAGATTTGTTGTTTGAATCATGGAAGTCCATTTGAATTGGAGTGATCTGGTCACTTGTAGCTATGGCAGAACCTCCCAAGTTATTCGGCCCACATGCACCTGCCCTTGTGTCAAAGACCTCAGACGGTTGTGCATGTGCACCAGATAACTTAACAAGATTCGTCCGAGTGTCCCAAGGACCCCGGATAAACCACAAACAACCAGGATCGCAGGATTAAGTAAACACAAATCACACACCAACAATTTGCAGCGGAAATCTTATTACCAAATTTTACAAGTTACATCAAGTTTACACTGTACATGATCAGAGTGATTACAAAGTGATTCAAAGAAATAACTTTGAACTGTTACAAATTATTTATAGCTTTGAACTATATGCTAGCTCAAGTGACCATCCTCAATAAAGAAGTATAGAAGAGTTACTTAGACTTATAAGAAGGTCGTGCCCACCGGCGCTTAACATCAATCACAATCAAAGTGACTCGTAACCTGTAGCAACAATGGGAATAAAACCCTAAGTACGCAAGTACTCAGCAAAACTTATCGACTAAAGAAAAGACTCTCAAGGGTATGCTGGTTTTAAAAGGATTCAAGGAAAAGGCTTTAGCAAGAATCAAATTAGATACTTTTGCAGAAATAGCTTACTAAAGTGAGTCATTACTTTCAATATTTTAATGCCAGATTAAATATTAATAGACTCTAGTTGCATCTAGTCTAATTTCACCATCTCATCAATACAACATCATTTTTATTCTTAATGTTTACATCCTGACTTAGGTTGTAGGTTGGAGATCAAGTCTCCACTCTCCGGGGATATAACGGCGATCCGAATCGATTTACTCAGCTGAGGATATCTAACCACACGACATATGTTTCTCGTAACTCCTGCATATGTCTACTATTCCCACGGATCCTCCACTACATGAACAGGTCCGCGCCACGTGAGAGCACACCACCCCTTTTAGGCGGTCCTTTGCCAGGAGGGTAAGTGCCACTCTCGCCATCTCTCCACTCCCAGTGCGTGATTGTATTCTCATGTATGGAATAGCCGGGTTCAAGCTTACCCTGTCCCATATCCAGGGCATGTGGCCAGTTAAGATAGTCCTTGATCATACAGGCCTACATACACATCCAATCCTCAATTAACCTGGGTGGAGCATCACCTGTTCCTAACCCAAGTCTCAATTTGAGTACTTCCATCCTTAGGATTGTTTGTGTTCCTTAGGATGAAAAGAGCATTATAGGGAACTTTGCAGTAAGATCCCACCATGCTCCTGATGAAAATATTCTTGCAGGTAGAAGCCATCCTTCCTCAGGATAACCCCTGAGCTAGGCATTAATGCAAAAGACAACCTCTATCCACAAGATCAAAGCAGGGCTAAGCATTTTTGTAAACAATATTTGATACTTCCAAAGAAGTACCTATAACAGGAATGGATATCAAGGTAGTCAATGCATCAAATAGTTTCCTAGCAATTCCTATAAACCTAATGCACATTCCACTAGACTTAAAGTGTATAAAAATCATTTAAAAACACAAGGAAGGGGTTGCATGCACCGGGGCTTGCCTGGAAGAACACTAGATTAGTGTTGTTAGATGACATCCACTTGACGATCATCCTTGTCTTAGCACTTGATCAGACAGGTTCGTCCATCAGCATCACCACGCGGAGTAGCCCACGCTTGGGGTCGACTTGGCTCTTGTCCTCCACATCTCATGATTAATAAACGTACCTAAATGATTTGCATAATGCACATGAATGCATATAAACAGGAATAGTACAAATCTAAATAGTGCTACATGATAGCGAATTAAACACCTAGTGACGAGGTGTTGGGGGCATGCTTCATCGCCGAAGGTCCTCCTAAAAGCAACGCCGAAGCTACCACCCATGAAGCTTCGGCATTATGGAATGTCTCAAGATGAAGGGTGAAACTAAGACTGGGCATATTACCCGCTACCCGTTACCCGAACCCAAAAAACCCAGACCCGGACCCGAAATACCCGAACCCGCAGTACCCGAAGTCTAATCTGGATAGTAAATGCTATTACCCAAAATTAGTTTGGGTATTTCGGGTAGTAGCACCCGGTACCCGAAGTACCCATATTAGTTTGCACAGTGTAGCTGGCTGGCTGCTACCCATATTAGTTTGCACAGTGTAGCTGGCTGGCTGCTGGCCTGCTACGCCTGCGAGGCTGCGACTGCACACCATGGACCGTGGTGGTCTGGACGTCTGTTGGAGTGGAGAAGTGGGCCTTGGACATCACGTGTAATACAAATGCCAATATGCCATGGCCCATGAGCGTGATTGCGTGAAGCGTCCAATGGTCCAAGCCAATTAGCCAAGGCGTGAGCGTGAGTGCGTGACGCTGCAACCTGCAAGACCTAGAAGAAGCCAGCGGCCAGCCGCCAGCCGCCACCGCCAGGCAACTTTCTCCAATCTCCAGTATTCCAGTCCCTCGTCCTCGGTGGCGCGTGGTGGTGCCTGAGCCAGACGTCGGCCGCTTCTTCACCAATCATCAGGCCCCTGGCCGGTACCTCCATCATCAGGTCACCTACTCACCTGTCACCAGCTGCCGGCGACTAGGAGATTGAAGGACGACAGCCACATCGGAATCGCCGTGCAATGTATGTATTTCCTAGTCCCATGCTCGTATATTTATAGGCAGATTTTAGATATTTCTCCTGAAGAGCTTTGCGTAGCATAGGAACATCCGAGTTTCTAAAGCTTGGGTATCCCCTATTTGGCTGCTGAAAACTGATCAGAGAGGACGATGAACTCAAGCAAGCAATGACTTCTTATTTTATGATAGAACTTAATAATATGAAAAGATTGTAATTTGGCCTGTGATCTGTATTTTATGATATGTTCTTATTGTATTTATATTAGTGAATGATTAATTGATTATAGTGTTCAATTTTGATTTATGTAGATGCCAGAACCAGAGGATAATATTGAGTCACTAGCTAACGGGGCTCAATTTGAAAGTCAGGAGACAACAATGGTGCAAGTAGAGACTCAGGTACAAGACAAAACTGACGACAATAAAAAAATGGTAATTAATGTGGAAGAGAAGGAGAAAGAGAAAGTCGAGAGGAGGGAGATGGCTTCAAGGTCTGAGATGTGGCAACATTTTATCAAGATCAAGGATGACAAAGGGTCTCTAAGGGCTGGAAGGTGCAAATATTGCCACCGTGAAATCAAGGCTGACACAAGGGGGCATGGAACATCTGCGTTGAAGAAACACTTTGGTACATGCAAACGCAATCCTCATGTTTTCAACAAGGACTCAAAGCAAGGCACCTTGCAAGCATGTCATGGGGAAGCTCCTGCCACTTGGAGGTTTGATCAAGAAGCACTTAGAGATGCCTTTGCTGAGATGGTAATAGAAGATGAGCAACCCTTTTGTTTTGGTGAGAAGCCTGGCTTTAGAAAATTTATGTCCAAAGCTTGTCCTCGTTTCCAAGTTCCATCTAGGAGAACTTGCACAAGGGATATTGTACGTCATTACTTTGAAGAGAAAGCCAAGCTCAAGAAGTTGTTCAAAGATTCTTGTCAGAGAGTGTGCCTGACAACAGATGCTTGGACTTCTCAGGTTCAAGATGGATATATGACTATTACAGCAACTTTCATTGATGAAAACTGGAACTTGCACAAGAAAGTGATAAGTTTTTTCATGGTAAAGGGTCACAAGGGGGAGGATATTGGGAAGAACTTGACAAGATGCTTAGCTGATTGGGGTTTGGATAGAGTAATGACTATAACCGTGGATAACGCAAGTGCGAATGACAGTGGTGTTAATTATTTGAGGAAGCAGTTGCAGAAAACCAACATTACCAAGGGCAAGTACTTGCATATGAGGTGTGCAGCCCACATTGTGAATCTTATTGTAAGAGATGGATTGCAAGAAGTGGACCAATCTATTAAGCGTGTTAGGGCTGCTGTTAGATATATCAAAAATGGGACTTCAAGATTGGTCAAGTTCAAAGAAATCGCTCAGGAAGAGAATGTGGACAGCAAAGCATTTTTGAAACTTGATGTGCCAACAAGGTGGAATTACACATATTTGATGTTGAAGGCTGCAATTGTTTATGAGAAAGTGTTTTTAAAATTAGTTGAAGATGACACAAATTATGTCATTGATTTGTCTGAAGTAAGAGATGGTCCCGGGCATCCTGATGAAGATGATTGGGATAATGCAAAGAAGATGGCACAATTTCTACAACACTTCTATGACCTTACTGTTCGTATATCTTCTTCTCTCCAAGTCACCAGTAACGGTTTCTTTCATGAGATAGGAGAAATCCGTATGCTGATTCAAGAATGGCTGAGTAGTGAAGATAGTTTGCAAGTTTCAATGGGGAACAGAATGAAAGAGAAATTTGATAAGTATTGGGGACTTTGGCACACCAACAGCAAAGACAATGAGAAAGGACATCAACAAGAGCAAGAAAGGGATAAAGGGCGCAACAAATACAAGGGAAAGGAGAAGGAGAAAGAGAACATCAATTTGTTGATATTTGTGGCTGCCTTACTTGATCCAAGGTACAAGTTATCTTTGTACACAAAGATTAGTGTTGAAGAGATATTTGGTGAGGAATCAGGTAAATTGGTTTGGGAAGCAATTAATACTTCTGTGACAGAGCTTTTTGAAGAATATAAGACCATGTATGCTCCAAATGAAGAAGTTGTTCAAGTGGTTGATGTTGATAAATCTAAGAGAGTATCACGAGGAATGCTTAAAGAAAAAATTGCAAAGAAGATGAAATTAAACAATTGTTCTACTAGCACCAACAAATCTGAACTTGAGAAATATCTCTCTGAAGAAACAGAAGACCCAGAGTCAAAATAGATATTCTTGCTTGGTGGAAAGTCAATTCAAATAGGTTTCCAGTTTTGGGTCACATGGCTCGTGACGTGCTTGCTATACCCATCACAACAGTAGCGTTGGAGTCAGCTTTTAGCACAGGTGGACGTATTTTGGATGACTTTCGTACCTCTCTTACTCCGTTCATGTTAGAGGCTTTAGTATGCACACAAGATTGGCTTTGAAGACCTACTGTTGACATAAAAGAGAGTACGGAGGAATTGGCAATAATAGAAAAGGGTATCATTTTTCCTTCCTTGATTGCATTTGTGAATCAAAGGAATGTAATATTAAATATGTAACTATGCTATGCATTTGCAGAGTGGATAGAAGAATATGGTGGCAAAGGAAAAAAGAATGACCAGCCAACTGTGACAGTGGGCATATCCAAGTCACAGACACCAAGCAGTAATGTTCAGACCTCGACTATGGCTCCACAGTCCACATAGTAATTGAAGGTATGTGATGTCAAGTGTAATTGAATTTTTTAGCATGTTTTTCAATTATGCTGGTGTTGTTTTGCCCAAATTTGATCCATTAATCTTTATTGGACAGTTTAGGGTATGGCCGACTGAAGGTCTACAACTAGGTTGCTGCCAGTGTTAGCCAGTCAAAGTGCCAATGGAGCCCTGGAGAACAACTTGCGGATCTGTGTTTTTGTGACTGTTTCACTGGAATGTCTGAATGTATAATGTGTTCACGGTCTTGTGGTTTGCATTTGCATGTCGCATGTAATGTGCTTAAGTATCTTCATTCACGTACTGTGTAATGTGCTTAAGTATCTTCATTCACGTACTGTGTAGGTTGCTGCCAGTATTTGCATGTCGCATGTAATGTGTTCACGGTCCTGTTAAGTACTCAAGTTATTAGCACCTGTCAAGTACTCAACTACTTAAGTATCTTCATTCACGTACATGTAATGTGCTTTGGCGCCTTGGCGGTTTGGCCTTTTGACGTCTGGAGTCTGGACTATAAATTCTAGTAGAAAAATTCAGACAACAAGAGACACGTTGTGATTTTATATATTTCGGGTAAATTGGGTATACCCGAACCCGAACCCGAACTTGCGGGTACCCGAACTTGCGGGTAACGTTTTTTCTTAGCTGCTATCGGGTAACAATTTCCATTACCCGAATTTAACAAAACCCGAACTACCCGACTCGAATTAAACGGGTAACCCGAACGCCCAGTCTTAGGTGAAACCAACTTAAAGATGAAATGATTGTTTAGTCCATGAGGGTCTATGTCATAGTTGTAATCTTTTGTAAAGGGCATGATTGTAATATTTCACAAGTTGCGCCCTGTGCCTATAAATAGATGAACAGTACCCCTGTACTGTTCACGCTGACTTGTTATCTTGCTTTTGTGTCACGCTTGTACTTTTACCTTCTTTCGAGCCGAAGGTACATTTGTAATCTGAACTCATTTCTATTTTTCCATAGTAATAAAATAGAAATGAGTTGATATATAATTGTTTATGTTATCTTTTACATTTCATATGATTCTTTCTTCATTATTATATGTTGCATCGATGAAGGTATGTCCTTCATAACCTTCGTCTGGAGATCATTATATCCTAAGGGAAATAATGCCTCGAAGGACGAAGGGCTTTAACATTTAACGTTTTTGTGTTGTCTTGTTCTTAACTCATAGCATTTGAGAACAAGTCCCCAACATTGGCGCCCACCGTGGGTGAACTCACTTCCACTTTCGAGCTGATGGCCTCGTTCAACAATCAAGCTGAAGCTGCTTCGGCGACGAAGCTGGTACTCTCGATAACAGGCGGTTCATGCTCAGAGTCGGCCAATAAGAAGCAGAAGAAGGAGGCCCAGAGAAGGGTACATCATGTCGACGTGCAGGGACCCTTCATCAAGTCAAAATGGTCCCATATCCCAATTACCTTCTCCCAGGAGGACCTTCAGCTCAAGGATTATCCTCACAACGATGCTATGGTCATTTCTTGTGTCATCAAGGGGTTTCTGGTCCACAATGTTCTGGTTGATACAGGCAGTGCAGCGAACATCATATTTGCCAAGGCCTTTAGACAGATGCAAGAGCCAGAGGATAAGATTCATGATGCTACGCACCCACTTTGTGGCTTCGGAGGAAGGCAGATTGTAGCACTTGGCAAAATCACAATGCCAGTGACCTTTGGATTTGTCCACAATACGAGGACTGAATAGGTTGTGTTTGATATTGTTGACATGGAATACCCCTACAATGCAATCATCGGTCATGGGACACTCAACGCTTTCGAAGCAATTCTTCACCCAACATATCTATGCATGAAGATACCTTCGGAACAAGGACCTATTGCTATTCTTGGAAGTCAGGAAGCTGCCAGAAAGGCTGAAGGAAATTGGACAGATTCAAAAGCAATCCATAATATAGACGGAACTGAAGCTTGTGAGCAGTACAAGTACAGAAGGGAGAAGGCTCCTTCGGCCGATCAGCCGAAACCCATGCTTCTGTGTGAAGACATAGCAGAGCAGAAAGTATTGCTGGGATCTCAATTATCTGAGGAGCAGGAAAAAACTCTAGTAAGGTTTTTGTTCAACAATAAAGATGTCTTTGCATGGTCAGCCAACGATCTATGTGGTGTCAACAGGGACGTCATTGAACATTCACTCAATGTCAATCCATCCTTTAGACCCAGAAAGCAGAGGCTTCGGAAAATGTCTGATGATAAAGCCGAAGGTGCTCGGAATGAAGTAAAAAGACTTCTCAGTGCTGGTGTCATCAGAGAAGTAAAATACCCAGAGTGGCTAGCCAACACTGTTATGGTGAAGAAGGCCAATGGCAAATGGAGAATGTGCATCGATTTTACTGATCTCAACAAGGCTCGTCCAAAGGATGAGTTCCCATTACCACGAATAGATTCTTTAGTAGATGCAGCAGCTTCATCAGAACTCATGAGTCTACTAGATTGTTATTCGGGCCACCACCAAATCTGGATGAAGAAGGAAGATGAGCCAAAAACTAGCTTCATAACCCCCAGTGGCACATATTGTTATCTTCGGATGCCAGAGGGGCTCAAGAATGCTGGAGGAAGCTTCAGTAGGATGACAGCCAAAGTCCTCCATTCTCAGATAGGCAGAAATGTGCTAACTTATGTAGATGATATCATAGTAAAATGCACGAAGCAAGAAAATCACATTGCTAATTTGCAGGAGACATTCGCTAACTTTAGGCAAGCTGGCCTGAAGTTGAATCCAGAAAAGTGTGTCTTCGGAGTAAAGAAGGGGAAATTCCTTTGTTTAGTTTCAACAAAAGGGATCGAAGCTAATCCAAATAAAATCGAAGCTATTCTTTGGATGGAGCCGCCAAGCACAAAGAAGGGAGCTCAACGGCTGACAGGAAGACTGGCATCTCTGAATCATTCATATCTAGATCAGCAGAGAAAAATTTACCATTCTTTGAAGTGCTGAAGTCGGCCGAAGTCTTTCAATGGAGATCAGCTCAGCAAAAAGCCTTCGAAGAGCTGAAGCAGTACCTAATAGGCCTAACAACGTTAACTCCACCCACGCTAGGGGCTCCTCTGTTATTATATGTGGCAGCTTTGCATTCTGCAGTAAGCGCAGCGCTTGTGTAGGAAAAGCTTGAAGGACAAATCAAAAAGCAAGCCCCAGTATACTTTGTCTCCGAAGTCCTCATCTTATCAAAGAAAACTATACAGAATTGGAGAAAGTGCTATACGCTGTCTTAATGGCCTCCAGGAAGCTTCGGCATTACTTTCAAGCATTCCATATAATTGTTCCGTCATCACAGCCTTTGAAGGATATTATGAGGAACAGAGAAGCTACTGGAAGGATTGGAAAGTGGGCTGCGGAACTCAACAAATTCAGCATTGATTATGTGCATAGATCCTCGATCCAGTCCCAGACGTTAGCAGACTTCATCGCTGACTGGACGCCAGGGGCTCAGGAAGAAGAAGCAAGTAAAGATGCCGAAGCTTGGACAGTGTTCTGCGACAGTTCCTGGGGAACCTTCGGGGCAGGTGCAGCTGCTGTATTAGTTGCACCTTCCAAAGTCAGAACATGCTATGCAGTGAAACTTGATTTCAGCTGCACAAATAATATTGCTGAATACGAAGCTTTGCTTTTGGGGCTTTGGAAGTTAAAGGCAATGGGGATAAGAAGGGCGGTTCTTTAAACCGATTCCCAAGTTATTTCTGGTCATATTAACAAGAGTTGTAAAGCAAGAGACCTGAAGCTTGAGAAATACTTGGATACAGATCGAAGGCTTGAAGCTTCTTTCGAAGGGTTTTCTGTCAAGAATATTCCACGAGGAGAAAATGAGCACGCTGATCTGCTAGCCAAGTCAGCGGCACAGGGGCTGCCTTTACCTTCGGAAGTATTCTTTGAGACAATAAGAGCACCTTCGGTGGAACTTCTTGAAAGAGCAGTGCTCAATATATCTCCTGTACATAGTGAAGATTGGAGAACTGAGATTATATCCTTTCTCCAGGGCAATTGCCTTTCAGATGACGAAGCTTATAATAAGAGAATAGAGGCAAGAGCCCGACCATATGTAATAATAGAAGGGGAGTTATACAAACATGGAGTCTGCTCTCCATTGCTCAAATGTTTACCCAGAGCTGAAGGTATAGAATTGATGAAGGAAATACACGCAGGTCTGTGTGGATCTCACATCGGATCTAGGCCCTTGCTGGGAAAAGTCTTTCGTCAAGGATTTTATTGGCCAAAGGCAGCTTCAGATGCAGCAAAATTAGTCCAAAAGTGTGAAGGTTATCAAAAATGTGCAAGAGATCAAAAACAGCCTTCATCTCTGACTCAGCTAATACAGCCCACTTAGCCGTTGCAAAGGTGGGCCTTGATTTGTTAGGCCCACTTCTACCAGCACAAGGAAATTTAAAATATGTTGTGGTGGCGGTAGAATATTTTTCCAAATGGATTGAGGCGAAGCCTTTAGCCACAATAACTTCGGTCACTGTTCAGAATTTTTTCTGGCAAAATATTGTTTGTCGCTTCGAAGTGCTGAAGGCTATTACTGTGGACAACAGAACACAGTTTGATGCTGAAGCTTTCAAAGAGTTCTATGAACAAATTGGCACGAAAATCCATTTTGCATCGGTTAGACATCCGGAGTCAAATGGACTTGTCGAAAGAGCTAATGGCATTATAATGACGGGAATAATGAAGTTAATCTTCAATCAGCCCAGGGGAAGTGGCCAGATGAATTGATCAAAGTGGTGTGGAGCCACAACACAACAATGTCAAGGTCAACAGGCTTTACACCATTCAAATTATTGTTTGGTGACGAAGCAATAACCCCGGAAGAAGCTAAAGTAGGATCAATAAGAACAGTGGCTTCGGTAGAGAACGAAGCTGATTATTCTATGGCAAAAGATGCTATGGAAGGGATCAGGCTTCAGGCTGTGGAGAACATCAATAAATACCAAGCCGAAACAATAAAATGGCGTGACAGAAAAGTTCGGTTAAAAAATATCAGGCCAGGGCACTTGGTACTTCGGAGAGTTACCAACCCAGATACAGTAGGCAAGCTACAGTTGAAGTGGGAAGGACCTTTTCTGGTAGTATCTTCGTCAAGACCCGGTTCCTACAGATTGAAGGATATGGACGGCAACGACATTCCTAGATCTTGGAATGCGGATGAGCTTCAGCGATATTATGTGTAGCTTAATGTAATCTTTCTATTTTTTCCTATGGCGCCCTTTTCCTTTCCAAAGGGGAGAAAGGTTTTTAATGGGGCCATAGCATGTAATTTCTCTTTTTCTTATTTTAGCTCTACAAGAGCAATATCCCCCAAAGATGTAAATGTAAAAGCTGGGCACGCACCATCGAGTGCAAAGAGAAAAGAAAAAGCAGGGGGAAGCTCGAAAGACGTCCCTAAGGGGATGCAGAGCACGACGAAGCTACAAAAAGCCGTTCCTAAGGGAGCGCAGTGTAAGTTTTCTGTTCAAAAGTCGTTCCTAAGGGAATGCAGAGCTTACAGCGAAAAGTCAACGCTGATTACGCCGAAATATAAGGCGAAGAGTGAAAAGTCAACGCAATACCACCGAAATAGAAGGCGAAGAAGTTCAAAAGACGTTCCTAAGGGAATGCAGAACTTACAGCGAAAAGTCAGCGCTGATACACCGAAAAATAAACGATGAAGCCGAAAAATAAATGGCAAAGAGACTTTGATTATTCCTAAGGGAATGAAGGCTATGGTTATGGCTTCGTATGTGCGTGTTTGGATATTCATTTGCACAAGCTCATTACATCATTACATTTGCATTCATAAACATTCATTTAGACAAACATAGGATCATCATCATATCATACAGATGCTTCGGTCAAAAGGATAAGGCTTCGGCGAAAATAAAGAAAAAGGGGGAAAGTAGTTTTATGCTTCGTTGTGAACGCAAAGAAGGGAAGGTGTTTTTTCGCCTTCGGCTCAAAAAATATAAAAGTTTCGTCCATAGCAAAGCAGTTCATAAATGGACAAAGAGGTAAATTGTATTACAAGGTATGCACGAATTTACAGAGTTAGTATCTGGTTTTTAAAATAACAATGAGATTACAAAATTTCTCTAAGAATCTTTTGCAGCAAGATATCCAGTTTTGACTAAGCTTTGGATCGTCTGAGCTTTGGAAGGACCATTGAGCTTCGAAACATTTGTCAAGCTTTGGCTCATTTTTCCTCGGCTTCGTCATCCTATACATGTTAAAACGGTATGAGACAACTGCAAAGTTCAAAGAGAAGGCAAGGTAATATAAGTTATTTTTACCGGCTTAAGATGACTTCGAGCTTCGTCGCCAGCTATTTTTCGACCGCCTTTTATCCAAACCTGAGTTATAAATCTGCTTCCTATGCTTCGAGCTAAGCTAGGAATATCAAGTAAATATGCCGGTGACAAGCTAAAATTTGGTCTGTTAACAATTTTCCCGTGTGTGCAGCCAGATTTTATGAAAGCAACAGCTGTGCCCCGAGAAGCTAGCAAAGCACAAAAATCGGCGTGACCAGCTATAACTTCGTCGAGAGCATCAACTTCAACCTCAATATGATCGAAGGTTTCCTGAAAGTTTTCAACTGAGGGTTTGAATTTCTCAGAACTTGCTCCAACCGAGTTAAAAATTTGTTTCAATCGCTGCAAACATTGGGTGCCGAAGCTCAGACACTTTTCTTGAAGTTCTCTCAGTAATTTCTGTAAATTCGAATTCTTCTCAACTTCAGCTTCGAGTCTGACTTCAAAATTTTTCCTTTCTAAGCATAGTTCACTCTTCACTTTAGCAATTTCAGCCTGAGCATCTGCCAGTGAACCTTCCATAGTCTGAAGTTCGAAGTCCTTTTTCTCCAAAACAGCTTCATGATCTTTGATTTTCTTCTCTAGATCTTCAATTGTAGCTTCGTTCTTTTTGTCCTCTACGTCTTGTTGCATTCTCAGGACTTTGCTTAAAAGTAAACTCTGGCAAAGTAATCTTCATATAAAAATAAAAAAACAAACAGAAAAGGAGAAAAGCATCAAGAATGTAACCTTAAAATTAGCATAGAAAAGGCTATCGGTGATATGCTATCGCCGGTACCTGCAAAGGTCCGCCTCGATCTTCGGAAAGACAACACTCTTTGATAAAGTGCCGGCCACCTTAGCTCCAGTCTGGTCCCGAAGACATCCTAGCCTCCCTTCGTTGACTCCACCAAAAAGTAGAGCTCCCAGTTTGTATCCACAAGATATAGCATATTTCTTCAGTTCTTTTTTTTCATCTTTTGATAACTCTTGCCCAAGTATATCTTGAAAATTAAACTCCTCCTCTTCGGAAATGTCTTCGTCTTTACCTTTTCCTTTTTCAGCAGCTGCGGCAGTTTCTTCTGCGGTCGCACCTAGAAGCATGGTATCAATTTCAGCAAGTGCGGCCTCCAGATTCATATCTTCGGCACCTTCAGCTTCGGCACCTCCAGCTTCAGTCGCTGTGGCTTCGGAGGCAGCAGTGCTAACAATAACTGGTATCTTCGGCGCCGACGCCTGTGGAGGTGTTTGCTGAATGACTTCGCCCACCTGAATAATCCTTCGTTTTTTCCGCCCAGCAGGTTTCTCCACTAACGAAGGCTCCTTTTCCTTCTGAAAAGGCTTCGTCAAATGTGGCCCTAGCGGACTAAGCTTGATAGGCAAGGATTCAGTCATTACCTGTAAAATTTCTTCCACATCGGCAGCAAGAGGTGTTGCAGGAGCTTCTTCCTCTGTATCAGCTGTTTTCTGTTTCGGAGCCGTAGCTTTCCTCTTCTTTGAAGCAGCTGCCTTTGGCTCAGGGCTTAACTTTCTCTTCTTCAAAATTTCTTCATCCTTTTTCACTAACTTAGCAGCTTCCCTATCAAGGATGCTAGCAACTCTTTTTATTTTTTGCCCTTTAGCACCTTTATCCAGTCTCTCATAATCAGGATAATCGAAATTCAAGGCATCCATCACTCGGTTCAATCTTCGCTTCGAACGAGTGCCGAAGGCCACAGTCATTAACTGATCTTCCTTTTTAGAATAGTTGCCAAGGATCTCGTTGCACATAACTTCGATAGTATCCAACCATTCCTGGCAAGGTTCTTTGAAATGCTTCTTGAATTTATAATAGTAAGGTAGCCGAACAAGCTCTTTCTTCTTCTTCTTCTCCCCTTTTAGCTTTGGCATGTCCCATTCCTTCAAAGTTGGAAATACTCTGAAGGCTAAGAATTCTTGCACCAGATCCCTAGTGCCAATATGCTCCGCAATAACCCGAAATTCGCCAACTGCAATTTGGCATGGACTATCTGGATTCATGTCACACTGGGGCCTAGTCTCTCCGAAGATTAAACTCAAAGGGCTTTGAACCAGCTTCTCCTTCTTCTCATCTACTTTGACATAAAACCATTCGGTCTTCCAGCCAGCTCACCATTTAGTACGATAGCTGATGACTGGATACTTTGCGTCTTTGCAGTAAGCAAAATTATAACAGCCGAAGTTATCATGCAGACCATCTTCTCTAGCTTTGGTCTGATAATGGAGCTCGTGTGCCCAGCAAAATCCTTCGGCAAGCGGTTCTGTCTCCTGGCTTCGGAGAGCCCAGATGTAGATACTAAGCCTAACGATGGCATTAGGAGTTAGCTGGTGGAGATAAATCCCGAACCTCTCTAAAACATTTGCAATCATATCATGTAAAGGAAATCTCAATCCTGCTTTGAAGAAGCTTTTAAAAACCACCACTTCATCTTTTTCTGGCTTTGGGGTAATTTCCTCCCCGCCGAAACGAATCAGCTTCTTTTTGGCTTCACTGAAATAACCTAGCTTCAGCAACTTAGTGAGAGCACCTAGAGGGGGGGGTGAATAGGTGATCCTGTAAAAACTTCAAACTTAAGCCACAAAAACTTGTTAAGTGTTAGCACGATTATTTCCAAGTGGCTAAGATGAAGTCTCAACAAAACACAGTACCACAAGAGAATCAAGCATAGAGGTGACACAGTGGTTTTATCCCGTGGTTCGGCCAAGACCAACGCTTGCCTACTCCACGTTGTGGCGTCCCAACGGACGAGGGTTGCAATCAACCCCTCTCAAGCGGTCCAAAGACCCACTTGAATACCACGGTGTTTTGTTGTTCCTTTCACTATCCTGTTTGCAAGGAATCTCCACAAATTGGAGTCTCTTGCCCTTACAAGTATATGATCACAAATGAAACACAGAGTAAGGGAGGGAAGCAACACACACAAATCCACAGCAAAAGCGCACACACACGGCCAAGAATCGAGCTCACAAGACAATCTCAAAGTTCTCACTAGAACGGAGCTCGAATCTCTTAGAATCACAAACGAATGCGCAAGGACTAAGTGTGGATGATCAAGAATGCTCAAGAGTTGCTTGTGTATCTCCTCCATGCGCCTAGGGGCTCCTTTTATAGCCCCAAGGCAGCTAGGAGCCGTTGAGAGCAATTTTAGAAGGCCATCCTTGCCTTCTGTCGACGGGGGCACCGGACAGTCCGGTGCACACCGGACACTGTCCGGTGCCCGATTTGTTTCCTTTTCTGGCGCTGCCGACCGTTGGAAGACTGCTGGAGATCTGCGAGCCGTTGGCGCACCGGACAGTCCGGTGCACACCGGACAGTCCGGTGCCGTCTTCCGACCGTTGGCTCGGCCACGTGTCCCGCGCGGATTGCGCGGCCGACCGTTGGCCCTGGCCGACCGTTGGCTCACCGGACAGTCCGGTGCACACCGGACAGTCCGGTGAATTTTAGCCGTACGCCGTCGGCGAATTCCCGAGAGCAGCCAGTTCGAGCCGAGTCAGTCTGGCGCACCGGACACTGTCCGGTGCACACCGGACAGTCCGGTGCTCCAGACCGAGCTGAGACTTGGCTGTACACAGCCAAGTCTTTCTCTCCCCTTTTCTCTTTTTCTTCTTTCTGTTTCAAACACTTAGACAGATACATTAGTACACAAAACCAATGTACTAAGGCTTAGAAACATACCTTTACTTCATGATTTGCACCTTGTTCATCCATGTATATAAATTCACAATTAAACACATGTGTTGGCACTCAATCACCAAAATACTTAGAAATGGCCCAAGGGCACATTTCCCTTTCAATCTCCCCCTTTTTGGTGATTTATGCCAACACAACATAAAGCAACTAGAACAAGTGCAAACTTACTTCAAATCAAAACTCAAATTTATTTTGATTCAATTTTGGCATATATGGATCATCCTTTGCCACCACTTGGTTTGTTTTTGCAAATCAAACTCAAATCTCTATCTCTAAGTTAAACACACATGTTGAAGCATAAAGAGAGTCATTCCAAAAGAGATTGATCAAAGATTTCAAAAACTCCCCCTTTTTCCCATAATCAATACTCCTCCCCACAAGAAGCTAACTTTTAACAAGAGAGACAACAAAAGAGTTTTGACAAACCAAAAGCTCTATTCTACTATTTTCAAAATCTCTCAAGTGGTAGCTGATCCATTTATTGCTTTGGCCTTTATTTTCTCCCCCTTTGGCATCAAGCACCAAAACGGGATAAATCGTGGCCCTTTAACCCCATTGCCTCACCAAAATCTTCAATTAAGAGCAAATGGCAATAAGAGTTCATGAGATGGACTTGAAATAAGTTACCCTCTCATCGGAGTGCAGTGGAAGTCTTTCACGGTTCAAGTCCACCATTTCCCCTTCAATTCTCCTTTGAGACTAAAACAAGTAAACTCAAGCATATGGTTAGTCTCAAAGGGTCAAGTTGTAACACATCTCCCCCTAAACATGTGCATCACTTTGCAACGGACTTGTGAGGTCCAGGGAGTGTTTGTACAACTTGAGCACCATAATAAGCAACAAAATGCAGAATGGACATGATCAAGGCATAAACACATGTATGCTACAATTCAATCCAAGTTCCGCGAATCTAAGACATTTAGCTCACTACGCAGCCTGCAAAAGGTCTTCTCATCTAAAGGCTTGGTAAAGATATCGGCTAGCTGGTTCTCGGTGCTTACATAAAACACTTCGATATCTCCCTTTTGCTGGTGGTCTCTCAAAAAGTGATGCCGGATGTCTATGTGCTTTGTGCGGCTGTGCTCAACAGGATTTTCCGCTATTCGGATAGCACTCTCATTATCACATAGGAGTGGGACTTTGCTCAGATTGTAGCCAAAGTCCCTGAGGGTTTGCCTCATCCAAAGTAGTTGCGCGCAACACTGTCCTGCGGCAACATACTCGGCCTCAGCGGTGGATAGGGCAACGGATGTTTGTTTCTTAGAGTTCCATGACACCAGGGACCTTCCTAAGAATTGGCACGTCCCCGATGTACTCTTCCTATCGACCTTACATCCAGCATAGTCGGAATCTGAGTACCCAATCAAGTCAAAGTTAGACCCCTTTGGATACCAGATCCCGAAGCAAGGCGTAGCGACTAAATATCTAAGAATTCGCTTCACAGCCACTAAGTGACACTCCTTAGGATCGGATTGAAATCTAGCACACATGCATACGCTAAGCATAATATCCGGTCTACTAGCACATAGATAAAGTAAAGATCCTATCATTGACCGATATGCTTTTTGATCAACGGACTTACCTCCTTTGTTGAGGTCGGTGTGTCCGTCGGTCCCCATCGGAGTCTTTGCGGGCTTGGCGTCCTTCATCCCAAACCGCTTTAGCAGATCTTGAGTGTACTTCGTTTGGGAGATGAAAGTGCCATCCCTGAGTTGCTTCACTTGGAACCCAAGGAAGTAGTTCAACTCGCCCATCATCGACATCTCGAATTTCTGCGTCATCACCCTGCTAAACTCTTCACAAGACTTTTGATTAGTAGAACCAAATATTATGTCATCGACATAAATTTGGCACACAAACAAATCACCATCACAAGTCTTAGTGAAAAGAGTTGGATCGGCTTTCCCAACCTTAAAAGCATTAGCAATTAAGAAATCTCTAAGGCATTCATACCATGCTCTTGGGGCTTGTTTAAGTCCATAGAGCGCCTTAGAGAGCTTACACACGTGGTCGGGGTACCACTCATCCTCGAAGCCAGGGGGTTGCTCCACGTACACCTCCTCCTTTATTGGCCCGTTGAGGAAGGCGCTCTTCACATCCATTTGGTACAACCTGAAAGAATGATGAGCGGCATATGCAAGCAAGATACGAATGGACTCTAGCCTAGCCACAGGAGCAAAAGTCTCCTCAAAGTCCAAACCTGCGACTTGGGCATAACCTTTTGCCACAAGTCGAGCCTTGTTCCTTGTCACCACCCCGTGCTCGTCCTGTTTGTTGCGGAACACCCACTTGGTTCCCACAACATTTTGCTTGGGACGAGGCACCAGCGTCCAAACTTCATTGCGCTTGAAGTTGTTAAGTTCCTCCTGCATGGCCAACACCCAATCCGGATCTAGCAAGGCCTCCTCTACCTTGAAAGGCTCAATAGAGGAGACAAAAGAGTAATGCTCACAAAAATTAACTAATCGAGATCGAGTAGTTACTCCCTTGCTGATGTCACCCAAAATTTGGTCGACGGGATGATCCCTTTGAATCATCGCTCGAACTTGGGTTGGAGGTGCCGGTTGTGCTTCTTCCTCCATCACATGATCATCTTGTGCTCCCCCTTGATCACACGCCTCCTGTTGATGAACCTGTTCATCGTCTTGAGTTGGGGGATTCACCGTTGTTGAGGAAGAAGGTTGATCTCGTTCATCTTGTTCCTGTGGCCGCACTTCTCCAATCGCCATGGTTCATATAGCGGTCGTCGGAACATCTTCTTCATCTACATCATCACAATCAACCACTTGCTCTCTTGGAGAGCCGTTAGTCTCATCAAATACAACGTCGCTAGAGACTTCAACCAAACCTGATGATTTGTTGAAGACCCTATACGCCTTTGTATTTGAATCATAACCTAATAAAAACCCTTCTACAGCTTTGGGAGCAAACTTAGAATTTCTACCCTTCTTCACTAGAATGTAGCACTTGCTCCCAAATACACGAAAGTAAGATACATTGGGTTTGTTACCGGTTAGAAGCTCATACGACGTCTTCTTGAGGAGGCGGTGAGGGTAGACCCTGTTGATGGCGTGGCAAGCCGTGTTCACGGCTTCCGACCAAAAACACTCGGGGGTCTTGAATTCTCCAAGCATCGTCCTCGCCATATCGATTAGTGTCCTGTTCTTCCTCTCTACCACACCATTTTGCTGTGGTGTGTAGGGAGCGGAGAACTCGTGCTTGATCCCTTCCTCCTCAAGAAACTCCTCCACTTGAAGGTTCTTGAACTCGGACCCGTTGTCGCTCCTTATCTTCTTCACTTTGAGCTCAAACTCATTTTGAGCTCTCCTGAGGAAGCGCTTGAGGGTCCCTTGGGTTTCAGACTTATCCTGCAAAAAGAACACCCAAGTGAAGCGGGAAAAGTCATCAACAATAACTAAACCATACTTACTCCCTCCTATGCTTAGATAGGCGACGGGTCCGAAGAGGTCCATATGTAGCAACTCCAGGGGTCTTGACGTGGTCATCACGTTCTTGCTGTGATGTGCTCCTCCCACCTGTTTACCTGCCTGACAAGCTGCACAAGGTCTATCTTTTTCGAAATGCACATTTGTTAGACCTATCACATGTTCTCCCTTTAGAAGCTTGTGGAGGTTCTTCATCCCCACATGTGCTAAGCGGCGATGCCACAGCCAGCCCATGCAAGTCTTAGCCATTAAGCATGCATCTAGACCGGCCTCTTCTTTTGCAAAATCAACTAAATAAAGTTTGCCGTCTAGTACACCCTTAAAAGCTAGTGAACCATCACATCTTCTAAAGACAGACACATCTACATTTGTAAATAAACAATTATATCCCATTTGACATAATTGACTAACAGATAGCAAATTATATCCAAGACTCTCCACTAAGAATACATTAGAGATAGAATGCTCATTGGAAATTGCTATTTTACCTAGCCCTTTTACCTTGCCTTGATTCCCATCACCGAATATAATTGAATCTTGGGAATCCTTATTTTTGACGTAGGAGGTGAACATCTTCTTCTCCCCCGTCATATGGTTTGTGCATCCGCTGTCGATAATCCAGCTTGAACCCCCGGATGCATAAACCTGCAAGGCAAATTTAGGCTTGGGTCTTAGGTACCCAACTCATGTTGGGTCCTGCAAGGTTAGCACAAATCTCCTTAGGGACCCAAATGCAAGTTTTATCTCCCTTGCATTTTGCCCCTAATTTCCTAGCAACAATTTTCCTATCCTTTCTACAAATAGCATAAGAAGCATTTAAAGCACAATAAATTGTAGAAGGTTTGTTCACAACTTTTCTAGGAGCATGAGCAAAATTTCTCCTAGGCATATGCACAACATTTCTTCTACATATATCATGCTTATAGGAAGAACTAGATGCAAACATGGCATGAGAATCATAAGCATAACCATTATACGTATTTCTAGCATGTCTCCTATCATTATACATAAAAGCATGGTTCTTTTTAGCACTACTCGCCATAGGGGCCTTCCCTTTCTCCTTGACGAAGATGGGAGTCTTATGGCTTGTTAAGTTCTTGGCTTCCCTCTTGAAGCCAAGTCCATCCTTAATTGAGGGGTGTCTACCAACCGTGTAGGCATCCCTTGCAAATTTTATCTTGTCAACTTCACTTTTGCTAGTCTTAAGTTGAGCATTAAGACTAGCCAATTCATCACTTAGCTTAGCAATTGAGACTAAGTGTTCACTACAAGCATTAACATCAAAATCCTTACATCTAGTGCAAATTGTAACATTTTCAACACAGGAATTTGTTTTACTAGCTACTACCAGTTTAGCACTTAAATCATTGTTAACACTTCTTAAGGTAGCAATGGTTTCATGACAAGAAGACAATTCACTAGAAAGCACTTTATTTCTTTTAATTTCTAGAGCAAGAGAATTTTGTGCACTAACAAATTTATCATGCTCTTCATATAAAAGATCCTCTTGTTTTTCTAGTAATCTATCCTTATCATTCAAAGCATCAATCAACTCATTAATTTTATCTATCTTAGATCTATCTAAGCCCTTAAACAAGCATGAATAATCTATGTCATCATCATCACTAGACTCACTATCACTAGAAGAAGCATAAGTAGAGTCTTGGGTACTTACCTTCTTCTCTCTTGCCATAAGGCATGTGAGACGCTCGTTGGGGAAGAGGGAAGACTTGTTGAAGGCAGTAGCAGCGAGTCCTTCATTGTCGGAGTCGGAGGAGGAGCAATCCGAGTCCCACTCCTTTCCTAGATGCGCCTCGCCCTTTGCCTTCTTGTATTGCTTCTTCTTCTCTCTTTTGTTCCCCTTTTCCTGGTCACTTTCATTATCGGGACAGTTAGCGATAAAATGACCAAGCTTACCGCATTTGAAGCATGAACGCTTCCCCTTTGTCTTGGTCTTGCTTGGCTGCCCCTTGCGACCATTTAGCGCCGTCTTGAATCTCTTGATGATGAGAGCCATCTCTTCATCATTGAGTCCGGCCGCCTCAATCTGTGCCACCTTGCTAGGTAGCGCCTCCTTGCTTCGTGTTGCCTTGAGAGCGAGAGGTTGCGGCTCGTGGAGTGGTCCGTTCAACGCGTCGTCGACGTATCTTGCCTCCTTGATCATCATCCATCCGCTCACGAATTTTCCAAGTACTTCCTCGGGCGTCATCATCGTGTACCTGGGATTCTCACGAATATTGTTCACGAGATGAGGATCAAGAACGGTAAAAGACCTGAGCATTAGGCGGACGACATCGTGATCTGTCCAACGCGTGCTTCCGTAGCTTCTTATTTTGTTGATAAGGGTCTTGAGCCGGTTGTACGTCTGAGTTGGCTCCTCTCCCCTTATCATGGCGAACCGTCCAAGCTCGCCCTCCACCAACTCCATCTTGGTGAGCATGGTGATGTCGTTCCCCTCGTGAGAGATCTTGAGGGTGTCCCATATCTGCTTGGCATTGTCCAAGCCGCTCACCTTATTGTACTCTTCCCTGCACAAAGATGCTAAGAGAACAGTAGTGGCCTGTGCATTTTTATGAATCTGTTCATTTATAAGCATAGGGCTATCCGAGCTATCGAATTTCATTCCATTCTCCACAATCTCCCATATGCTAGGATGGAGAGAGAATAAGTGACTACGCATTTTGTGACTCCAAAATCCGTAGTCCTCCCCATCGAAGTGTGGAGGTTTGCCAAGAGGAATGGAAAGCAAATGCGAATTCGAACTATGTTGAATACGGGAATAATCAAATGAAAAGTTTGAATTGACCGTCTTCCTGTAGTCGTTGTCGTCGTCCTTTTGGGAAGAAGTGGATTCATCACTATCGTCATAGTAGATGATCTCCTTGATACGCCTCGTCTTCTTCTTCTTCCCTTCCTTTCGTCTATGACCCGAGCCGGAGTCGGTAGGCTTATCGTCCTTCGGCTCGTTGACGAAGGTCTCCTTTTCTTTGTCGTTGATCACTATACCCTTCCCCTTAGGATCCATCTCTTCGGGCGGTTAGTCCCTTTGTGAAGAGAACGGCTCCGATACCAATTGAGAGCACCTAGAGGGGGGGTGAATAGGTGATCCTGTAAAAACTTCAAACTTAAGCCACAAAAACTTGTTAAGTGTTAGCACGATTATTTCCAAGTGGCTAAGATGAAGTCTCAACAAAACACAGTACCACAAGAGAATCAAGCACAGAGGTGACACAGTGGTTTTATCCCGTGGTTCGGCCAAGACCAACGCTTGCCTACTCCACGTTGTGGCGTCCCAACGGACGAGGGTTGCAATCAACCCCTCTCAAGCGGTCCAAAGACCCACTTGAATACCACGGTGTTTTGTTGTTCCTTTCACTATCCCGTTTGCAAGGAATCTCCACAAATTGGAGTCTCTTGCCCTTACAAGTATATGATCACAAATGAAACACAGAGTAAGGGAGGGAAGCAACACACACAAATCCACAGCAAAAGCGCACACACACGGCCAAGAATCGAGCTCACAAGACAATCTCAAAGTTCTCACTAGAACGGAGCTCGAATCTCTTAGAATCACAAACGAATGCGCAAGGACTAAGTGTGGATGATCAAGAATGCTCAAGAGTTGCTTGTGTATCTCCTCCATGCGCCTAGGGGCTCCTTTTATAGCCCCAAGGCAGCTAGGAGCCGTTGAGAGCAATTTTAGAAGGCCATCCTTGCCTTCTGTCGACGGGGGCACCGGACAGTCCGGTGCACACCGGACACTGTCCGGTGCACACCGGACACTGTCCGGTGCCCGATTTGTTTCCTTTTCTGGCGCTGCCGACCGTTGGAAGACTGCTGGAGATCTGCGAGCCGTTGGCGCACCGGACAGTCCGGTGCACACCGGACAGTCCGGTGCCGTCTTCCGACCGTTGGCTCGGCCACGTGTCCCGCGCGGATTGCGCGGCCGACCGTTGGCCCTGGCCGACCGTTGGCTCACCGGACAGTCCGGTGCACACCGGACAGTCCGGTGAATTTTAGCCGTACGCCGTCGGCGAATTCCCGAGAGCAGCCAGTTCGAGCCGAGTCAGTCTGGCGCACCGGACACTGTCCGGTGCACACCGGACAGTCCGGTGCTCCAGACCGAGCTGAGACTTGGCTGTACACAGCCAAGTCTTTCTCTCCCCTTTTCTCTTTTTCTTCTTTCTGTTTCAAACACTTAGACAGATACATTAGTACACAAAACCAATGTACTAAGGCTTAGAAACATACCTTTACTTCATGATTTGCACCTTGTTCATCCATGTATATAAATTCACAATTAAACACATGTGTTGGCACTCAATCACCAAAATACTTAGAAATGGCCCAAGGGCACATTTCCCTTTCACTTAGGCACATCACCTTTAGTAATACTAGACTTCCCAAATTCCTGGTGGCTTGTCTAAGATGGCGTAGCACCGTACTCGTCTTCATATTCATCTTCTCCAGCACTGACCTGTTCAGTTTCGGCAGCAAGTGCAATTTTGTCGGAAGCTTCCTCCGGTACTACCAGCCCTGACCGCTTCATCACTTCAGAAATCGGAGCGGTCTCAGCAGCTTCGGCCTCATCTCCCTCGCGATCAACCCTGGCAGTAGAGCATACTCTTGCCATTTGATGATGAATTCCTTACAATTTTGTGCGAAGTTGTTGACTTTTTTTATTCTCCCGAAGCTCTTCCTCTTGTGACGAAGCAGAACCAAAAGCGGTGCTTCGTTTGAGCCCGATGAACAAGTGTCACACCCGGGTTTCGGGGCACCAAGACCCAGGCGCGAACATAAACACCAGGTATGCTGGGACCAAGTCTCACACATATGATGTATAGTGGCACAGGATCGAATGTCACATATTTATATATAACAGGAGTTCTATACAAAATAAATAATTACATAATAAGGAGACAACGGTCCAGCAACCCAAAGTTGATTGGGAGACGACGGCCTAGACCACTCACGAACACATCGCAGCATCCTTCATGAGCATCATCCTGCGGTACCTGTTCTTGACCTGTGGGGGTGTGAGACAGCAAGAGTGAGCTCACATACGTTCATCGCTCAACAAGTTGTGGGGAATAATGTGTATGAACTCGCCAAAGGTGGGAGCTCATGTGAAGTGTAAGGCTTACCAAAGAGGATGGCTGAAGCTGAGCATTGCTTTTAAAGTTGGTCAAAATTTTATTAGCCATTACTAAGTATAAGTAAATACCAACCCAATTAAATAGTAGAACAGAAGTAACAACATCACCTGCGATGCAATGCATATGACAAATTGAATTTAAGTTCCATAGATTAATCATGTGAGGGTCCGAGCTGCTCTTGACCATGAGCACGGCTAGTATACCAGTTTTACACTCTGCAGAGGTTGCGCATCTTTACCCACAAGTCATGTTACCCATCTGCCAAGGGATCGCGACTTCCCATACACCTCTACTGAGGAGGCGAGGCAGGATAACACTACGAGGCCTTTACAAAGTTCCACTAGCTTCAGAAAACCCGCTACAGTTTATAGGAAGTTCCAATGCAGGAATCCCTTGCAGGACCGCCATCGCAGCAAAATCCTCCCGAGGGCCTCCCTACACTGACCACTCCCCTACTGCCCTTGCCCCTTTCGGGTAAGGTAGTCTTCCACTAGCTTTCCTAATTAATCAGCCAAGGGGTCCCATTCCTCCCTTGTGGTAGCACTGTTTTCCCGGGTGGTCGCTCCATGTTCCAATTAACATAATGATCTTATCATGAACAGTAAATAGCAACTGATAATAAAAGTGTAATCATGAATAAAATGTATCTCCATACCCATAACCACATAAAGCAATAGCAGGTACTACCCAAAAATTCAGTGGTGAACAAGGTATAAAGATAGTCAAACTGGGGTAACCTATTGGGTCCCATCAAAATTAACCTATGCAGATCATTATGATTAATCAGAACATGACTGGGTAAAAGAAGTGATCAAGGGCACAACTTGCCTGGGACTTGAGATTCCAGGTACCAGGATGATCTTCAAATGACTCGTATCCTTACGCTAGTCGTATCAATACAAACAAGCAGTGTATAGGCAAAATTAACATCACACCAAACATGTAAACAAAATACATAATAATAATCTACACATTAAAATAAGATTCTAGGAACAGGAATCATTAATTTTGGAGTTATAGATTTTAAGTTATGGATTTCCAAAGATTCTATGTGCTTAGCACAAGATTAATTAAGATAACAATTTTAATGTGACTTTTATGTAAAACCAGTGGCACTAAATGATAAACAATAATTTTACAAAATTATAGGAACTGGAATGGGCTAATTTGGACTTAATATGAATTTTCTATGGATTATACAAGTTTTACAATTATTTCTATACTCAAAATCAATTTCTAAATCTCTTTTTCCTATTTTCTTTAATTACTGGACTGGGCGCACTATTATCAGAAACCGCAGGGGCTATTGCATAAAACATCTAAGGCTCAGGCATACGGTCAATGGACTACGGGTTTAATAAGAAAGAATCCAGGGTCTCTTTTAAAAGTCGGCCAGGGCTGAAGGGGTATGGTTCAATCCTGACCGTCCGATCTAGCATGAACGTCCCAGATTAGATCGCGATTCTAGTGAACCGATATCGTATCCTGGCCGTCAGATCGTCATCGATCAGTTTACACCAACCCCACGCCCGATTCAATCCTGCCCAACCATTCCATTGCCTACGGCACAGATCCCTTCATCGAAGGGAGCACTCTCTCTTCTAATCTGGAGCGTCCGCTACAAGATCAACGGTCCTACCCTCGTCTTCCTCCACAGCTGGAGACGTGCGATGGTGCTGAGCACCCGCGGCCGAACTCTCACCGGAGGGAGGCGGCGCAGCGACTAAATATGCCAAATTACAAGCCGAAGGATGCTACACGGAGCAGAGACAAGGGCGAGATCGGAGGAGAGGTTCTCACTGATGATGGCGGTGCAGAAAGTCCGGCCCACGGTGGTATGCGGTTCCACGGTGAAGCACCAATTCTGGCGAGAAATTAGAAGCGCTCCAACCCCCAATCGAGAACGACGATAAGCCAAACAGGTTAGAAAGACACCGGTGATCACATCCATGGTCTCTGCAAGGCATCTGCTCCCTTCATCCTTGAATTCAACTGCGACGGCTTCCTTTCTCTCTCTCCTCTCGGTTCACTCTCTCTCCACAATGAGATTCATCGGAGCGGCACTCAAGGGATACCGATGGCGCGGCATGGCGAAGAAGAGCTCGAGCTGGGGCTCTCGAGCTCGGCGGCGGCGGGTGCCCCCACATCAATCTGCGCGCGGGGGAAGCATACCGCACGGCGAGGTAGGTTGATTTGAGGGTGCAGGGGCGAACCCCAATATATGTTCCAGTGTGGCGGTCGTAGGGTGCACAACCGGTCGCAACAAACTCTGGTAGTTCCGAATTTAGCGCCGATTTGGAGGGGGGTTCTGCGGCCGGTAGTTCACGAACGCGAACGCAACGAAGATGACCACCCTAACGAATGGGTCCCACATGGTTGTGAGAGGGAGGAGGTTTATGACTAGCGGGCCCAATTGTAAGCGCCTGAACCAGCGGAAAGGAGATGGGCTGCGCGGGGCGCGCACTGGGCCGACCAGAAGGGAAGTAGCTGGGCCGGTGGTGAGGAATTGGCCCACACATGTGGTCATCCTTTTGTCTTTATCCTTTTCTGATTTCTTCCCCAAATTTGAACTTCAATTCAAATTTTAAATCATGTTTGAACTTCAGCTTTCCAAATATGTCCTATAAAAATTCTAATGTGAAGATAATGTCTATTATTTATTTTAGATTAAAATTCCCCAAATTCCAAATACCAATCATCTCCCTAATGAAAATATAACATCCACTATTTATATTATTTTTCTTGTCATTCATTTAGGGTAGGAATAAAGGGTTTCATTTAAATTTCATTTCTCATTCCTATTTTATGTTTTCATTTAAAATTGGAGGTCTACTTTATGTCTCCCATAAAATACATTACCAAAATTATCATCACTAGATCAATACTTTCTTTATCTACTTATTGATCACTTGATTAGTTTAGTACTTCTCAATTGATAATGGAGAGGAAGGATCCTAAGGAGTTACAAAGGTTTCAAAAGTTCTAGAAACACTATCATAAATATATTTGTTTACTTTATTTTATTTTATTTTATCATATATATATATCTCCTACCCAATTTTAGGGCTTTACAAATCCTACCCCCTTAACAAAAATCTCGTCCTCGAGATTTGTAAGAAAAGGGAAACCATAGGTTTGGTTTAGAGTTTTAGTTTCTCATTTGTTTTAGAAATCCAAAGTTTTGTTTCAAATTTTTTTTTTACATACCAACTAGTAGATGATTTGGAAAATATGGATATTGTATGTTTAGCCATCTATTATGTAAGTTGAGGTACGGTTATGGAAAGTATGGGTTGTGGCAAGGAAGAGTATAATAAAGAAAGACTTCATCCAGAACTCCTGATCTTGATTCCTTTGGCGATCCAACTTGATCTTTGAAGACTTGAGTTGATGCTTATCCTCCTTTGACGTGGTTGGTCTTCTTTGGCCTTTCTTGTTGGAGTTGTCATCCGAGTTAAGGACATATGGTTAAGATATATGTGAGTATCATGGATTATGTGGTGTAGGTAGGTTAGAATCTCTTGCTAGGTTTAAAATCGAGGGGTTATGCAACTATCGGATGGTTAAGGTAGTCGCATATGGTTAGGTAGTTGTATGTGGTCTAGTTATTCCAGAGTACCAATTTAGGTTGAAACATGATTATAGAAGTAGGGTCCAATCTATTTTCCTAGTATTATCTATCATGTTTGTCCATTAGATTAGATCAGATCTGATTAGATGGGATCTGAATTGGTGTAATCAGATAAGATCTACTTAATTTACTTTGAAATAGATCATGTTTGTTACACTATTATAAGATAAGCCAAGTGGTTGGGATAAGTATGCTTGTTAGGTCAAGATGAGTCTCTAAGATCATGGTGGAATCTTTTGAGATTAGTTAGATCTATTAGGATAAGATGAGAATCCTTTCGAGATGAGATGAGTCTTATTAAGGTAAGAGAGTATCTTTCTAAGATAAGATGGATCATTTAAGATAAGAGAGAGTCTTTTAAGATAAGAGGGATCTCTATGAAATAGATACATTTTAATGGAGGATAATCTAAGTTGTTTAGTTATCTTATGAATTCTATTTATGCCTATACTTATATGAAAATGTAATTGTGGACATTACTCCACAACTAATCATACTCAATCAAAGATCCAAATCAGGCATGTATCATAAGAACAAACAGTCAAGTGTATAGATACTTATAAAAATAGTTTTGTTTTGTCCCTAATATTAGGTCTCCTATTCCTAAAGGTCACTTTAGGCACAGGGTTTCAAAGTGTGAAATCCACATTTGTCTTTAGAAGGAAAAGGTAAGATTAATCAGAGTAAAGCGGAAATAGATGAGAAAAGATTAAGATAAGTTTAGAAATGATCAGGGTAGCAAAGGTAAATAATGGTTGTCCAGTTCTATCTAGGTTTCGTCCTACAGTCAACATTCCTCTGATACCACTTCTGTCACACCCGGGTTTCGGGGCACCAAGACCCGGGCGCGAACATAAACACCAGGTATGCTGGGACCAAGTCTCACACATATGATGTATAGTGGCACAGGATCGAATGTCACATATTTATATATAACAGGAGTTCTATACAAAATAAATAATTACATAATAAGGAGACAACGGTCCAGCAACCCAAAGTTGACTGGGAGACGACGGCCTAGACCACTCACGAACACATCGCAGCATCCTTCATGAGCATCATCCTGCGGTACCTGTTCTTGACCTGTGGGGGTGTGAGACAGCAAGAGTGAGCTCACATACGTTCATCGCTCAACAAGTTGTGGGGAATAATGTGTATGAACTCGCCAAAGGTGGGAGCTCATGTGAAGTGTAAGGCTTACCAAAGAGGATGGCTGAAGCTGAGCATTGCTTTTAAAGTTGGTCAAAATTTTATTAGCCATTACTAAGTATAAGTAAATACCAACCCAATTAAATAGTAGAACAGAAGTAACAACATCACCTGCGATGCAATGCATATGACAAATTGAATTTAAGTTCCATAGATTAATCATGTGAGGGTCCGAGCTGCTCTTGACCGTGAGCACGGCTAGTATACCAGTTTTACACTCTGCAGAGGTTGCGCATCTTTACCCACAAGTCATGTTACCCATCTGCCAAGGGATCGTGACTTCCCATACACCTCTACCAAGGAGGCGAGGCAGGGTAACACTACGAGGCCTTTACAAAGTTCCACTAGCTTCAGAAAACCTGCTACAGTTTATAGGAAGTTCCAATGCAGGAATCCCTTGCAGGACCGCCATCGCAGCAAAATCCTCCCGAGGGCCTCCCTACACTGACCACTCCCCTACTGCCCTTGCCCCTTTCGGGTAAGGTAGTCTTCCACTAGCTTTCCTAATTAATCAGCCAAGGGGTCCCATTCCTCCCTTGTGGTAGCACTGTTTTCCCGGGTGGTCGCTCCATGTTCCAATTAATATAATGATCTTATCATGAACAGTAAATAGCAACTGATAATAAAAGTGTAATCATGAATAAAATGTATCTCCATACCCATAACCACATAAAGCAATAGCAGGTACTACCCAAAAATTCAGTGGTGAACAAGGTATAAAGATAGTCAAACTGGGGTAACCTATTGGGTCCCATCAAAATTAACCTATGCAGATCATTATGATTAATCAGAACATGACTGGGTAAAAGAAGTGATCAAGGGCACAACTTGCCTGGGACTTGAGATTCCAGGTACCAGGATGATCTTCAAATGACTCGTATCCTTACGCTAGTCGTATCAATACAAACAAGCAGTGTATAGGCAAAATTAACATCACACCAAACATGTAAACAAAATACATAATAATAATCTACACATTAAAATAAGATTCTAGGAACAGGAATCATTAATTTTGGAGTTATAGATTTTAAGTTATGGATTTCCAAAGATTCTATGTGCTTAGCACAAGATTAATTAAGATAACAATTTTAATGTGACTTTTATGTAAAACCAGTGGCACTAAATGATAAACAATAATATTACAAAATTATAGGAACTGGAATGGGCTAATTTGGACTTAATATGAATTTTCTATGGATTATACAAGTTTTACAATTATTTCTATACTCAAAATCAATTTCTAAATCTCTTTTTCCTATTTTCTTTAATTACTGGACTGGGCGCACTATTATCAGAAACCGCAGGGGCTATTGCATAAAACATCTAAGGCTCAGGCATACGGTCAATGGACTACGGGTTTAATAAGAAAGAATCCAGGGTCTCTTTTAAAAGTCGGCCAGGGCTGAAGGGGTATGGTTCAATCCTGACCGTCCGATCTAGCATGAACGTCCCAGATTAGATCGCGATTCTAGTGAACCGATATCGTATCCTGGCCGTCAGATCGTCATCGATCAGTTTACACCAACCCCACGCCCGATTCAATCCTGCCCAACCATTCCATTGCCTACGGCACAGATCCCTTCATCGAAGGGAGCACTCTCTCTTCTAATCTGGAGCGTCCGCTACAAGATCAACGGTCCTACCCTCGTCTTCCTCCACAGCTGGAGACGTGCGATGGTGCTGAGCACCCGCGGCCGAACTCTCACCGGAGGGAGGCGGCGCAGCGACTAAATATGCCAAATTACAAGCCGAAGGATGCTACACGGAGCAGAGACAAGGGCGAGATCGGAGGAGAGGTTCTCACTGATGATGGCGGTGCAGAAAGTCCGGCCCACGGTGGTATGCGGTTCCACGGTGAAGCACCAATTCCGGCGAGAAATTAGAAGCGCTCCAACCCCCAATCGAGAACGACGATAAGCCAAACAGGTTAGAAAGACACCGGTGATCACATCCATGGTCTCTGCAAGGCATCTGCTCCCTTCATCCTTGAATTCAACTGCAACGGCTTCCTTTCTCTCTCTCCTCTCGGTTCACTCTCTCTCCACAATGAGATTCATCGGAGCGGCACTCAAGGGATACCGATGGCGCGGCATGGCGAAGAAGAGCTCGAGCTGGGGCTCTCGAGCTCGGCGGCGGCGGGTGCCCCCACATCAATCTACGCGCGGGGGAAGCATACCGCATGGTGAGGTAGGTTGATTTGAGGGTGCAGGGGCGAACCCCAATATATGTTCCAGTGTGGCGGTCGTAGGGTGCACAACCGGTCGCAACAAACTCTGGTAGTTCCGAATTTAGCGCCGATTTGGAGGGGGGTTCTGCGGCCGGTAGTTCACGAACGCGAACGCAACGAAGATGACCACCCTGACGAATGGGTCCCACATGGTTGTGAGAGGGAGGAGGTGTATGACTAGCGGGCCCAATTGTAAGCGCCTGAACCAGCGGAAAGGAGATGGGCTGCGCGGGGCGCGCACTGGGCCGACCAGAAGGGAAGTAGCTGGGCCGGTGGTGAGGAATTGGCCCACACATGTGGTCATCCTTTTGTCTTTATCCTTTTCTGATTTCTTCCCCAAATTTGAACTTCAATTCAAATTTTAAATCATGTTTGAACTTCAGCTTTCCAAATATGTCCTATAAAAATTCTAATGTGAAGATAATGTCTATTATTTATTTTAGATTAAAATTCCCCAAATTCCAAATACCAATCATCTCCCTAATGAAAATATAACATCCACTATTTATATTATTTTTCTTGTCATTCATTTAGGGTAGGAATAAAGGGTTTCATTTAAATTTCATTTCTCATTCCTATTTTATGTTTTCATTTAAAATTGGAGGTCTACTTTATGTCTCCCATAAAATACATTACCAAAATTATCATCACTAGATCAATACTTTCTTTATCTACTTATTGATCACTTGATTAGTTTAGTACTTCTCAATTGATAATGGAGAGGAAGGATCCTAAGGAGTTACAAAGGTTTCAAAAGTTCTAGAAACACTATCATAAATATATTTGTTTACTTTATTTTATTTTATTTTATCATATATATATATCTCCTACCCAATTTTAGGGCTTTACAACAAGCTTCGGCTATGTTTAATTTTTCGGCAGCAAAACAGTGCAATAACAATGAATGTTGTGGTAACTTTACACCTACCCATCTGTTTATATAGTACCGCAGGTGGGAGGGTGGATCGACAAGTCTTCCGCACTGGACAAACAGTCGCCCGCACCCACTGAGTAATGGACCACAAAGCCTAAGAAGGTGAATCGCCAGGACGCGTGTACCCGCTGCGTGGTGGGATCCTTTCGCGCTTGGAGAATTTATATCGTTTCTCAGCAACGAGCCTGGGAAGGTGTTTTTTTGGACCTTTGGCTTCCCGAAGCCAAAGAGATTTTTTCACGGATCAAGCTCATTATGATAAACGATCTAGCACCACGAAGGGGCTACTGTTGGGGGCATGCTTCATCGCCGAAGGTCCTCCTAAAAGCAACGCCGAAGCTACCACTCATGAAGCTTCGGAATTATGGAATGTCTCAAGACGAAGGGTGAAACCGACTTAAAGATGAAATGACTGTTTAGTCCATGAGGGTCTATGTCATAGTTGTAATCTTTTGTAAAGGGCATGATTGTAATATTTCACAGGTTGCGCCCTGTGCCTATAAATAGATGAACAGTACCCCTGTACTGTTCACGCTGACTTGTTATCTTGCTTTTGTGTCACGCTTGTACTTTTACCTTCTTTCGAGCCGAAGGTACATTTGTAATCTGAACTCATTTCTATTTTTCCATAGTAATAAAATAGAAATGAGTTGATATATAATTGTTTATGTTATCTTTTACATTTCATATGATTCTTTCTTCATTATTATATGTTGCATCGATGAAGGTATGTCCTTCATAACCTTCGTCCGGAGATCATTATATCCTAAGGGAAATAATGCCTCGAAGGACGAAGGGCTTTAACATTTAACGTTTTTGTGTTGTCTTGTTCTTAACTCATAGCATTTGAGAACAAGTCCCCAACACGAGGCATTGTACCATTTCATACGGAAACACTAGTTACCGATGTTTGACTAAGTGCAATAGTCGTGCCTTTCTAGCTTAACCAAATCTAATTCAAACATCATGCGCACTCTAAGTAACCAAAGATCTAACCCGCTTATGCGCACTCTCCACTAATAGTCCTTGGGTTTTCACAGGAATAGACTTAATGATGTTACTTGTTTTCTAATTAATATGGGTAAGAACAATTATTTATCTATCCTATTCACTAATAATCCGGTGAGTAGTAGTAAACCAGAGTACTATTATTAACCGGCCACGAATTCCACAAAAATAACGACGACTCAGGCTCCGAGTTTCTACCAGACATTTTATTTTAACTTAGCTGGATTCAATTCTAATAGAAACAAACTTATCGATATTATTCGCTTTCACTTATTTTGGTAATACTAGATATTTATCTAGGGCACTTAATCGGTTACAGACATACAACAATATGGCTACTACTACGGCAAGGCATCGCTTTTCCAAATAAATAACAATCGACACAAACCATGCTAGTAGAAGTTGTCAACTAATTGCTAACAACACTAGACCTATCCTTCATATTATTAGTTTGACCACTCATCAGATATGAAACACCGATTTAATCCTTCTCGCATAACCTATGTCTTTAAACCTAAACTTAGCTACACAGCATGACGACTTCGAAATCGTGAATACAATTACCATGCTACATATAGCTCTGGCATTCCGACAAATGTCTAAAAAAATATGTGCCCTTGCTATAAACGGGACAACCGTCGCGACCTACCTATGTTGCCAATCTATCTAACGATTCGGCTACGAGCAATAATACATCAGCTTATCGTATCACTGTGCGACTTGGAATTAACGAAAACGACGACGTTCACTGTTTCTCCTAAATCGCCAAACACCTATCGAGCGTCACACAAAATCACACTACTACGATTTACGTATACGTCACTAGCTTATCTGGACAGCGCAAATAGACCAAACTGATGAGAAATATTTAAAACAAAGAGCGAGAGCGATGACAACTCACCAATAATTTAATTCGTCTTGAAGGCCATGAACACAATCATGATTTCTGATTTTGCCATTACTTCGGGCACCTTGCGAGCGACACATGAGCTTTCTTCTCCTTTCCACCAAAACGTCCTAGAATCTTTCTCTCCGACAGCAAATGGTGGTGCAGTGGCGAGAAAGTAAAGCGTCCATGCTTAACAACGAGGTCGACGGTTGGTGGCACGGAGGAAACTGAGTTCAGCCGTGACAGAGAAGCTGCGACCGCAAGATTAACGGTACTTTAATGGCCATGACGAAGAGCGGTGTTGCGGAAAATGGAGCACGACACAGTAGGGCGATGGTCGGGCCAGCATCGAGCCAGTTGAGCACCAGCGTGGCTTTGTGGGTACAGATCGACGCTCGCAACAGAGCTCGCACGTGCCGGCAGGAACCTCGGTTGGGCGCGGCTATGGAAAACGATGAGGGAGCGGCCACCAGGGAAGCTTCATGATCTGGAGGCCGACGCAGGGGGCTGGGCGCGAGCACAGGAGCTCGGCGCGGTGGAGGAAGTTCAGGCGAGATCGACGGCGGCTGGCACCAGAGAAGAGCTCGCGTCAGAGATGGAGGCCGAGCGCGTGCGCAGGGACGAGCAAGGAGCCGGCGCGCACCAAAGAATCAAGCAGGGGCCGGGGACACGTGTGGGAGCTAGAGACCGAGCGTGGCGAGATGGGCAGGGCCGAGCTCGGCGTTGGGGGCGAGCTCACGGTGGCCATGGCCGAGCAAAGGGAGCAGCGCGCCATGGATGGAGGAGCAGAGGCCGAACTGGAGAACGACGTGCGCAGGGTGGAGCACGCGGCTGGACTGGTGCAGGGAGATGGGCGCGCAGGGCGAGCTTGGCTGCGTGTGGCATGGGTGAGCGTGCCAGGGAGCTCCAACCGGCGAGCACGCACAGGAAGCAAGCGCGTGCCAGGGAACTGCTCGGCTGGAGGAGTAGAGGAGATGGACGTGTGCAGATAAAAGAACCAGGGGCGGCGGTTGTAGAAAAAATCAGGGAGGGAAAGGGCGGCTGGGCGGATAGGGTTGGCTGAGATATTTTTCTTTTTTTCTTTTTTATGCAAGCAAATCGTAGATATTTTTGAATTAAGATTGTTAGTGATAAACAAAGGGTCGATACGCTATACGGCAAACGGCTACACACTTTATTTTCCGAATCATGAAACGGAAAATCCGAGGTTTACGATCCTGACTAAATTTCATTTAGATAGTTTTCGTGACTATTTTGGGCAACACGTAAACGTACTGGATATCGGATACATTATTTGATACAACACTAGTTTAGTCGATATCGGATAAAAATTTATCCGCCTTCTAAACACAGTTGATTTTAGTATCTTATAGAGTGTGCTGAAGAATAAATTGGATCATAACCTCGCGTACGATGTCTCTCAGACAATGCGCGATTCAGATTATTTTGCCCCGAACATTTTAGTCGTAGAGTTCAAATTAATTTGCTCGGGATAAAAATCATCCGAGTGGGTCGGGCTTCCGCATTCATATTCTCTGTATACTTTTAGACGGACACACGACTCGACATATCGCGAAATAAACGTGCTATATCGATGCAGCATCGAGAATGCAATCCATTCTAGAAGCGACGACACGCGTCGCACATGTGGGCGAGAAGCTGTGCACGTTGTTCTTTTCGGATAGCGCGGGGCTCCAAATTTTACATAAAATCAGAAGTTTTCTGATTTTCGTATTCACTTACGTGTGTGATCCGAACAGTTCAAAAATCCGCCAGCGACGCAGATTCGATAATCTGAAAGTTTAATGAACCCTTTTTAATTGCGTAGATTATCGAAATGAAAATGTCACCCAACTCGAATTTTTGCGAGATTATTAAAATTTAGTGTCCACTTTATATACTGATATTTCGCGCTTAAATCCATAATCGCTGTTTACGGGAGATAACACCTAGGGTGTTACAGCCCTCCCACTTAAAAGAATCTCGTCCCGAGATTCGGAGCGAAAGACTTTTAAGAGTAGAGAAGCATGTAACCCTTGTCAATACCAGCGATATTCATAAGACAGTTCCAAGCAAAGATGAGTATCTTAAGATATTGTTTCTTTAGTGGACATAACATGTATCGCCTTAGGCTAATTTAGAGATGTCCAACAATAGAGATGATGTCTGCTAGAAGAACCCATAAGGTTCTAGGTGTGCAGTTTGCTTTTTCTAATGACACTGTACTATCTGAATCTGTTGGGCGAGCAGTAGATATGTGACTTTACCCAAACAGAACCAGATGCAACCTCTTGGGTAAAACACGCAGAAAGAGATTTACCAACAAGTGGTCATTTGAGGAATTCAAGTTCTAGGAAGATGATAAAAATTCGAGGAACGCATTAGTGAAGATGATCAACAAATGTTGGCTTCATAATCAGTCCACTTTATTGAGCACTAAGCATGACTCGACCTGATCACTCATGCTAGAAAAGCATACGTGAGGCAATTGAGGCATGACTAGAGCGATGATTAGGTGGTTACTAGCCGATTTAATCTCGATTCTTATAAATACTTCCTTAAGATGGGTTAAACTAAAGTGAGTTTAGACAATTCGTTGTTGAACTACTTTTTGACATTGAGCAAGTCCTCTTATTATCCATCAGCAATCCAAGAGTTGAGGATTCACATTTGTTAACAATTGATCATGCATTTGGGTAGAAATCCATTTGGTCACGTTGTTCATCTGTTTCTTCATGCGAGATGAACTGACTTGGTTCAGAAATACATGGATTAAACAAGGGGGCGAATGAACAAACTCCTGCATTTCAACGGTAGGGGAAACAGATCTCCATTTGAGAACTAATCAGTTGTCTCTCAACACTAAAAAGCTTCAAGGCTTCACCTTTACACAAAGGATGCAAAGGGAACATGTATGCATGCAGTCACTACCAAAGCCAAGGGAAAAGAGACCACACATGGGAAGTGGTATGCCCCTTTTGATCCAACAGAGATAATAGATGTTGCTTAATCATTTCGACAAACAACACCAAAATCGTTTCAAGGAAGAGATCTACGGGAGATAACACATCAGTGTAATTCCATAATGGATCATGACTAGAGACCTTGATACCAACATCCGACGAGTGGCACAGTCCTGTGTGCGCATTCATGGGAGGCTCTCAGTTTCGCTGCGGCACCATAAGTCATTAATCGTGACACCATTACCGAACAACACTAATAATGAATCTCACGTGGTAAGGCTAGATTGTGCCAAGACAACACATTGATATAGTCTCATAATGGATTACAACTACTAACCATGATACCAGCGCGTGCCGAGCAGCACAACCATGTGTGTACATTCACAGAAGGCCCTCGGTTTCGTCGCGGCACCATCGGTTTTAATCATAACGCCGTTACCAGACGTAACCAATAGGAAATCTCGTGCAACACAAATAGACTGAGCCAGGATGACAATATACAAAGAGATACTCCACCTGTAAGAATGGTTACAAGTAGAGAGCCAAATAGATTATGGCCCGATGAAATGAACAAGACATGGCCATAACCTAAATTGGTTAATGAGGGAGTATGATGGGAGACTGTTATTCAGCCCCAAGCATAATTCTATGGCCATCATAAATATCACAAGGGTCAAGGATTAGTATCTAATTAGATACCGAGGGAAAATAATCATAAGATTAAGTTGGTATGCCTTTGATAAATATGGGGAAACCAAAGGCATCAAACTCAATAAAAATGATCGAACATGTCTTTCCTGAGCTAGGTTGATAAAGCAACATTGCGATCCTTAAGAATAGGCAAATTGGATAAGGGACATTAGCTTGTGCCAACCAAACAGGGGCATGATCTAAGATGGAAATATGACAACTAAAACGTCACAGATTAAATAGCGAAAATATAGCTTATTTTCGTCGGCCTAGTGGCCGACGAAAATAATTTCCGTATTTTCGTCGGCCTGCCGACGAAAATATTAATGGGCCTACGAAAATACGTATTATATTCGTCGGCCACTAGGCCGACGAAAATAACTTCCTTATTTTCGTGGGCCGGCCGACGAAAATATACCGGCCCACGAAATTTTAGGCTTCTCCTGTAGTGAGAACGCGGACTCGAGATCCAAGCTTTAAGCCCATGCACATCTTGCGTTGGCTAAAGAAAATATCCAAACATCCATTTGCATGAGTTTGGTCATGGAGGGATAACAGAAAATTCAACTTTGGGTCGTGGTGCATTAAATAAGAACAGGACCTAGTTTAGGGTTTAGGCAAACAGGTCACCAACATTCTATTGGCACATCAAGTACAAGAGCAAACACATATAACACCTAAAGAACGGAGGACAGCTATTTCATCGAAGTTCATAATACAGCATTACACCACATTATCTACAATCACAGGTAACTAGAATAAAGATGAGAGAAGCATTTTGGGTGTATAGGTAACAAACACGATGCAACAATCAGGATGCATGCTCGTCCTATTCATCCTCACGAACTTTGCCAACATAATGTGGCAATAGCGTTCTATATCGGTGCCATATTTACGACTCTCTCGATATTTTGCTAGTCGTCAGCTACACATACGTTCTCGAGGTTAGTGTACCTGCAGAAAATTTTCATCACAGCCCAATTTCCCATGATGCAGTTCACACATGACAATTTATCACAATTTATACTCCATATATTGCTATATGGAGGCCAACTCATCATTAAGCGCCGAGCCATGCATAGGTGCCGCTGCCACACTTTAACCATAGGGCAACGCATTATGGTAACTCACCTTCTTACCTGAGCGTAGGTGCGTCGTTACAAGTACATTACACTTCTCAATATTCCCATGTTTGTATACCCGTACACATTCATGGGGTACTAAATCCCAGAAAAATAATTACTCCACATCGCAGTCTTCATATATACATATGTAGAACATGTATATAGTCTGAAAGTCGCCTAGAGGGGGGTGGATAGGCGGAAACTAAAATTTATAAACTTAAAGCACAACTACAAGCCAGGGTTAGCGTTAGAAATAAATTCGAGTCCGAAAGAGAGGGGAAACAAATCAACCAAAGAAATATAGCGGATGACACGGTGATTTATTTTACCGAGGTTCGGTTCCAAAGAACCTAATCCCCGTTGAGGTGGTCACAAAGACTAGGTCTCTTTCAACCTGAAAGGGAAATAGGGTCAAACCTTTTCCTAAATGATTTTGGTGGTTGAAATGCCCAACACAAAAAATCATTTGACTAACTAGTTTGCTCTAGATTATATGTTCTACAGGTGCCATAGGTTCAACACAAACCAATAAAAAGAACAAGTTAGGGTTCAAAAAGAAAGGAGCAAAAGAAACCAAAGGATGCCCTGGTCTGGTGCACCGGACTGTCCGGTGTGCCACTGGACAGTGTCCGGTGCACCAGGGTGGATCAACTCCAACTCGCTACCTTCGGGTTTCTGGAAAAGCCACTCCGCTATAATTCACCGGACTGTCCGGTGTAGCATCGGACTGTCCGGTGTGCCAAGCGGAGCTACGGCTAGCGCGCCAATGGTCGTCTACAGAAGCAACAGTGAACAGTGAACAGTGCACGTCTGCGCGTGCAGAGTTAGAGCAGTGCCAGAAGACGCACCGGACAGTGAACAGTACCTGTCCGGTGCGGTACCGGACTGTCTGGTGCTCCAAGAAGTCAGAGCTCCAACGTTTGAAACCGTTAGAACCCTAACGGTTGGGTGACGTGGCTGGCACATCGGACAGTGTCCGGTGGCGCACCGGACTGTCCGGTGCGCCCTTCGACAGCAGACTTCCCCAACGGCTGTTTTGGTGGTTGGGGCTATAAATACCCCCAACCACCACCATTCAAGGCATCCAAGTTTTGCAGACATCTCACTCAATACAAGAGCTAGTGCATTCAATACTAGACACAAATAGATTGAATCAAAGCCTCTCCAAGTCCCAATTCCACTCAAAGCAATTAGTGACTAGAAGAGAGAGTTTTGCTCGTGTTCTTTGAGCTCTTGCGCTTGGATCGCTTTTCTTCTTCCCCATTCTTGTTCTCAACACCTTTGTAATCAAAGCAAGAGACACCAATTGTGTGGTGATCCTTGTAGGGGTTTAAGTGACCCGTTTGATTAAGAAAAGCTCACTCGGTCTAGGTGATCGTTTGAGAGAGGGAAAGGGTTGAAAGAGACCCGGTCTTTGTGACCACCTCAATGGGGAGTAGGTTTGCAAGAACCAAACCTCGGTAAAACAAATCACCGCGTCATCTGCTTCACTTGCCTTTGATTTTGTCTTTCATCCTCTCTTTCGGACTCGATTTTAATTCTAACGCTAACCTCGGCTTGTAGTGTGTGCTTAAGTTTATAATTTTCAGATTCCGCCTATTCACCCCCCCTCTAGGCGACTTTCAATTGGTATCAAAGCCCGGTACTTCATTAGAGCCTAACCGCTCGAAGTGATGTCGGGAGATCACGCCAAGAAGGAGATCATGGCAGGCGGTGACAAGTCTACAAGCCACGGGAAGGCTCCATCGGGGGAGTCCAGTAACAAGTTGAAGGGATCCTCTTCACATACCAAGTTGCATCGGAGCGACGACAAGAAAAAGAAGATGAAGAAGGTTGTAACACCCCTGGTTTTACTGTAACTTAAACTTGAGCATGGCATCTTAAACATTGGCATTGCATATGTTTGACACACCTAGAGTGCATTCACTAGGTAAAATTTCAAAAAATTGTAATGCTAGAGCATTTTGCAAATAGGCCCCTGATATAGGCAACTCAACCCTAAATAGGGAGTAAAGGGGTAAAACCTAGCCCAAGTTGAGAAAACTTAAAAACTTTGGGGAGATAGTCATGAAATATTCCCAAAAATAAACTTGGATTACATTTATACCCCTGGGATATCCAAAAACCCCATTTGAACCCTGGAAAACCCTAAGTCCAAACCCTAGGGGCCTATGTGCAAAAATTGTGCACATTTGGACTAAAGTGTAAAAACTACCATGATAAAGCATATAAAGTCACATGGTTTACATTTGGAAGGATTTACAAGCCAAACCCTAAGTTTTGGATTCATTTGCAAAAAGGTCCCTAATTGAGATTTCATTCTAAGTCTGAATTTTAGTGTTAAGGGCTCAACTTTGGAGCCTTGTAACTTTCAGATTATAGGGTTTTTGCCCTAGGACATCACATCAAAGTTGTAGATCAATATTAGGAGGACAACTTTGCTTAAGGTGGTGAGCTCAGTTGTTAAGAAAAATCCAGAGATAATTAAGCCTAAAGTTGGACTGTCAGGGTACCAATGTCTGAATTTTCAGACTGACAGTGGACTAACATCAATTTCAAGCCCAATTTTATGCATGATCTGCTGGCTTTTTGGGGCAACATCATATGGCAATATTGTAGATGGCATGTTGCTTTACAACTTTGCTGTAGATCTTGGTTGGAGTTGTTATTGGAAATCGAGAGAAAACCCAGCTTCAAATTTGGCTGTCAGGCACACTGATGAACATATCCCATGGTACAGTAGTCCGATAAGGATCAGACTGCCAGCGTTGGATCCTCACCGCCGGCAACTCCTCCGCGACAAGATTCACGCCGCCGCCGTTGTGATTCACGTCGCCGGTGAATAGATAAGACCGCTCGGTAAAGCCATGCGCTGGACGGCACTCCGGTGAACCCCAGTACTTCCCCTCTGCCGTGCGGCTTGAACAGATAAGCCCGCCGGTGATCGCCGCCGCTCGGCCTTACACCACGTATCTGGGCACCTCTGTCGCATCGCCGTGACTCCCCACTGCTGTCTCATCATTGCCGGTGAGCCCGCCACGGCGGTGGACACGAAATCGCGAAGCCGATGATCTTCCTTATCTCCGGCCGCCCACACTGTCCGCTCAAATTAAGCGCCACCGCCCCTGGGATCTATAAATTGACCCCGCAGAGAGCTTCACAACATCATCACCCACCCAGACACCGCGTATTGCTAGCAATTGTTCGCCCGAGCTCACGAATTTTGAATTCGCCCCAAATCAATTCTCCGCCACCCGAAACCCAACCTCACCGCGGCCAGCCTTATTCCGGTCAGTTCATCTTTTTCTCTCCCTCGTTTAAGCTTTCTCTTAGGTCTACGATGCTTGCCGACCCACACAATCGAGTTAGGAGCCCTCTAGTCGCCGGGAACGTGACTGTCTTGCCGCGATGTTCACGGTCACTGTGGCTAGAGCAATCCTTGTGACCATTAGTGAAATTGGGTTGGGGGAAATGGTCGAGATAGATCCAATTGCGTGTCAGCCGCTCAGGGACCCTAGTCATTACCCTAGTTGGCCGGTACAAGTGCTCGCCGGAGCTCGGCTGGGCGTGAACGCCGTCGGGGACCGCGTGATGTAAAGGAATAGAAGACCGAGGACATTTTTGCAAACTGTCAGCGACCGTATTAAATAGTAAATGACCCTACTCCGGTTTAGCTTGAAACCCGAGGGTCCCTGTGTAAAGTCGCCAGTGCGCGCGGGCGTACACGGGCACGCTCTCCCTCTGGACTGGGCCGATGGGCTGAAACCAGCCCATCACTGTTGCAACCTTTTCCTTTTTCTTTTTCAGTAGAGCTTTGGAAATTTGTTAAAAATTGTAGAAAAATCCTAAAATTGTGAAACCAATTTTCATAGACTTCTTGTTTTCCCTAGAATTTAATAAAAATAGTTTTATGATTTTTAGAGGAAATAAAGAATTTTAAGGCATTTAAAGTAGTTTAAAGTATTGGTTCTGGATTTTTAGAAAATAGATAATAATCCCAAAATTGCTCAAACTTTTTACATAAGCTCTATACATTATTTAGAAGCCTTGGGTAGAATTTGGGTTGATTTGGACCTTGTTTGATAACTAGAACCCAAAACCCCGTGTCGTGTGAACTCCTTTACTGACTCCGGAAACCCTAAGTTCTCGGAGTTCCGTGAAGGAAAGTTGTATTCAAGACTTAGGTAATAAATTATTATTATCTTTGCACTATCATGAGCATTACATGGCATTCATTCTTATATATACATATATGTGGTTATGTTTATAAAACGAAGAAGTTGAAGTGAGTGAAGAAAAGGCACCACCACCTTCGGACTCTCAGACAGGATCTTGTCTTTACTTTGACATCTGCGGGCCTGAGCCTGACTCACCTACTAACGAAGGCAAGCCCCGGTGCATTCTCCATCTTCCTTGATGTTTTTAAAATCTTTCTCACTTGGTTGCTGCATTAAGTAATAGGAGTTGATTGCTAAACAATTCCTGCATTACCTTCCTTGATCTTGATTACCTTCCTTGATACCCTGTTTTACAAAAGGTTTTTATTGTGCTTAGTATTGCTCTAGCAAAACAAAAAGTTTTGTTTTACAAAAGATGATTGGCAAAGTGGGAGGTTTTTGAAAATAAAAACTTGATGGTGGATCCATCATGGCCATGATGGGTTCAACATCGGAAAAGATGTACCTCTGTCAGGTACCAAGTTTTGGGGTTAAATGATTAAGCTGAGACCGGGCGGGTGACTTGCACGAGAAGAGAGTCTCGGTGTAGTGTCTCCATCTGAGTCGATTAAGGACTGTCTCGATGTAGGCTTGATGACCGAGGACCCTTTAACTGGACACATGCCTCGTCATGGGTAAGCCTTGCCTCGGGCAGACTAAGGCCAGAATAAGATAACACGAAATGGGCGTGGAGCGGTGGCGAGAGTAGCATGTACCCTCCGTGGCAAGAGGCTGGACAGTGGTGTATCTGTGCTCTCGGTTTGCGTGAACCTGATCTGGTCTTAAGAACCACGGTGGCGGGTTCACATATGCAAGGGTTAAGTGCTACATATGTCGTGTGATTGGAGATCCTCAGCTGAGTATAATCGATTCGGATCGCCGTACCTTCGCGGTTATGAAGACTTGGTCACTGACTTACACGTAGCAATACAGTGAAGATGAAGGAAGAATTAAGAACTTGGCTAGTTTAGGATAAGTGTTTGAACTAGGTTAGAAAGAACCCTAGATGTAGGTAATTTTACCTAACTTGACAATAAAACTGGATTTTAAGGATCCACTTTTAGTAAGCATTTATGCAACAATAGAGTCATTGATCTTGAGATAACTTACCTTGACTCCCTTATAACCAGCATACCCTTGAGAGTCTTTTCTTTAGTCGGGTAAGACTTGCTGAGTAATTCCATACTCAGGGTTTATTCCCTCGTTGTTTTTAGGTGAGGAAGTAGCAGATTTCTGTTGCTTCTGTACCAAGGTGGTTCCTCATGAGGAAAAGCAAGAGTGAAGATGCGGGAGGACATGGTCCTCCATAAGAATACTTTTATGTAAAAACTGTTCGGGAGGAGTTTTGCCTCCCTTGGTTATGTAATAATACTACTCTGCACTCGTTTATATTTTATGGTCTGTAATAAGCAACTTAATCTTACTTTTTAATAAATGTAAGTTTATGTAATCACTTCCGCATTTCGATATCTCTGATGTTCTGAAATGTCTGCAAGACGAGTGAAACGTTCCTGGAAAGGTAAGAAAAGATACCGAACTTGTCAAGTGGTTCAGGAACATCTACAGGGTTGTCTGATGTCTGTGAGACAAGGACAACTGTAGGTGGGCCTAATGACTTGGAAGGTTCCATCACAGCTGGTATCGGAGCGTAGCCTTTCTTCGCAGATATTATGAGGCATTTTCAAAAGGATTTTCTAAAAACTCACCTAGAAAGATCTCTTCTATTCTTATCCCCATATCTGAAGAATCTATATGAAAGACCAGATAGGAGGAGAGCTATGTATAGAAGGTATGAATCAACTAAGGTTGATTCTGTAATTACACATGCATCATGCTAAGAATTATACTAATAAAATTTTCCCCTAGAGAAATGCCGCCGCGCACGAGGAAGACCGCACGTAAGTCAACAGGCCCAATTGGAGTACCTCGTCATCAACTTGCCCCGCGGGATGAGGATAGTAGTAGTAGAAGCAACGATCCAATTGAGGATCTCGAAGCCCACGTGAATCAGCTTCAAACGGAACTGCAACGCAGGACCAGTATGTGGGTCGCGGATGGCGACAGGATAAACGAATTAAGGAGTTACATCCGCCGTCTGCAGGATCAGCTTGCTGATCGGGATTTAGCGCTCGACTGGGTGGTACAGTCTCGTTCAGTGGCTTGGGCTAAGGCAGCAAAGGCTCGAGCCCGAGTCGAGGAACTTAGTTCTGCCATTGACAACCTGCAGGCGTATTGCAATACCCTACATGAGGAAGTCCATGTACTGTATTCGCAACTACATCCCAGTGCCCCTATGGATCCTGTCGGGTCGGAAGCCGGACCCTTGCACATTGCGGGAGAAGCACTTGGTGGTGAGCTAGACCTTTTTAAGCCCCCTCCTTCTATGAGGCTGGTCGATGAATGGTCTCCCACACCCGACGACGAGGTTGCCAAGAACAACCAGAAGCGAGAATAGTAGTATAGTTGTAGAAATAGAAGTAGTGTATTGTAGGTTGTACTATTATAGGTAATGCTATTGTATACTGGGTAATGTATCCTGTTGTAAAATCGAGTCTGTACATTACTCTTTTTGGTAATGTAAATTGGATGGTTTTGTCTTTGGCATATTATATTTGTGTTCAAATGTTTGTTGCCACAGATGCCGTCCAAGACCCGATCCCAGGATGCAGCTAGACCCTTTAGTGGAAGGGAATCTACTCCAAATCCACCTACTGTTCCTCCCACACTGGCTGAGGTGATTGCCGCCTTAGTGAACGCGACCGCTGATAATACCCGCTTTCTGAGAGAAATGGCGGGCCAACAGCTCCAGCAGCAAGGTGGGCGGGGTTATCAACAGGGCCCCCGCGAAACTTCTTACCTGGACTTCTCAGAGACACGTCCACCCTTGTTTGTTAAAGCTGAAGATCCGTTGGAAGCCGATGAATGGCTTCGAGTGATTGAACAAAAATTCGGACTTCTACGTTGTTCGGAGACCCAGAAGCCTTTATTCGTAGCCCAGCAACTACGCGGCCCTGCCAGCACTTGGTGGGGAAATTTCGTGGCTGTTCAACCGGCCAATCATCAAATAACCTGGGAAGAATTCAAAGTGGCCTTCCACGAGCATTATATACCCGAAGGTGTTCTACATATGAAGCAAGAAGAATTCATGAAGCTAAAGCAAGGAGGGGATACTGTTAATCAGTATCTCAATAAGTTCAATCATCTGTCACAATATGCAATCGATCAAGTGAACACTGATTTGAAAAAGAAGAATTGTTTTATGAGAGGTCTAAATGATCGACTGCAGAGAAAAATGGCAACCTGCATAGATCTTACGTATGGAAGAGCTATCAGTACAGCCTTGGCTGTGGAAGCAAAGTATGCAGGTGTCGGAAAATCTAAGGGATTTGGAGGTGATAGGCCTAGTCAGGGCCCGGTAAAAAGGCAACGGTTTGTTCTCCGGCCTTCTAACCAGAATCGTTCACGTGCACCATCCTTCCCTTTCAAGCAGCCAATAATTATTCGTCCCAATAATGCCCCCACTGCCCCAAGTCAGCCGGGTGCCCCAGGCACTCGATTCCCTGCTTTGCCCAGCTCTTCAACCAGATGTTTCAATTGTGGCAAGTCTGGGCATTTCATCAAAGATTGCCCCTATCCCAAGCAGAACCAGTCAAATAATCAGCAAGGATCGGGGAATCCATCTCAAGGGAAATACTAAGGGCAAAAATATCAAGAAGACAGGACGCGTATATTATACACAAGTGGCCACTACACCGGACGGAGAGCCGGTAATGATGGGTATGTTCCTCGTGGCCAATCATCCTGCAGTCATTCTTTTTTATTCTGGTGCTTCGCATACGTTCATTAGCAAGAAATTTGTGGAGCGACATCATATTTCATGCCATGAATCAAAAGAGGGGTTTAAAATTCACTCACCTGGGGGACAAATCTTTACTAGAGAAGTGGCCTATCAAGTGCCCGTATCATTGGCCGGACGGGACTTTCCTACCAATATGATCATTCTGAAAGGCCAAGACATAGATGTCATTTTGGGTATGAATTGGTTGGCCAAGCATAAAGCAACACTCAATACTGATCAAAGAACCATCAGGTTGAGTCATAATCAAGAAGAAATTCTCTTGCCCATCCCCATTCCAAACAAAACTACTGGCAGAGTTTATGAAGTCATGGTACCGGAAATCAAGGATATTCTGGTAGTGTGCGAGTTTCCCGATGTCTTTCCCGAGGATTTGCCGGGATTGCCACCTGAAAGGGATGTAGAATTTGTAATTGAGTTAAAGCATGGTACGGCTCCTATTTCTCGAAGATCGTACCGTATGCCTCCGAATGAGTTGGCAGAATTGAAGATTCAATTACAAGATCTCCTAGAGAAAGGATTCATCCGGCCAAGCTCGTCGCCATGGGGTTGTCTAGCCATATTCGTCAAAAAGAAGGATCAAACCTTACGGATGTGCGTGGATTATCGACCCCTGAATGAGGTCACTATCAAGAACAAGTACCCTCTTCCGAGGATTGACATTCTATTTGATCAATTGACCGGGGCGAGGGTATTCTCCAAAATTGATCTCAGGTCGGGCTATCATCATATCCGTATTCGGCCCGAGGATATACCAAAAACCGCATTCACTACGCTGTATGGGTTGTTTGAATATCTGGTAATGTCTTTCGGGTTAACAAATGCTCCGGCCCACTTCACATATTTGATGAACTCGGTATTCATGCCCGAGCTAGACAAGTTTGTGGTGGTCTTCATTGACGATATTCTAATATATTCCAAGAATGAAGAGGAGCATGCTCAACATTTACGGATCGTGTTAACACGCCTGAGGGAACATCAGTTGTATGTCAAGTTCAGCAAATGCGCGTTTTGGCTGGAGGAAATTCAATTTCTGGGACATGTTCTATCTGCCAGAGGGATTGCGGTAGACCCCAGCAAAGTCAAGGACATTTTGGAGTGGAAACCCCCGACCACTGTTCATCAAGTCCGAAGTTTCCTTGGACTGGCTGGATATTACCACAGATTTATACCAGATTTTTCTAAGCTTGTGAAGCCAATCACAAGTTTATTGAAGAATGATATTAAATTTAATTGGTCTTCCAAGTGTAATGAAGCTTTTGAACAATTGAAGACATTATTAACCACTACTCCGGTATTGGCTCAACCGGATATCACCAAACCCTTTGATGTATATTGTGATGCATCAGGCAGTGGGCTCGGCTGTGTATTAATGCAAGAAGGCCGAGTAATTGCATATGCTTCAAGGCAGTTACGCCGACATGAGGAACATTATCCGACTCATGATCTGGAGCTAGCTGCTGTGGTTCATGCCCTGAAAATTTGGCGTCACTATTTGCTGGGAAATATCTGTCATATTTATACAGATCATAAAAGCTTGAAGTATATCTTCACCCAGTCAGAGTTGAATATGAGGCAAAGGCGATGGCTTGAGCTTATTAAGGATTATGAACTAGAAATTCATTATCACCCAGGCAAGGCCAATGTTGTGGCAGATGCACTGAGCCGTAAGGTTTCCTGTCATTGTCTTACGGTAAAGACCTCTGACAATACCTTATGTCAGGAGATGGAAAAGCTAAACCTGGGAATGGTCCAGCAAGGAACCCTGAGCCAACTAAAGCTTGAGTCATTCCTCTTACGCAGGATAGTTGATGCTCAAAGAAATAATGAGGGTATGAAACACATTCGTGAGAAAATAAGGGCTAGAAAAGCCAAATGTTTTAAAGAGGATGATCAAGGCATTGTATGGTTCAATGACCGCATAGTGGTGCCAAAGAATGAAGAGGTTTGTCAGCAAATCCTTGATGAAGCACATCTTAGTCGCTATTCTATTCATCCCGGGAGCACTAAGATGTATCAAGACTTGAAACAACATTATTGGTGGACAAAAATGAAGATCGAGATTGCACGCTATGTGGCTAGATGTGACACCTGCAGACGTGTCAAGGCCGTACATCTGAAAGCTGCCGGTCCATTACAGTCTTTACAAATACCAACATGGAAATGGGAAGACATAAGTATGGACTTCATTGTGGGATTGCCCAGAACTGCAAAAGGGTATGACTCTATCTGGGTTATTGTTGATCGGCTTACAAAGATTGCGCACTTTCTGCCAGTCAAGACATATTACCCGGTTCTTACCTATGCGGAATTATACATTGCTCGCATTCTCAGTTTGCATGGTGTTCCAAAGACTATAGTGTCGGATCGTGGACCACAATTTGTATCCAAATTCTGGGAAGAACTTCATAAATCCCTGGGTACTAAGCTGCTCCACAGTTCGGCCTATCATCCACAAACCAGTGGGCAACCTGAGAGGGTTAATCAAATACTCGAAGATATGCTGCGGGCATGTGTTCTGGACTTCTCACAGAAATGGGATGAATGTTTGTCCTTGGCGGAGTTTTCATATAATAATAGCTATCAAGAAAGTATCAAGATGGCACCCTTCGAAGCTTTATATGGACGACGATGTCGTACTCCACTAAATTGGTCTGAACCTGGAGAAAGGCACTTCTTTAGGCCTGATATGGTGAAGGAGGCCGAAGAAAAAGTTCAGAAAATTATTCATAATATGAAGAAAGCTCAAGCTCGTCAGAAGAATTATGCAGACAAACGGCGAATGCCCTTATATTTTCTTGAAGGAGACCATGTCTATCTGAAGGTTTCACCAATGAAGGGTGTATCGCGTTTCGGGATAAAAGGGAAGCTTGCACCCAGGTACATTGGTCCATTCCCTATACTTGAAAGATATGGGCCAGTGGCATATCGACTTCAACTACCCAAAACCTTGTCTGCTGTACATAATGTGTTCCATGTGTCACAATTGAAGAAATGTCTTCGGGTACCAGATCGAACCGTTGAAGTGACAGATGTTGTCCTTGAACCAGACTTGACATATTTTGAGCACCCTATTCGAGTCTTGGATCAAAAGGACAGGGTTACCCGGAGAAAAACTCTCAAGTTCTATAAGATACAGTGGAACCAACATTCTGAAGAAGAGGCTACATGAGAAACTCAAGACTTTTTAGACAAGAATTTCCCCAGCTTTTTAGTCTCATGTAATTTATAAAGTGTATTTAGTTGTTGTAATAAAGAAGTGAACCCCACACCACCCCCTGCCTTGTACCAGAAATAAGGAAATAAAAATGTGACACATTTCCTTTTCCATTACTCACCCTAGGACTTTTAATCTCGGGACGAGATTCTTTTATGGGGGGAAGGATGTAACACCCCTGGTGTTACTGTAACTTAAACTTGAGCATGGCATCTTAAACATTGGCATTGCATATGTTTGACACACCTAGAGTGCATTCACTAGGTAAAATTTCAAAAAATTGTAATGCTAGAGCATTTTGCAAATAGGCCCTTGATATAGGCAACTCAACCCTAAATAGGGAGTAAAGGGGTAAAACCTAGCCCAAGTTGAGAAAACTTAAAAACTTTGGGGAGATAGTCATGAAATATTCCCAAAAATAAACTTGGATTACATTTATACCCCTGGGATATCCAAAAACCCCATTTGAACCCTAGAAAACCCTAAGTCCAAACCCTAGGGGTCTATGTGCAAAAATTGTGCACATTTGGACTAAAGTGTAAAAACTACCATGATAAAGCATATAAAGTCACATGGTTTACATTTGGAAGGATTTACAAGCCAAACCCTATGTTTTGGATTCATTTGCAAAAAGGTCCCTAATTGAGATTTCATTCTAAGTCTGAATTTTAGTGTTAAGGGCTCAACTTTGGAGCCTTGTAACTTTCAGATTATAGGGTTTTTGCCCTAGGGCATCACATCGAAGTTGTAGATCAGTCATAGGAGGACAACTTTGCTTAAGGTTGTGAGATCAGTTGTTAAGAAAAATCCAGAGATAATTAAGCCTAAAGTTGGGCTGTCAGGGTACCAATGTCTGAATTTTCAGACTGACAGTGGACTGACATCAATTTCAAGCCCAATTTTATGCATGATCTGCTGGCTTTTTGGTGCAACATCATATGGCAATATTGTAGATGGCATGTTGCTTTACAACTTTGCTGCAGATCTTGGTTGGAGTTGTTATTGGAAATCGAGAGAAAACCTAGCTTCAAATTTGGCTGTCAGGCACACTGATGAACATATCCCATGGTACAGTAGTCCGATAAGGATCAGACTGCCAGCGTTGGATCCTCACCGCCGACAACTCCTCTGCGACAAGATTCACGCCGCCGCCGTTGCGATTCATGTCGCCAGTGAATAGATAAGACCGCTCGGTAAAGCCATGCGCTGGACGGCACTCCGGTGAACCCCCAGTACTTCCCCTCTGCCGTGCGGCTTGAACAGATAAGCCCGCCGGTGATCGCCGCCGCTCGGCCTTACGCCACGTATCCGGGCACCTCTGTCGCATCGCCGTGACTCCCCACTGCTGTCTCATCATTGATGGTGAGCCCGCCACGGCGGTGGACACGAAATCGCGAAGCCGATGATCTTCCTTATCTCCGGCCGCCCACATTGTCCGCTCAAATTAAGCGCCACCGCCCCTGGGATCTATAAATTGACCGCGCAGAGAGCTTCACAACATCATCACCCACCCAGCCACCGCGTATTGCTAGCAATTGTTCGTCCGAGCTCGCGAATTTTGAATTCGCCCCAAATCAATTCTCCGCCACCCGAAACCCAATCTCACCGTGGCCAGCCTTATTCCGGTCAGTTCATCTCCTTCTCTCCCTCGTTTAAGCTTTCTCTTAGGTCTACGATGCTTGCCGACCCACACAATCGAGTTAGGAGCCCTCTGGTCACCGAGAACGCGACTGTCTTGCCGCGATGTTCACGGTCACCATGGCCAGAGCAATCCTTCTGACCATTAGTGAAATTGGGTTGGGGGAAATGGTCAGGATAGATCCAATTGCGTGTCAGCCGCTCAGGGACCCTAGTCATTACCCCAGTTGGCCGGTACAGGTGCTCGCCGGAGCTCGGCTGGGCGTGAACGCCGTCGGGGACCGCGTGATGTAAAGGAATAGAAGACCGAGGACATTTTTGCAAACTGTCAGCGACCGTATTAAATAGTAAATGACCCTACTCCGGTTTAGCTTGAAACCCGAGGGTCCTTGTGTAAATTCGCCAGTGCGCGCGGGCGTACGCGGGCGCTCTCTCCCTCTGGACTGGGCCGATGGGCTGAAACTAGCCCATCACTGTTACAACCTTTTCCTTTTTCTTTTTCAGTAGAGCTTTGGAAATTTGTTAAAAATTGTAGAAAAATCCTAAAATTGTGAAACCAATTTTCCTAGACTTCTTATTTTCCCTAAAATTTAATAAAAATAGTTTTATGATTTTTAGAGGAAATAAGGAATTTTAAGGCATTTAAAGTAGTTTAAAGTATTGGTTCTGGATTTTTAGAAAATAGATAATAATCCCAAAATTGCTCAAACTTTTTACATAAGCTCTATACATTATTTAGAAGCCTTGGATAGAATTTGGGTTGATTTGGACCTTGTTTGATAACTAGAACCCAAAACCCCCCTGCCCTGTGAACTCCTTTACTGACTCCGGAAACCCTAAGTTCTCAGAGTTCCGTGAAGGAAAGTTGTATTCAAGACTTAGATAATAAATTATTATTATCTTTTGACTCTCATGAGCATTACATGGCATTCATTCTTATATATACATATATGTGGTTATGTTTAGAAAACGAATAAGAAGTTGAAGTGAGTGAAGAAAAGGCACCACCACCTTCGGACTCTCAGGCAGGATCTTGTCTTTACTTTGACATCTGCGGGCCTGAGCCTGACTCTCCTACTAACGAAGGCAAGCCCTGGTGCATTTGCCATCTTCCTTGATGTTTTTAAAATCTTTCTCACTTGGTTGCTGCATTAAGTAATAGGAGTTGATTGCTAAACAATTCCTGCATTACCTTCCTTGATCTTGATTACCTTCCTTGATACCCTGTTTTACAAAAGGTTTTTACTGTGCTTAGTATTGCTCTAGCAAAACAAAAAGTTTTGTTTTACAAAAGATGATTGGCAAAGTGGGAGGTTTTTGAAAATAAAAACTTGATGGTGGATCCATCATGGCCATGATGGGTTCAACATCGGAAAAGATGTACCTCTGTCAGGTACCAAGTTTTGGGGTTAAATGATTAAGCTGAGACCGGGCGGGTGACTTGCACGAGAAGAGAGTCTCGGTGTAGTGTCTCCGTCTGAGTCGGTTAAGGACTGTCTGGATATAGGCTTGATGACTGAGGACCCTTTAACTGGTCACATGCCTCGTCATGGGTAAGCCTTGCCTCGGACAGACTAAGGCCAGAATAAGATAACACGAAATGGGCGTGGAGCGGTGGCGAGAGTAGCGTGTACCCTCCGTGGCAAGAGGCTGGACGGTGGTGTATCTGTGCTCTCGGTTTGCGTGAACCTAATCTGGTCTTAAGAACCTCGGTGGCGGGTTGACATATGCAAGGGTTAAGTGCTACATATGTCGTGTGATTGGAGATCCTCAGCTGAGTATAATCGATTCGGATCGCCGTACCTTCGCGGTTATGAAGACTTGGTCACTGACTTACACGTAGCAATCCAGTGAAGATGAAGGAAGAATTAAGAACTTGGCTAGTTCAGGATAAGTGTTTGAACTAGGTTAGAAAGAACTCTAGATGTAGATAATTTTACCTAACTTGACAATAAAACTGGATTTTAAGGATCCACTTTTAGTAAGAATTTATGCAACAACATAGTCATTGATGTTGAGATACCTTACCTTGACTCCCTTATAACCAGCATACCCTTGAGAGTCTTTTCTTTAGTCGGGTAAGACTTGCTGAGTAATTCCATACTCAGGGTTTATTCCCTCGTTGTTTTTAGGTGAGGAAGTAGCAGATTTCTGTTGCTTCTGTACCAAGGTGGTTCCTCATGAGGAAAAGCAAGAGTGAAGATGCGGGAGGACATGGTCCTCCATAAGAAAACTTTTATGTAAAAATTGTTCGGGAGGAGTTTTGCCTCCCTTGGTTATGTAATAATACTACTCTGCACTCGTTTATATTTTCTGGTCTGTAATAAGCAACTTAATCTTACTTTTTAATAAATGTAAGTTTATGTAATCACTTCCGCATTTTGATATCTCCGATGTTCTGAAATGTCTGCAAGACGGGTGAAACATTCCTGGAAAGGTAAGAAAAGATACCGAACTTGTCAAGTGGTTCAGGAACATCTACAGGGTTGTCTGATGTCTGTGAGACAAGGACAACTGTAGGTGGGCCTAATGACTTGGAAGGTTCCGTCACAAAGGTGGTCTACTGCGAGACCGATTCTTCATCACCATCTACTTCTGGCTCCAACGCGCCGTCCGTCACTTCTAAGTGCCATGAGCGCAAGAAGTACAGTAAGATGCCACTTCATTATCCCCGTATCTCTAGACGCACTCCTTTACTTTCCGTCCCACTAGGCAAACCACCCGTTTTTTATGGTGAAGATTATAATATGTGGAGTGATAAAATGAGGCATCACCTGACCTCACTCCACGCTAGTATTTGGGACATTGTTGAGTTTGGAGCGCAGGTACCATCGTCGGGGGACGAAGGCTATGACTAGGACGAAGTCGCCCAAATCCGGCACTTCAACTCCCAAGCCACTACTATACTCCTTGCCTCTCTAAGTCAAGAGGAGTATAATAAGGTGCAAGGGTTGAAGAGCGCCAAAGAAATTTGGGACGTACTCAAGACCGCACACGAGGGAGATGAGGTGACCAAGATCACCAAGCAGGAGACGATCGAGGGGGAGCTCAGTCGGTTCGTCCTCAACCAAGGAGAGGAGCCACAAGCAATGTACAACCGGCTCAAGACCTTGGTCAACCAAGTGTGCAACCTCGGGAGCACCAAGTGGGATGACCATGAGGTGGTCAAGGTTATTCTAAGATCACTTGTTTTTTTAATCCCACTCAAGTTCAATTAATTCGTGGTGACCCTAGATACAAGCTAATGTCTCCCGAGGAAGTTATAGGAAAGTTTGTGAGCTTTGAGTTGATGATCAAAGGCTCCAAACAAATCATCGAACAAGGCGCCACCTCCACACCCGAGGTGCAACCCATCGCATTCAAAGCGATGGAAGAAAAGAAAGAAGAGTCTACATCAAGTAGGCTCCCCATCGATGCCTCCAAGATCAACAATGAGGAGATGGCGCTCATCATCAAGAGTTCCCGCCAAATCCTCAAGCAAAGGAGGGGGAAGGATTACAAGCCCCGCTCCAAGAAAGTTTGCTACAAATGTGGTAAGCCGGGTCATTTTATTACTAAATGTCCATTGCCTAGTGATAGTGACAGGGGCGACGACAAGAAGGGAAAGAGGAGGGAAAAGAAGAGATACTACAAGAAGAAGGGCGGCGATGCCCATGTATGCCGGGAGTGGGACTCCGATGAGAGCTCCACCGACTCCTCCTCCGACGAGGACGCCACCAACATCGTTGTCAACAAGGGACTCCTCTTCCCAAACGTCAGCCACAAGTGCCTCATGGCAAAGGACGACAAAAATAAGAAGGTAAAATCTAGAGCCTCCACTAAATATACAACATCTAGTGATGAGGGTAGCTCTAGTGAAGATGAGGATGATTTACTTGCTCTTTTGCCAACTTAAACATGCAACAAAAAGAAAAATTAAATGAATTGATAGGTGCTATTCATGAGAAGGATGAACTCTTGGATAGCCAAGAGGAATTCCTTATTAAGGAAAATAAAAAGCATGTTAAGGTAAAGAATGCTTATGCTTAGGAGATAGAAAAATGTGAAAAATTGACTAGTGAGCTTAGCATTTGCCATGACACCATCTCCAACCTTAGAAATAAGAATGTTAAATTAATTGCTAAGGTTGAAAAGTTAAATGTTTGTGATGATTCTCTTGTCAACCTCAAAAATGATAATGCTAGTTTGATTTCTAAAATTGACAAGTTGAATGAATCACTTTCTAGCCTTAAGATTGAGAATGATAATTTAATTGCTAAGGCTAAGGATTTAAATGTTTGCAATGATTCTATTTCCAATCTTAGAAATGAGAATGCCATGTTACATGCTAAGATTGATGAATTAAATGCTTGCAAACCCTCTACATCTACTATTAGCCATGTTTCCATTTGTACTAGATGTAGAGACATTAATGTTGATGCTATCCATGATCACTTAGATTTAATTAAACAACAAAATGATCACATAGCTCAACTTAGTGCTAAAATTAAAGAGCATGAGATAGAAAATGAAAAATTTAAATTTGCTAGAAGCATGCTCTATAATGGGAGACACCCTAGCATTAAAGATGGCATTGGCTTCCAACAGGGAGATAATGTCAAGCTTAATGCCCCTAAGAAATTGTCTAACTTTGTTAAGGGCAAAGCTCCCATAGTTCAGGATAACAAGGGCTATATTTTATATCCTGCTGGTTATCCCAAACATAAGATTAGGAGAATTCATTCTAGGAAGTCTCACTCTAGCTCTCATCATGCTTTTATGTATTAGAGTGAGGCATCTAGTTCTAGGCAACCCACTCATGTTAAATTGCCTAAAAAGAAATCTCCTATTGCATCAAATGAACCCATTGTTTCATTTAAGACTTTTGATGCATCATATGTTTTAACTAACAAATCAGGCAAAGTAGTTGTCAAATATGTTGGGGGCAAACACAAGGGCTCCAAGACTTGTGTTTGGGTACCCAAGGTGCTTGTTTCTAATGTGAAAGGACCCAAAACCGTTTGGGTACCTAAGAACAAGGCCTAAATTGTTTTGTAGGGTTATGCATCCAGGGGCTCAAGTTGGATTATTGATAGTGGGTGCACAAACCACATGACAGGGGAGAAAAGGATGTTCTCCTCCTATGAGAAAAACCAAGATCCCCAAAGAGCTATCACATTCGGGGATGGAAATCAAGGTTTGGTCAAAGGATTGGGTAAAATTGCTATATCACCTGACCATTCTATTTCCAATGTTTTTCTTGTAGATTCTTTAGATTACAATTTGCTTTCTGTTTCTCAACTATGCAATATGGGCTACAACTGTCTATTTACTGATGTAGGTGTTACTGTCTTTAGAAGAAGTGATGATTCAATAGCATTTAAGGGAGTGTTAGAGGGTCAGCTATACTTAGTTGATTTCAATAGATCTAAACTCGACACTTGCTTAATTGCTAAGACTAACATGGGTTGGCTCTGGCATCACCGACTAGCTCATGTTGGGATGAAGAATCTTCACAAGCTTCTAAAGGGAGAACACATTTTAGGACTAACAAATGTTCATTTTGAGAAAGACAAGGTTTGTAGTGCATGCCAAGCAGGAAAGCAAGTTGGTGCCCATCATCCATACAAGAACATCATGACGACCGACAGGCCGCTTGAGCTACTCCACATAGATTTATTCGGCCTGATAGCTTACATAAGCATCAGCGAGAGTAAGTACTGTCTAGTTATTGTGGATGATTATTCTCGCTTCACTTGGGCATTCTTTTTGCAGGAAAAATCTCAAACTCAAGAAACCTTGAAAGGATTCTTAAGATGGGCTCAAACTGAGTTTGGATTGAGGATCAAAAAGATTAGAAGCGACAATGGGACGGAGTTCAAGAACTCACAAATAGAAGGCTTCCTTGAGGAGGAGGGCATCAAGCATGAGTTCTCTTCTCCCTACATGCCATAACAAAATGGTGTAGTGGAGAGGAAGAATAGAACTCTACTTGACATGGCGAGGACCATGCTTGATGAATACAAGACACTGGACCAGTTTTGGGCCGAGGCGATTAACACTGCCTGCTACTCCATCAACCGATTATATCTACACCGAATCCTCAAGAAGACATCATATGAACTCCTAACTGGTAAAAGGCCTAATGTTTCATATTTTAGAGTCTTTGGTAGCAAATGTTTTATTCTTATTAAAAGAGGTAGATAATCAAAATTTGCTCCTAAGGCTGTAGAAGGCTTTTTACTAGGATATGATTCAAACACAAGGGCATATAGAGTCTTTAACAAGTCCACTGGACTAGTTGAAGTTTCTTGTGACATTGTGTTTGATGAGACTAATGGCTCCCAAGTGGAGCAAGTTGATCTTGATGAATTAGATGAAGAGGCTCCGTGTGTCGCGCTAAGGAACATGTCCATTGGGGATGTGTGTCCTAAGGAATCCGAAGAGCCCCTTCAAGCACAAGATCAACCTTCATCTTCCACACAAGCATCTCCACCAACTAAGATGAGGAACAGGCCCAAGGTGATGAAGAAGAAGATCAAGAAGATGAGCCACCTCAAGATGAGGTCAATGATCAAGGGGGAGATGAAGTTGATCAAGACAAGGAAGATGAACAAGAAATACAGGGTCAAAGACCCCCACACCCAAGAGTCCACCAGGCAATTCAAAGAGATCACCCCGTGAACACCATCCTCGGCGATATTCATAAGGGGGTAACCACTCGATCTCGAGTTGCTTATTTTTGTGAACATTACTCTTTTGTTTCCTCTATTGAGCCATACAGGGTAGAGGATGCTCTAAGAGATTCATATTGGGTGTTGGCAATGCAAGAGGAGCTCAACAACTTCACGAGGAATGAGGTCTGGCAGTTGGTTCCATGTCCTAATCAAAATTTTGTAGGTACCAAGTGGGTATTCCGCAACAAGCAAGATGAGCATGGTGTGGTGATAAGGAACAAAGCACGACTTGTGGCCAAGGGTTATTCACAAGTCGAAGGTTTGGATTTTGGAGAAACTTATGCACCCGTAGCTAGGCTTGAGTCAATTCATATATTACTTGCCTATGCTACTTACCATGGCTTTAAGCTTTATCAAATGGACGTGAAAAGTGCCTTCCTCAATGGACCAATCAAGGAAGAGGTCTATGTTGAGCAACCTCCCGGCTTTGAAGATAGTGAGTACCCTAACATGTGTATAAACTCTCTAAGGCGCTTTATGGGTCAAGCAGGCCCCAAGAGCATGGCATGAATGCCTAAGAGATTTTCTTATCACTAATGGCTTCAAAGTCTGTAAAGCCGATACTACTCTCTTTACTAAAACCATTGCAATGATTTGTTTGTATGCCAAATTTATGTTGTCGATATCATATTTGGGTCTACTAACAAATCTACTTGTGAAGAGTTTAGTAGGATTATGATTCAAAAATTCGAGATGTCTATGATGGGGGAGTTGAAGTATTTCTTAGGATTTCAAGTCAAGCAACTTCAAGAGGGCACCTTCATTAGCCAAACCAAGTATATTCAATACATACCAAATTTGGAATGAAGGATGCCAAGTCCATCAAGACACCCATGGGAACCAATGGGCATCTCGACCTCGACACGGGAGGTAAATCCGTAGATCAAAAGGTATATTGGTCGATGATAGGATCTTTACTCTATTTATGTGCATCTCGACCGGATATTATGCTTTTCGTATGCATGTGTGTAAGATTCCAAGCCGATCCTAAGTTCACCTTAGGGCCGTGAAAAGAATCTTGAGATATTTAGTTCATACACCTAAGTTTGGTCTTTGGTACCCCAAGGGATCCTCTTTAGATTTATTAGGATATTCAGATGCTGATTGGGCAGGGTGTAAAATTGATAGAAAGAGCACATCAGGGACTTGTCAGTTCTTGGGAAGATCCCTGGTGTCTTGGGCTTCAAAGAAACAAAATTTAGTAGCTCTTTCTACTACCGAAGCCGAGTATATTGCCGCAGGCCATTGTTGCGCACAATTGCTTTGGATGAGGCAAACCCTTAGGGACTATGGCTACAAATTTAGCAAAGTCCCTCTCCTATGTGATAATGAGAGTGCAATCTGCATGGCGGATAATCCCATTGAACACAGCCGCACTAAGCACATAGCATTTCGGTATCACTTTTTGAGGGATCACCAACAAAGGGGGGATATCGAGATTGCTTATGTTAGCACCAAAGAACAATTAGCCGATATCTTCACCAAACCACTAGATGAGAAAACCTTTACCAAACTTAGGAATGAGCTAAACATTCTTGATTCTAAGAACTTTGATTGATCCTTTGCACACATAGCTCATCTATATACCTTTGATCATATCTCTTTCATTTGCTATGACTAATGTGTTTTTCAAGTGTATTTCATGCTAATTCATAGATTGAAAGGGAAATGGAGTCTTCGGCGACGACAAGTCTTCCACTCCACTCTATTGGTATTATTTACCCTTCGTCGTCACTTCGCATCGCTCTCCAACTTTGGTATAATCTTCACTCTTCTTACTAGTACCAATGGGAAGAAATTAAAAAGGGCTCTAAAGACCCCGTTTTTGGCGATTAATGCCAAAGGGGGAGAGAGTATTAGCCCAAAGCAAAAGGACCGCACTACCACACCCATTTCAAAATTTTTCGAACCAAGTTTAAGTTTTTAAATGTTTTTCAGATAGTATCTTTGAAATTAGAATTCCTCTAAGAAATTCTATCTCAATTGGTAAAACCCTCTTGAACACTAAGAGGAGAATTTCATTAAGGGGGAGTTTTGTTTAGTCAAAGGAAAAGCATTTGAAATAGGGGGAGAAAATTTCAAATCTTGAAAATGCTTCTCGAAATCTTATTAATTTATCTTTGACTATATGCAAAAAGACTTTGAAAAGAATTTCCAAAAGAATTTGCAAAAACAAAACAAGTGGTGCAAGCGTGGTCCAAAATGTTAAAAGAAAGAAAGCAATCCATGCATATCTTATAGAAGTTTAAATTGGTTTAATTCCAAGCAACCTTTGCACTTACCTTATGCAAACTAGTTCAATTCTGCACTTATATATTTGCTTTGGTTTGTGTTGGCATCAATCACCAAAAAGGGGGAGATTGAAAGGGAAATAGGGTCAAACCTTTTCCTAAATGATTTTGGTGGTTGAAATGCCCAACACAAATAATTGGACTAACTAGTTTGCTCTAGATTATATGTTCTATAGGTGCCATAGGTTCAACACAAACCAATAAAAAGAACAAGTTAGGGTTCAAAAAGAAAGGAGCAAAAGAAACCGAAGGATGCCCTGGTCTAGCGCACCGGACTGTCCGGTGTGCCACCGGACAGTGTCCGGTGCACCAGGGTGGATCAACTCCAACTCGCTACCTTCGGGTTTCTGGAAAAGCCACTCCGCTATAATTCACCGGACTGTTCGGTGTAGCACCGGACTATCCGGTGTGCCAAGCGGAGCAACGGCTAGCGCGCCAACGGTCGTCTGGAAAAGCAACAATGAATAGTGCACGTCTGCGTGTGGAGTCAGAGCAGCGCCAGAAGACGCACTGGACAGTGAACACTATCTGTCCGGTGCGGCACCGGACTGTCCGGTGCCCCCAATAGTCAGAGCTCCAACGGTCGAAACCGTCAGAACCCTAATGGTTGGGTGACATGGCTGGCGCACCAGACAGTGTCCGGTGGTGCACCGGACTGTCCGGTGTGCCCTTCAACAGCAGACTTCCCCAATGGTTGTTTTGGTGGTTGGGGCTATAAATACCCCCCAACCACCACCATTCAAGGCATCCAAGTTTTTTAGACATCTCACTCAATACAAGAGCTAGTGCATTCAATACAAGACTGAAAGTCGCCTAGAGGGGGTGAATAGGCGGAATCTAAAAATTATAAACTTAAGCACAACTACAAGCCGGGGTTAGCGTTAGAAATATAAACGAGTCCGAAATAGAGGGCGCAAAACAAATCAACCAAGGAAATAGAGCGGATGACACGATCATTTGTTTTACCGAGGTTCGGTTCTTGCAAACCTACTCCCCGTTGAGGTGGTCACAAAGACCGGGTCTCTTTCAACCCTTTCCCTCTCTCAAACGGTCACCTAGACCGAGTGAGCTTCTCTTCTCAATCAAATGGGACACTAAGTCCACTACAAGGACCACCACACAATTGGTGTCTCTTATTTTTATTACAAGTGTTGTGAAAACAAGAATGAGGAAGAAGAAAAGCAATCCAAGCGCAAGAGCTCAAAAGAACACAAATGTCTCTCTCTCTAGTCACTAATTTGTTTGGAGTGATTCCGGACTTGGGAGAGAATTTGATCTCTTTGTTTGTGTCTTGTATTGAATGCTATAGCTATTGTATGAGGTGTGAAGGCTGAAAACTTGGATGCCATGAATGTGGGGTGGTTGGGGGTATTTATAGCCCCAACCACCAAAATGGCCGTTGGGGATGGCTTCTATCGACGGGCGCACCGGACAGTCCGGTGCGCCAGCCATGTCACCCAACCGTTAGGGTCGACCATTGGAGCTCTGACTTGTGGGGCCACCGGACAGTCCGGTGGTGCACCGGACAGGACTTGTAGACTGTCCGGTGCGTCTTCTTGTGCCTGCTCTGACTTCTGCGCGCGCAGGCGCGCACTGTAGCGCATTTAATGCCTTCGCAGACGACCGTTGGCGCGAAGTAGTCGTTGCTTCGTTGGCACACCAGACAGTTCGGTGCTACACCGGACAGTCCGGTGAATTATAGCAGAGCGGCTTCCAGAATTTCCGAAGGTGGCATGTTTGGAGTTTGGTTCCCTGGTGCAATGGACACTGTCCGGTGGCACACCGGACAGTCCGGTGCGCCAGACCAGGGCACACTTCAGTTGTCTTTTGCTCCCTTTGTTTGAACCCTTTCTTGGTCCTTTTATTGGTTTGTTGTGAACCTTTGGCACCTGTAGAACTCATAATCTAGAGCAAACTAGTTAGTCCAATTATTTGTGTTGGGCAATTCAACCACCAAAATTCATATGGAAAAGGTTTGGCCCTATTTCCTTTTCAATCTCCCCCTTTTTGGTGATTGATGCCAACACAAACCAAAGCAAATAAAGAAGTGCAGAATTGAACTAGTTTGCATAAGGTAAGTGCAAAGGTTGCTTGGAATTGAAACCAATATACTTATCTCAATAGATGTGCATGGATGGTTTTTCTTCTTAAAATTTTGGACCATATTTGCACCACGGGTTTTATTTTTGCAAATCCTTTGTAAAATTCTTTTCAAAACATTTTGCAAATAGTCAAAGGTACATGAATAAGATTGAAAGAAGCATTTTCAAGATTTGAAATTCTCTCCCCCTGTCTCAAATGCTTTTCCTTTGACTAAAACAAAACTCCCCCTAAATAAAATTCTCCTCTTAGTGTTCAAGAGGGTTTTGCAAGTTTTGAAGATACTACTTTCTCCCCCTTTTGAACAAAATAAGATATAAATTTTAAAAAGCTTCATTTTTAAAATTTGGTGGTGGTGCGGTCCTTTTGCTTTGGGCTCATACTTTCTCCCCCTTTGGCATGAATCGCCAAAAACGGATACTTGTGAGTGAAATACAAGCCCTTGCATCAAACTTTCTCCCCCTTTGGTAAACAAAAATATGAGTGAAGATTATACCATAGTGGAGAATAATGCGGAATACCGGCAAATATCAATGGAGTTGAGTGGAAGCGTCGTCTTTGCCGAATACTCCATTTCCCTTTCAATATCTATGAATAAGCATAATAACACACTTGAAAACACATTAGTCATAGACATAAAAGAGATATGATCAAAGGTATATAAATGAGCTATGTGTGCAAAGAATCAATCAAAATTCCTGGAATCAAGAATGTTTAGCTCATGCCTAAGTTTGGTAAAAGTTTGCTCATCTAGTGGTTTGGTAAAGATATCGGCTAATTGTTCTTTGGTGCTCACATAAGAAATCTCGATATCCCCCTTTTGTTGGTGATCCCTCAAAAAGTGATACCGAATGGCTATGTGCTTAGTGCGGCTATGCTCAACGGGATTTTCCGCCATGCGGATAGCACTCTCATTATCACATAGGAGAGGGACTTTGCTAAATTTGTAGCCATAGTCCCTAAGGGTTTGCCTCATCCAAAGCAATTGCGCGCAACAATGGCCTGCGACAATGTACTCGGCTTTGGCGGTAGAAAGAGCTACAAAATTTTGCTTCTTTGAAGCCCAAGACACCAAAGATCTTCCCAAGAACTGACAAGTCCCTGATGTGCTCTTCCTATCAAGTTTACACCCTGCCCAATCAGCATCGGAATAACCAATTAAATCAAATGTGGATCCCTTGGGGTACCAAAGGCCAAACTTAGGTGTATAAACTAAATATCTCAAGATTCGTTTTACGGCCCTAAGGTGAACTTCCTTAGGTTCGGCTTGGAATCTTGCACACATGCATACGGAAAGCATAATGTCCGGTCGAGATGCACATAAGTAGAGTAAAGAACCTATCATCGATCGGTATACCTTTTGATCTACGGATTTACCTCCCGTGTCGAGGTCAAGATGCACATTGGTTCTCATGGGTGTCTTGATGGGCTTGGCATCCTTCATTCCAAACTTGGTGAGAATATCTTGAATATACTTTGTTTGGCTAATGAAGGTGCCCTCTTGGAGTTGCTTGACTTGAAATCCTAAGAAATACTTCAACTCCCATGTTGGGGACTTGTTCTCAAATGCTATGAGTTAAGAACAAGGCAACACAAAAGATGTTAAGCGTTAGATCCTTCGTCCTTCGAAGCATTATTTCCTTGGTATATAATGATTTTCGGGCGAAGGTTATGAAGGACGTACCTTCATCAGCACAAGATATAATAATGAAGGAGGAATCATATGAAGTATAAGAGATAACATAAACAATTATATATTATAATTAACCTATTTCTATTTTATTATTATGGAAAAATAGAAATGATATCAAATTACAGATGTACCTTCGGCTTGAAAGAAGGTAAAAGTACAAGCGTGATGCAAAAGCAAATGCCAAGTCAGTGTGAACAGTATGGGAGCACTGTTCATCTATTTATAGGCACGGGACGTAGCCCATGTAAAATTACACCCATGCCCTTTACATTTGCTAATGGCTCTATAGTAACCCATCGAGGTCTGAATAGCCTTTTCCTTTTTAAGTCGGTTTCCTTTTCTGCAATCATGTCGAAGCTCTCCTGTACATAGCTTCGGCTCTGCGTCAACCTTCGTATTCTTTGTGCTTCTTCACACTGTGGTTCTAATCTGAGCCTGAAGGTACCTGTTCATGTATTATACTCCAGAAACATTGTTAAATCATGTTTTTAAGGACCTTCGGAAGCCCCTCGCAATATTAATTTGTTAGAATAATAAATTCAGATTGCGATATGGACGAAGGCCCTAAGCCGAAGGTCCGAAAAAAACACCTTCCCTTTGCTAGAATAGCAACAATCAATGACAAGCGGGGCCCTCCACCCTGCAACGCACTAGGCGTATAAATAAGAGCACACCACGAGCTCATTTGGTACGCTTTTTGTCATCTGCTCTGCTTGCTCAATTTTTAGCTCTTGCCTACCAACGCTTGCTTGGTTTTTTAGATTTTCTAAGCTTCGGCTTTAAGAGCACATTTTCACCATTTCCGAAGAGAAGATGTCTCAAGATAAGAAAGTTGTTGCTGAAACGAAGCTGAGCGAGGAGGAGAAGCTTCTTAAGGAAAAAACCACTGGATTTATCGAGTCAATTGCAAAGACCAACACAGAAAAGATTACAAAAGAAATTCTAGAAGGCTTATCTAAAGATACCGATGACAGCGATAGTTATGATGTGGAATGTGGGGGTGAAGACTCCAAAGATCGGCCGTGGCGACCAAGTCACACAGTCTTCGGAAAATCGACTATCAGGCAAAGTCATCTTGATAACATGATAGGAAGGTATTTTCGAGACATATCCATCATTAGGCTGACAACGGAGACAGGACTGTTCCTATTCCCGAAGAGAATGAAGTTGTAATCTACCGATGCTCCTTCAAGGCCGAGCTTCGGCTCCCCTTAAGCAGTTTTGTGGTTGAAGTTTTAAAGATATACCAGATTTTTCTTCACCAGATTACTCCCGAAGCCATCATAAGAATGGGAATCTTCGTATGGGCTATGAGGAGTCAAGGTTTGGAACCAAGTGCAAAAAGTTTCTGCAGTATGCACGAACTTTTATATGAGACGAAGCCCTAGGGTAAGGAGCAGTATCACAACAATTTTGGTTGCTACAACTTCGTTGCTCGTTCAGGCTCAAGCTGCCCAGTGCCAACCTTTCGGGAGAGGTGGCCTGGAGACTGGATGAAAGAATGGTTCTATGTGAAAAATGATTTAAGGGCGAGAGAAGATATTAAAGAGATCATTATGCGCCCCATCTGGTCCCGCTTCGGCCTTCGGAAACCGAAGGTAGAGATTGATGAAGCAGCTGAAGAATGCCAAAGGGCCTTTGGCATAGTTTGTTCTTTCATCGGGACAAGGGACTTAGTCCAAGAGCACATGGCCTACAGGATATGGCCATTGGTAGTCAACTAGGAGATGCCAAAAGAAACCATCAGCAACCCCAATGAAGGTGGTTTGGTTCGACTGAAATATACCTTCAGGTTTGGAGACCAATTTATCGAACCAGACAATGACTGGCTGAAGTGCATCGAAGCTACAAGTGATGAACTGCTTGGGCCGTACTCCAAAGCGGAGGATAATGCGTTATCTGCGTCCTTCGGAAGCCGGAAAAAGAAAAGGCTAAATGGAGTTTTTGATGCTATTGGGTTCATGTACCCTGATTACCGCTACCCGCCACGGGGGCAGAAGAGAAAGAGTGCAACTTCTGGGGAAAATGCTGCTTCAGCTGCTCCAAGCGAGCCCACGCCGAAGAGGAAAAAGGTGAAGGTTCTTACTCACCGGCTGTGATATATTGAACCGGCCGTAGTGCCCGAATTTGGCGGTGAGACCTCTTCGGCTACTGAAGCCAAAGAACCTGCGCCTACGCAGAAGATTGAAGAGTCGGCTGCAATGCCAAAGACATCCTTAGCCAAATTAGCTGAGCCGAAGGCCGATAATATAGGGGTCGAAGGAACAAAGGTATCAGAAATTACAAGCCCTTCGGCAGAAGTGACAGTGCTGAAGGCACAAAAAGGTCTTACTGCGACCCCTAAGAGGAAAAGAATGGTCAATGTACTAGATGCGCTGGAGACAATAAAGACAAGCTCTACTCCAAGGAAAACTACCGAAGCTCCATAGACGCAGTCTGAGACAAGAGTAACCGAAGTCGAAGCTGCAAAGAGCCAGATCAAGACCGAAGCTGGGCCTTCAGAGCCTGCCAAGGAGAAATCCTTGGAAATCGAAGAAAAAGAAATGAAAAAAGAAGCTACAGAACAATTTTTGCCTGAAAAGACTGCCACTCCTACTCCTGAAGCATCTTCTGAAGTACTTGATTATTTTGTACGACATGCTTCAGGAAAAAGGTTATCTGAAGAAGAAAAGCGAGAAGCTCAATACTATGCCCAGAAACTGAAATATCCAAAGGGGGCATTGATATTCAATGGTAGGGGAGAAGAAGATTTCTTTTATTGTCTCCCAGACAGCAAGGAGATTTCTGTCTGCCGGGAGATGAGCAGAAGCTTCGGATTCCCGACACTAGAAGTTGGGCTTTCGGTGCTATCAAAAGATGAATTGGCCAACAGCTTAGCATATAATAGTTTAAAGGTACGAGAATGAGCTTTTTGTAATTTAAAACAAAAGGTTTTTTATTTACTTATACTTAGTACCGCACTCCTTTCGCAGGGACTCATTCTTAGCAATGCCCTCAGGGCGCAAAAAAGTGCCGAAGATGAAGGATGCACTATAGCTTTGAACAACCTTCGTTCCGAAGTAATTGAACTAAGGAAGGAAGGTCTTGAAAAAGATAAGATATTAAACTCATTGGTGAACAAAATAAAAGAAGACGAAGCTACTTCCAAAGCCCAAGCTGAAGCCCAGAAATGCGAAATTGAGGATCTTCGGAAACAGCTGGCTGAAGCAAAATTAAAATGTGCTATTGCCGAAGCTGACCGAGACGCCAGCGATTACTGGAAAAATTATTGGGAAAAACAGTTGTAGAACTTCGCTCTTCGAAAGAAAGATGTTATGAAAAATCCATAGAATGTGTGGAAAAAATAAAATCTAGCTTCGCCAATGTTGGCGCATATTCAAGTGAAGACAACTTCGTACGGGGCGATCCCGAGGGGCCAATTGAATGGATCAGCAGCGAGGCCGAAGCCTTTGAGGAGATTTTAAATGACCGTGGGGACGTCTGCGCCTTCTCAGGTGCAAGGGGAATTGCGGCTATCTTGGAGAAATCAGGTTGCGATCATGTGAAAACTCTGGCCCAAGCCGAAGCTACTTTATCTATTGATGATACAAAGGACCCCTCGGCCGAAGCAAGCTTAGTTGGTGGAAAATTCTTTACTGACATATGGGAAAATGGCGGCCGAGGGATAGCTCACGAAATAATAAAGAAGAGCGATAAAGATACTCACGATGCTAGGAAAGCAACGAAGGCAGCTGAAAAAGCTGCAGAACTCGAAAGACAGATAGGTATTGCTTAATAGCTTTTAACTTTATTTTTTATTTTTGTGACTTCAAACTTATTTATGTTTTCTACCGCAGCCGAACTATCTCCTCCCCCAGAGCCCTCCTAGTCGTTGGCCGACCCAGAAGCAAAGGCATCAGCAAAAATTGTTAGGATGGCTGAAGCTATTGTAGACGAAGCCGTTACCCAACTGCTGACCGAAACTGCAGATGAAGTTTTGAAGGAAGAATAATAGATATTGTAAAAACATTGCTAGAATATTAATGTAACATTTGCTGGACTATGCTTGTAATATTTGGTGCTCATGAGTTTTGAATGTAATATATAAATGGCTTTGTAATTCATTTCTTTGTGATGCATGAAACTTTTATTGTACATACCGTTTTTTAGCCTTCGGCGAAAAAACACCTTCCCTTCTTTTCATGCTTCGTAAAGAAGAGTTTTTATGCTTCATGAGAAATCCTTCAATCGTCGCAGAAACATTAATGCTTCGTCAGTAATGGACTTTCTTCCTTGATATCAGAGTGCTTTATAAAAATGCTCCAAGCGTCGCCATAATACTGATACTTCGTCAATAAAAGACTTTCTCCTCCACTTTAGAGCTGATAAAACCGTATCTCTTCAAAACTTATTTTGTGCCTTAGCACAATTTAACTTTTTCGAAGCATCCTCCGAAGGTCAACATTATGTCCCCTTCTTGTGCCATTGATGCAATATGATGTATGATGTTATGTTATGCAAAATGATGTGATGATGTTATGCTATGCGAAAATGATACTTTGTGCCGAAGACACACACTCACATCCCCATATTGGAATACATAATCTCTTTGCCGTTTATTTTTCGGCTTCACCGCTTATTTTTTGGTGTATCAGCGCTGACTTTTCGCTGAAAGTTCTGCATTCCCTTAGGAATGTCTTTTGAACTTCTTCGCCTTCTATTTCGACGGTATTCGCATTGACTTTTCGCGCTTCGCCTTATATTTCGGCGGTATTTGGCTCTGCGTTCCCTTGGAACGACTTTTGAGCAGAAAACTTACACTGCGCTCCCTTAGGAACGACTTTTTGTAGCTTCGGCAAACTTACGCTGCGTTCTGTAGGACAACTTTTTGTAGCTTCGAAGATACTTGTGACTTAGGAACGGCTTTTTGTGTCTCGGCGACTTTTTGGACTCCGTAAGTCTGTGGAGAAGATATATTTTCACTATGGCAAAAACGAAGCTATTACAAGGAATTGAAAACGACAAGAAAACTAAGTTTTCAACAACTGTTCCTTAGTAAGAAAGAGAATGACAATGAATGTAAAAACTGATTCAGGGGTAGGATATCTCTTAGTAGATATGCTTAGACTCTGGCACAGTACTGTTGACTATTGGAGCTTCGGACTCCTCCCTGAAGTCTCTCTGCTGATGGGTCTGCTAACTCCCTTCTGGCTGTTGGCCGCGTGAATATGCAGGTTGTAGTGGTGGCGAAGGTAGAGGCTGTGGCCAGGATGCCTGTGGCTGACTAGCCGAAGTAACAGACGCTGTAGGATGGTTACCCACATACTCTGGTATGTAGGGTGAGTGATATGAAGCAGTATGCATGACCTGCTTCGGCTGATTCTGCTGAGCTGCAGCTTCTGCTATTTCCTTCTGTTTCTAAATGGTGACATGGCACATCCTTATAGTATGGCCCTTGTCCTCACCATAGAATAAGCAATAAATTTTTCTGGGCTGATCCCCAAATCTTCCTCCGAAGCCCCTGGCGCCTCTGCCCCTTGGAGCTGGCGGCTGAAGATGGCTTTGTTGGTGCCCTGAAGCTTGCGAGGAATATTGTGGCCTCTGTTGCTGACTTCCTCTATCGTCATTCTGGGTAGAGTGGATTGATCTGACATGCCTTGGGTGGATTCTCCCTCCGAAGCCCCTGGTCGTCTCAGAGAACCTGCAGGCCTCCTCCCTTCTTTGACGAAAGTCATTATCAGCGCGGATGTATTCATCCATCTTTTGAAGCAGCTTCTCCAAGGTCTGTGGAGGCTTTCTAGCAAAATACTGGGCAGTAGGTCCTGGACGAAGCCCCTTGATCATGGCCTCAATGACAATTTCATTGGGCACTGTAGGCGCTTGTGCTCTCAGATGCAAGAACCTTTGGATGTATGCCTAGAGATACTCCTCGTGATCTGTGTGCATTGAAACAGAGCCTGAGCTGTGACTGTCTTCGTCTGAAACCCTTGGAAACTGGTGATCAACATGTCCTTCAGCTTCTGCCATGATGTGATTGTTCCTGGCCGAAGAAAGGAGTACCAGATTTGCGCAACATTCTTGACTGCCATGACGAAAGATTTCGCCATGACTGCGGTATTGCCTCCATATGAAGATATGGTTGCTTCGTAGCTCATCAGAAACTGCTTCGGATCTGAGTGCCCGTCATACATGGGGAGCTGGGGTGGCTTGTAAGATGGGGGCCAAGGTGTAGCCTGCAGTTCTGCTGACAGAGGAGAAGCATCATCAAAAGCAAAATATCCATGATGGAAATCCTCGTACCATTCATCCTCATTGAAGAAGCCTTCTTGATGAAGCTCCCTATGTTGAGGCCTTCGCTCTTGCTCATCTTGAGAAAGATGGCGTACTTCTTTAGTATCTTCATCAATCTGCCTCTGAAGGTCGGCTAGTCGAGCCATCTTCTCCTTCTTCCTTTGTACTTGTTGATGAAGCATCTCAATATTCCTGATTTCTTAGTCCAACTCGTCCTCCTGGGGTGTTGAACTAGTGGCCTTCCTCTTCTGGCTTCGGGCCTCTCGAAGAGAAAGGGTGTCCTGGTTCGGGTCCAGCGGCTGCAGAGCGGCAGCCCTTGTCGCTGAAGCTTTCTTCGGTGGCATGACGATGGTCAATGCTTGTCAAAGGTGGTCGAAAAGAGACATCTCGAATTTTTGAATCATGATCCTACTAAACTCTTCACAAATAGATTTGTTAGTAGACCCAAATATGATATCATCAACATAAATTTGGCATACAAACAAATCATTCTCAATGGTTTTAGTGAATAAAGTAGGATCGGCCTTTCCGACTTTGAATCCATTATCAATAAGAAAATCTCTTAGGCATTCATACCATGCTCTTGGGGCTTGCTTGAGCCCATAAAGCGCCTTAGAGAGCTTATAAACATGGTTAGGGTACTCACTGTCTTCAAAGCCGGGAGGTTGTTCAACATAGACCTCTTCCTTGATTGGTCCATTGAGGAAGGCACTCTTCACGTCCATTTGGTAAAGCTCATTTCTTGTGAAATTGTTGAGCTCCTCTTGCATCGCCAACACCCAATCCGAATCTTGAAGTGCTTCCTCTACCCTGTGTGGCTCAATAGAGGAAACAAAAGAGTAGTGTTCACAAAAGTGAGCAACACGAGATCGAGTCGTTACCCCCTTATGAATATCTCCTAGGATGGTGTTCACGGGGTGATCTCGTTGGATTGCTTTGTGGACTCTTGGGTGTGGCGGCCTTTGATTTTGCTCATCTTCCTTGTCTTGATCATTGGCATCTCCCCCTTGATCCTTGTCCTCCTCTTGAGGTGGCTCATCTTCTTGATCTTCTTCTTCATCATCTTGAGCCTCATCCTCATCTTGAGTTGGTGGAGATGCTTGCATGGAGGAAGATGGTTGATATTATGCTTGAATGGGCTCTTCAGATTCCTTAGGACACACATCCCCAATGGACATGTTCCTTAGCGCGACGCACGGAGCCTCTTCATCATCTAATTCATCAAGATCAACTTGCTCTACTTGAGAGCCATTAGTCTCATCAAACACAATGTCACAAGAAACTTCAACTAGTCCAGTGGACTTGTTAAAGACTCTATATGCCCTTGTGTTTGAATCATATCCTAGTAAAAAGCCTTCTACAGCCTTAGGATCAAATTTTGATTTTCTACCTCTTTTAATAAGAATAAAGCATTTGCTACCAAAGACTCTAAAATATGAAACATTTGGCTTTTTACCGGTGAGGAGTTCGTAAGATGTCTTCTTGAGGATTCGGTGTAGATACAACCGGTTGATGGCGTAGCAAGCGGTGTTGACCGCCTCGGCCCAAAACCGATTCGAAATCTTGTACTCATCAAGCATGGTCCTTGCCATGTTCAACAGAGTTCTATTCTTCCTCTCCACTACACCATTTTGTTGTGGCGTGTAGGGAGAAGAGAACTCATGCTTGATGCCTTCCTCCTCAAGAAAACCTTCAATCTGAGAGTTCTTGAACTCCGTCCCGTTGTCGCTTCTTATTTTCTTGATCCTCAAGTCGAACTCATTTTGAGCCCGTCTCAAGAATCCCTTCAAAGTTTCTTGGGTTTGAGATTTATCCTATAAAAAGAATACCCAAGTGAAGCGAGAATAATCATCCACAATAACTAGACAGTACTTACTCCTGTCGATGCTTATGTAAGCTATCAGGCTGAATAGGTCCATGTGAAGGAGCTCAAGTGGCCTGTTAGTCGCCATGATGTTCTTATGTGGATGATGAACACCAACTTGCTTCCCTGCTTGGCATGCGCTACAAATCCTGTCTTTCTCAAAATGAATATTTGTTAGTCCCAAAATGTGCTCTCCCTTTAGAAGCTTGTGAAGATTCTTCATCCCAACATGGGCTAGTTGGCGGTGCCAGAGCCAACCCATGTTAGTCTTAGCAATCAAGCAAGTGTCGAGTTCAGCTCTATTGAAATCAACTAAGTATAGCTGACCCTCTAACACTCCCTTAAAGGCTACTGAATCATCACTTCTTCTAAAGACAGTAACACCTGTATCCGTAAAAAGACAGTTGTAACCCATTTTACATAATTGAGAAACAGAGAGCAAGTTGTAATCTAATGAATCTACAAGAAAAACATTGGAAATAGAATGGTTAGGTGATATAGCAATTTTACCCAATCCTTTGACCAAACCTTGATTTCCATCCCCGAATGTGATAGCTCATTGGGGATCTTGGTTTTTCTCGTAGGAGGAGAACATTCTTTTCTCCCCAGTCATATGGTTTGTGCACCCGCTGTCGATGATCCAACTTGAGCCCCCGGATGCATAAACCTACAAAACAAATTTAGTTCTTGATTTTAGGTACCCAAACAGTTTTGGGTCCTTTGACATTAGATACAAGAACTTTGGGTACCCAAACACAAGTCTTGGAGCCCTTGTGTTTGCCCCCAACATATTTGGCAACTACTTTGCCTGATTTGTTAGTTAGCACATAAGAAGCATCAAAAGTTTTGAAAGAAACATTAAGATCATTTGATGCTTTAGGAGTTTTCTTCTTAGGCAATTTAGCATGGGTTGATTGCCTAGAACTAGATGCCTCACTTTTATACATAAAAGCATGATTAGGGCCAGAGTGAGACTTCCTAGAGTGAATTCTCCTAATTTTATGTTCGGGATAGCCGGCAGGGTACTAAATGTCACCCTCGTTATCCTGAACCATAGGAGCTTTTCCCTTAACAAAGTTAGACAATCTTTTAGGAGGGGCATTAAGCTTGACATTGTCTCCCTTTTGGAAGCCAATGCCATCCTTAATACCAGGGCGTCTCCCACTATAGAGCATGCTTCTAGCAAATTAAAATTTCTCATTTTCTAAGTCATGCTCATTAATTTTGGCACTAAGTTGAGCTATGTGATCATTTTGTTGTTTAATTAAAGCTAGGTGATCATGAATAGCGTCAACATTAATATCTCTACATCTAGTGCAAATAGTAACATGCTCAACGGAAGATGTAGAGGGTTTGCAAGTATTTAATTCAACAATCTTAGCATGCAAGATATCATTATCATCTCTAAGATTGGAAATAGAAGCATTGCAAACATCTAAATCCTTAGCCTTAGCAATTAATTTTTCATTCTCATTCTTAAGGCTAGCAAGAGAAGCATTCAATTTATTAATCTTAGCAATTAAATTGGCATTATCATTTCTAAGACTAACAATTGAATCATCACAAACATCAAGCTTCTCAACCTTAGCAATTAGTTTTGCATTCTCATTTCTAAGGTTGGAAACAATGTCATGGCAAGTGCTTAGCTCACTAGTTAATTTTTCATTTTTCTCAACTTCGTGAGCATAAGCATTTTTAACTTTAACATGCTTTTTGTTTTCTTTAATTAGGAAATCCTCTTGGCTATCCAAGAGTTCATCCTTCTCATGAATAGCGCTAATTAATTCATTTAACTTTTCCTTTTGTTGCATGTTTAAGTTGGCAAAGAGAGTAAACAAATCATCCTCATCATCACTAGAATTAGCCTCATCACTAGATGTTGCATATTTAGTGGAGGATTTGGATTTTACCTTCTTCTTCTTGTCGTCCTTTGCCATGAGGCATTTGTGGCCGACGTTGGGGAAGAGGAGCCCTTTGTTGACGGCGATGTTGGCGGCATCCTCGTCGGAGGAGGAGTCGGTGGAGCTCTCGTCGGAGTCCCACTCCCAGCAAACATGGGCATCGCCGCCCTTCTTCTTGTAGTACCTCTTCTTTTCTCTCCTCTTTCCCTTCTTGTCGTCGCCCCTGTCACTATCACTAGATAATGGACATTTAGCAATGAAATGACCGGGCTTACCACACTTGTAGCAAACCTTCTTGGAACGGGGCTTGTAATCTTTCCCCTTCCTTTGTTTGAGGATTTGACAAAAGCTCTTGATGATGAGCGCCATCTCCTCATTGTCGAGCTTGGAGGCGTCGATGGGGACTCTACTCGGTGTAGAGTCTTCTTTCTTCTCCTCCGTTGCCTTGAATGCAACGAGTTGTGCTTCGGGTACGGAGGAGGATGCGCCTTGCTCGATGATCTTTTTGGAGCCTTTGATCGTTAGTTCAAAGCTCACAAATTTACCTATCACTTCCTCGGGAGACATTAGTTTATATCTTGGATCACCACAAATTAATTGAACTTGAGTGGGGTTAAGAAATACGAGTGATCTAAGAATAACCTTGACCATTTCATGGTCATCCCACTTGGTGCTCTCGAGGTTGCGCACTTGGTTCACCAAGGTCTTGAGCCGGTTGTACATCGCTTGTGGCTCCTCCCCTTGGTGAAGCATGAATCGACCGAGCTCCCCCTCGATCATCTCCCTTTTGGTGATCTTGGTCACCTCGTCTCCTTCGTGCGTCGTCTTGAGCACGTCCCAAATTTCCTTAGCGCTCTTCAATCCTTGCACCTTGTTATACTCTTCTCGACTTAGATAGGCAAGGAGTATTGTGGTAGCTTGTGAGTTGAAGTGCCGGATTTGGGCAACTTCGTTCGAATCATAGTCCTCATCCCCTACGGATGGTACCTGTACACCAAACTCAACAATGTTCCAAATACTAGTGTGGAGTGAGGTTAGGTGATGCCTCATTTTATCACTCCACATGTTATAATCTTTACCGTCAAAAACCGGTGGTTTGCCTAATGGAACAGAAAGTAATGGAGTACGTTTAGAAATGCGAGGGTAGTGTAGGGGAATCTTAATAAACTTCTTGCGCTCATGGCGCTTAAAAGTTACGGACGGTGCGTCGGAGCCGGAGGTGGATGGCGATGAAGAGTCGGTCTCGTAGTAGACCACTTTCCTCATCTTCTTTTTCTTTTCGCCACTCCGATGCGACTTGTGTGAAGGGGATTCCTTCTCCTTCCCCTTGTTGCGGGACTCTCCCGATGGAGCCTTCCTGTGGCTTGTAACGGGCTTCTCGCCGGTCACCATCTCCTTCTTGGCGTGATCTCCCGACATCACTTCGAGCGGTTAGGCTCTAATGAAGTACCAGGCTTTGATACCAATTGAAAGTCACCTAGAGGGGGGTGAATAGGCGGAATATGAAAATTATAAACTTAAGCACAACTACAAGCCGGGGTTAGCGTTAGAAATATAAACGAGTCCGAAATAGAGGGCACAAAACAAATCAACCAAGGAAATAGAGCAGATGACACGGTGATTTGTTTTACCGAGGTTCGGTTCTTGCAAACCTACTCCCCGTTGAGGTGGTCACAAAGACCGGGTCTCTTTCAACCCTTTCCCTCTCTCAAACGCTCACCTAGACCGAGTGAGCTTCTCTTCTCAATCAAATGGGACACTAAGTCCACTACAAGGACCACCACACAATTGGTGTCTCTTGTTTTGATTACAAGTGTTGTGAAAACAAGAATGAGGAAGAAGAAAAGCAATCCAAGTGCAAGAGCTCAAAAGAACACAAATGTCTCTCTCTCTAGTCACTAATTTGTTTGGAGTGATTTCGGACTTGGGAGAGAATTTGATCTCTTTGTTTATGTCTTGTATTGAATGTTATAGCCCTTGTATGAGGTGTGAAGGCTGAAAACTTGGATGCCATGAATGTGGGGTGGTTGGGGGTATTTATAGCCCCAACCACCAAAATGGCCGTTGCGGATGGCTTCTATCGACGGGCGCACCGGACAATCCGGTGCGCCACCGGACACTGTCCGGTGCGCCAGCCATGTCACCCAACTGTTAGGGTTCGACCGTTGGAGCTCTGACTTGTGGGGCCACCGGACAGGACATGTAGACTGTCTGGTGCGTCTTCTGGCGCCTGCTCTGACTTCTGCGTGCGCAGGCGCGCACTGTAGCGCATTTAATGCCTTCGCAGACGACCGTTGGCGTGAAGTAGCCGTTGCTCCGCTGGCACACCGGACAGTCCGGTGAATTATAGCGGAGCGGCTTCCAAAATTCCCGAAGGTGGCAAGTTTGGAGTTTGGTTCCCTGGTGCACCGGACACTGTCCGGTGGTGCACCAGAAAGTCCAGTGCGCCAGACCAGGGCACACTTCGGTTGTCTTTTGTTCCCTTTGTTTGAACCCTTTCTTGGTCCTTTTATTGGTTTGTTGTGAACCTTTGGCACCTGTAGAACTCATAATCTAGAGCAAACTAGTTAGTCCAATTATTTGTGTTGGGCAATTCAACCACCAAAATTCATATGGAAAAGGTTTGACCCTAGTTCCTCAAAGACACAAATAGGTTGAATCAAAGCCTCTCCAAGTCCCAATTCCACTCAAAGCAATTAGTGACTAGAAGAGAAAGTTTTGCTCATGTTCTTTAAGCTCTTGCACTTGGATCGCTTTTCTTCTTCCACATTCTTATTCTCAACACCTTTGTAATCAAAGCAAGAGACACCAATTGTGTGGTGATCCTTGTAGGGGTCTAAGTGACCCGTTTGATTAAGGAGAAAAGCTCACTCGGTCTAGGTGACCGTATGAGAGAGGGAAAGGGTTGAAAGAGACCCGGTCTTTGTGACCACCTCATCGGGGAGTAGGTTTGCAAGAACCGAACCTCGGTAAAACAAATCACTCTGCGTCATCCGCTTCACTTGCCTTTGATTTGTTTTCACCCTCTCTTTCGGACTCGATTTTAATTCTAACGCTAACCCCGGCTTGTAGTGTGTGCTTAAGTTTATAATTTTCAGATTCCGCCTATTCACCCCCCTCTAGGCGACTTTCACAACCCTTTCCCTCTCTCAAACGGTCACCTAGACCGAGTGAGCTTTCTCCTTAATCAACCGGGTCACTTAGACCCCACAAGGACCACCACACAATTGGTGTCTCTTGCTTTGATTACAAAACACTTGGGAGCAAGAATAAGGAAGAAGAAAGCGATCCAAGAATAAGAGCTCAAAGAACACGAGCAAAACTCTCTCTCTAGTCACTAGGAGTTTGGAGTGAATTTGGGACTTGGAGAGGCTTTGATTCTTTTGAATTGTGTCTTGTATTGTTTGCACTAGCTCTTGTATTGAATGAAATGTCTAAAAAACTTGGATGCTTGGAGTGGTGGTGGTTGGGGGGTAATTATAGCCCCAACCACCAAACCAACCGTTGGGGAGGCTGTCTGTCGATGGGCGCACCGGACAGTTCGATGCGCCAGCCATGTCACCCAACTGTTAGGGTTCTGATGGTTTCGACCGTTGGAGCTCTGACATCTTGGGGCACCAGACAGTCCGGTGCCGCACCAGACAGTCCGGTGCCGCACTAGACAGTCACTGTTCACTGTTCGGTGCGTGTAACACCCCTGGTGTTACTGATATTAATGAGCATGACATCATAAACATTGGCATTGCATATGTTTGACACACCTAGAGTGCATTTACTAGGTAAAAATTTCAAACAAGTTGTATTGTTCTGGTGTTTTGCAAATAAGACCCTCGAATAGGATACTTAACCCTAAACAGGGTTTAAAGGGGTAAAACATAACCCAAATTGAGAAAACCCAAAAGCTTTAGTGGAATAGTCATAAAATGCTCCCAAGAATGAATTTGAATCATATTTATACCCCTGAGATACCAGAAACCCTTATTGAAACCCTGGAAAACCCTAAATCCAAACCCTAGGGGCCTATGTGCAAAATTAGTCCACTTTTGGACTAAAGTGCTAAAACCATGATAAATGAGTATCCTAAGTAACATGGTTCACATTTATGAAGATCCACAAGCTAAAACCTAGGTTTTGGACTAATTTGCAAAAAAGACCCCATTTGTGATTTCACTCTAAGTCTGGAAATCAGTGTTATAAGCTCAACTTTGGAGCTTTATAACTTTCAAATCAGTGAGAATTCACCTTAGGGCACCACATCAATTTTGTAGCTCTATGTAAGGGGAACAACTTTGCTTAAGGATGTAAGCATAGTTGTTATGAAGAAATGGAAGAGAATTACACCCAAAGATGGGCTGTCAGACTTTGGAAGTCTGAATTTCAGAACTAACAGTAGTACTGAGTCAACTTTGGAGTCTTGTAGAAAGAATTTGCCCCAAGTCAATATAGCAAAGTTGTAGAGTCATTATAGAGGAACAATTTTGTTATAGGTGTTTGAGCTTGGTGCCATATGGAATTGGGAGAAAATTGGGTTTCAAATCGCTCGGTCAGGCACTCTGATGATGGCTCCCATGGTACAGTATCTGATGAGATCAGATCGACTGCTCCCCTCGCCGCCGATGACTCCGCGTCAGGATCGTCGCCGCCGTTAAGATTCGCGTTCACTGGTGACCGGATAACGCTTCAGGGCAAAAGATCCTCGCCTGAGGATAACTCCGGCAGCTGGCCGTCGTACCCCCATGCCTTGCGGTCGGCGTAGATCAGTTCACCGGCGTTGGCTGCCCGTCTGTCGCCTGCCATGTGCTAAAGCATTAGACCATGTCGCTGTAAGTCGCGTCTCGCATGCACGGTGATCGCCGGAGGAAGCGCCACGGTGGAAACCACCAAGCACTTGCGCCAGTACCCTCTCCCCTCTCCGGCCGCCACTGCGCCATCTTCAATTCAAGCGCCACCGCCCCCGAAGCCTATAAATTGAGTGTGCTGTCGTCTCCGCAAGGTAGTTAAGCAACCCATACATCAATCCGTGCCCCGAATTATCCACCCGAGAGCTTCAATTTGGGATTTCCCCCAAATCCATCCAAAACACCGCAGAACCGAGCTCACCGTGGCCAGTCCTCCGCAGGTTTAATCATGCCATCCTTGTTGTTGTTTTAGCATCTTTGTGTGCTGGTCATGCTCACCAACTCGCCCAATTGAGCTAAGACCCCATGAATCACCGGGAACGTATAGTTTGTTAGTTCATCCGCGCGCTCACTGTGGCCAGAGACATTGGTATAGTCGTTTATAAAATTAACTTAGGGAAAACCTTCACTAGGCCCTGAATCTGGTTTAGACCGACGTAGGACGCCTGTCCTTTCCCCAATCGGCCGGTCTACGGGTTCCCCAATGATGATATGACCTTTAGAAAAACAAATGTTTTTTTACCAAAGGTGATATGGCAAAAGTGGGTGGGATGTTTTTGAAAACAAAACTTGATGGTGGATCCATCATGGCCGTGATGGGTTCAACATCGGAAAAGATGTACCTCTGTCAGGTACCAAACTTTGGGTTGAAATGATTAAGCTGAGACCGAGCAGGTGACTTGCACGAGAAGAGAGTCTCGGTGTAGTGTCTCCGTCTGAGTCGATTAAGGACCGTGTCGATGTAGGCTTGATGACCGAGGACCCTTTAACTGGTCACATGCCTCGTCATGGGTAAGCCTTACCTCGGGCAGACTAAGGCCAGAATAAGATAACACGCAATGGGCGTGGAGCGGTGGCGAGAGTAGCGTGTACCCTCCGTGGCAAGAGGCTAGACGGTGGTGTATCTGTGCTCTCAGTTGATGTGAACCTGATCTGGTCTTAAGAACCCCGGTGGCGAGTTGACATATGCAAAAGTTAAGTGCTACATATGGCGTGTGATCGGAGATCCTCAGCTGAGTATAATCGATTCGGATCGCCGTACCTTCGCGGTTATGAAGACTTGGTCACTGCCCTATACGTAGAACTCTAGTAAAGAGGAAGGGATTGTTAAGAAATTGGCTAGTGCAGGTCAAGTGTTTGAACTAGGGTAGAAAGAACTCTAGATGCAGGTAATTTTTACCTAACCTGACAATAAAATTGGATTTTTAAGGATCCACTTTAGTAAGCATTTCTGCAAACAGAGTCATTGATCATTGATAAGCCTTACCTTGACTCCCTTATAACCAGCATACCCTTGAGAGTCTTTTCTTTAGTCAGGTAAGACTTGCTGAGTAATCCCATACTCAGGGTTTTATTCCCCATTGTTTTTAGGTGAGGAAGCAACAAACTTTTGTTGTTTCTATTCCAAGGTGGTCACAAAAGAAGAACCCTAGGAGTAAAGCTGCGGGAGGAAAGGATCCTCCATAAGAACTTTTGTTTAATACTTATTGGGAGGAGTTTTTGCCTTCCCTTGGTTTTGTAATAATACTACTAAGCACTCGTTTAATTGCTGGTCTGTAATATATAACTTTGTCCTACCTTTGAATAAATGTAAACTTTTGTAATCGCTTCCGTATTACCGTATCTCCGATGTTCTGTAATGTCTGCGAGAACGGGTGAAATGCTCTTGGGAAGGTAAGGAAAGTAGATACCGAACTTGTCAAGTGATTCAGGAACACCTGCAAGGTTGTCTGAGGTCCGTTGGACAAGGACAACTGTAGGTGGGCCTAATGACTTGAGAGGTTCTGTCACAGTGCGTCTTCTGTCGCTACTCTACTCTGCGCGAACTGTTTCGCGCACTATTCACGTTTGTAGGCGACCGTTGGAGTTGACCGTGCGCTCGATAGCCGTTGCTCCGCTGACACAGAACCGGACAGTCCGGTGGCCCACAGGATATTCCGGTGAATTATAGCGGAGCGGCTTCTCCAGAAACCCGAAGGTGAAGAGTTTGGGTCAATCGCCCCTGGTGCACCGGACACTGTCCAGTGCGCAAGACCAGGGTTCTCTTCGGTTTCTTTTGCTCCTTTCTTTTTGAACCCTAACTTGATCTCTTTATTGGTTTGTGTTGAACCTTTAGCACCTGTAGAATATATAATCTAGAGCAACTAGTTAGTCCAATTATTTGTCTTGGGCATTTCAACCACCAAAATCATATAGGAAAAAGGTTTGACCCGATTTCCTTTCAATCTCCCCCTTTTGGTTATTGATGCCAACACAAACCAAAGCAAATATATAAGTGCATAATTGAACTAGTTTTCATAAGGCAAGTGCAAAGGTTGCTTGGACTTAAACCAATTTATACTTTCACTAGATATGCATGGATTGCTTTCTTTCTTTAATATTTTGGACCACATGTGCACCACTTGTTTTGTTTTTGCAAACTCTTTTGGAAAATCTTTTCAAAGTCTTTTTGCAAATAGTCAAAGGTACATGAATAAGATTTCGAGAAGCATTTTCAAGATTTGAATTTTTTTCTCCCCCTGTTCAAATGTTTTTCCTTTGACTTAAACAAAACTCCCCCTGGATGAAATTCTCCTCTTAGCTTTCAAGAGGGTTTTAGATACTAATTGAAAAAATCTTTGATAATCAATTTGAAATATGGATACCAATTGAAAACTTTATTTCGAAAAATTTGAAATGGTGGTGCGGTCCTTTTGCTTTGGGCTAATATTCTCTCCCCTTTGGCATGAATCGCCAAAAACGGAGTCGTTTGAGAGCCCTTTTACTTTCTCCCCAATGGTACAAATAAACATGACTGAAGATTATACCAAAGTGAGAGTGATGTGGAGTGATGGCGAAGGGTAAATGATACCGGTAGAGTGGAGTGGATGCCTTATCTTCGCCGAAGACCCCATTTCCCTTTCAATCTACAACTTAGCATAAGATACACTTGGAAACACATTTTTCATAGCAAATGAAGGATATATGATCAAAGGTATATAAATGAGCTATGTGTGCAAAGTTTCAATCAAAGTTCCGAGAATCAAGTATATTTAGCTCATTCCTAAGTTTGGTAAAGGTTTTCTCATCTAAAGGTTTGGTAAAGATATCGGCTAATTGTTCTTTTGTGCTAACATAGGCAATCTCGATATCCCCCCTTTGTTGGTGATCCCTCAAAAAGTGATACCGAATGGCTATGTGCTTAGTGCGGCTGCGTTCAACGGGATTATCCGCCATGCGGATTGCACTCTCATTGTCACATAGGAGAGGGACTTTGCTCAATTTGAAACCATAGTCCCTAAGGGTTTGCCTCATCCAAAGTAATTGCGCACCGCAATGACCCGCGGCAATATACTCGGCTTCGGCGGTAGAAAGTGAGAGCACCTAGAGGGGGGTGAATAGGTGATCCTGTAAAAACTTAAACTCAAAGCCACAAACTTGATTAAGTGTTAGCGCAATGAAGCCAAGTGGCTAGAGATGAGTTCTTGCAAAACACAATAACCACAAAGAGATCAACACAGAGAGGCACAGTGGTTTATCCCGTGGTTCGGCCAAGTCCAACACTTGCCTACTCCATGTTGTGGCGTCCCAACGGACGAGGGTTGCACTCAACCCCTTTCAAGCGGTCCAAAGACCTACTTGAATACCACGGTGTTTTGCTTTCGTTTCACTATATCCCGCTTGCAAGGAATCTCCACAACTTGGAGCCTCTCGCCCTTACAATTTGATTATCACAAAGAAGCACGGAAGTAAGTATGGGATGAGCAACGCACACAAGACACAAAATCAGACCAACAATACGCACACAAGTCACAACACGAGCTCTCAACACAACTCAAAGAGTTCTCTACTCAAATGGAGCTCTAGTTGCTATCACAAAGAATCGAATGTGCGGAAATGGAGTCTTGGTGCTTAGGAATGCTCAAGGGATGCTTGGTGTTCTCCTCCATGCGCCTAGGGGTCCCTTTTATAGCCCCAAGGCAGCTAGGAGCCGTTGAGAGCAATCCAGGAAGGCAATTCTTGCCTTCTGTCGACTAGCGCACCGGACAGTCCGGTGCACCACCGGACACTGTCCGGTGCGGATTTCTTTCCTATTCTGGCGCAGCCGACCGTTGGAGACTTGGAGCCGTTGGCGCACCGGACAGTCCGGTGCCCCCATCCGACCGTTGGCTCGGCCACGCGTCACGCGCGGATTGCGCGGCCGACCGTTGGCGCGCCCGACCGTTGGCTCACCGGACAGTCCGGTGACTCACCTGACAGTCCAGTGAATTATAGTCGTACGTTGTTGACTTGGTTCCCGAGAGCGGCGACTTCGCCGCAGCCGACTCACCGGACACTGTCCGGTGCACCACCGGATAGTCTGGTGATTTATAGCCATACGCCGCCGTCGAGACCCGAGAGCAGCCAGTTGATCAGACGCTAGCCTGGCACACCGGACACTGTCCGGTGCGCCACCGGACACTGTCCGGTGCACCACCGGACAGTCCGGTGCACCCAGACTGAGCAGGGTCTTGCTGCTCGAGCCAAGTCTTTTCCAATTGAATTTTCTCTGATTCTAGCACTTAGACAAATATGTTAGTACAAAAACCAATGTACTAAGTCTAGAATCATACCTTTGTGTTGACTTTGCACTTCTTCCACTATTTGGTATAGTTTCACATTAGACCATTTGTGTTGGCACTTGATCACCAAAATACTTAGAAATGGCCCAAGGCACATTTCCCTTTCAATCTCCCCCTTATTGGTGATTTATGCCAACACAACAAAAAGCAACTAAAGGAAGTGCAACAACAATGCAAATGAGAACACAAATTTGTTTTTATTCAAATTTGGCATATTTGGATCATTCTTTGCCACCACTTGGTTTGTTTTTGCAAATCAAACTCAATTTCCTATCTCTAAGTCAAGATCACTTGTTGAGGCATAGAGAGAGGTATTCCAAGAGAAATTGATCAAGAATTCAAAAACTCCCCCTTTTTCCATAATCAAGCATTCTCCCCACAAGAGACAGACTTTTAGCACTAAGAGAATAATAGTATTTTGACAAAACAAAACTCTACTCTACTATTTTCAAAATTCTCAAGTGGTAGCTGATCCATTGCTTTCTTTGGCCTTATTTCTCCCCCTCTGGCATCAAGCACCAAAACGGGATCAATCTTGGCCCCTAAACCCCATTGCCTCACCAAAATCTTCAAATAAGAGTAAAAAGGCAATAAGGATATTGAGATGAACTTGGAGTAAGTTACCCTCTCATCGGAGTGCAGTGGAAGTCTTGCATGGTCCAAGTTCACCTTTCCCTTTCAATCCACCTTTGGGACTAAATAAAGCAAGCTCAAACACATGGTTAGTCTCAAGGGGTCAAGTTGTAGCACATCTCCCCCTAAATATGTGCATCACTCGCAAATGGACTTTTGAGGTCCGATGAGTGTTTGTACAACTTGAGCACCATAAATAAACAAAATGCATAAGGGAACATGATCAAAGCATAATACACATGTATGCTACACATCAATCCAAGGTCCACGAATCTAAGACATTTAGCTCACTACGCAGCCTGCAAAAGGTCTTTTCATCTAAAGGCTTGGTAAAGATATCGGCTAGCTGGTTCTCGGTGCTAATATAAAACACTTCGACATCTCCCTTTTGCTGGTGGTCTCTCAAAAAGTGATGCCGGATGTCAATGTGCTTTGTACGGCTGTGCTCAACAGGATTGTCTGCCATGCGGATAGCACTCTCATTGTCACATAGGAGTGGGACTTTGCTCAGATTGTAGCCAAAGTCCTGAAGGGTTTGCCTCATCCAAAGTAGTTGCGCGCAACACTGTCCTGTGGCAACGTACTCGGCCTCAGCGCGGCAACGGAGGTTTGTTTCTTAGAACTCCACGACACCAGGGACCTTCCTAGGAATTGGCATGTCCCTGATGTACTCTTCCTATCGACCTTACATCCAGCATAATCGGAGTCTGAATATCCAATTAAGTCAAAGGTAGACCCCTTTGGATACCAGATCCCGAAGCAAGGCGTAGCGACTAAATATCTAAGAATTCGCTTC